>CM022487.1:23748566-23776600 GCA_011952105.1 Coreoperca whiteheadi | reverse complement strand
CCCCTGAAAGGGAACAGCCGAAAGGAAAAGAAAGAAGACTGTATGATGTATGGTAAGGTGTCCATATTTTGTCTACAGATGTAATCCAATACAACACTACAAACAGTGCCATCCGCACACACACACACACACACACTGACAGACGTGGGACAGTGCTTCTTTCTTGACAAGCAGCTCTTCGAATCACTTGACAAAGTATCGGGGTTTCTAGAAGTGTCAGATTTTGGCACTTGCACTTAAACCTTCCCTCGTAGCCGCTCAGTGCCAAGCAAGGGCTTAGGCTAAATCGATGATGACTGTGCCAAGAGGGAGAATGAAAGGGGAAATTTCAAACAGCTGTCCCTAAAAATAAAAGAGGCAAACAGACAAACAAGTGTGTATTTTCACTCAAAAACCTGATCTGGATACTGCAAGAGGATCAAAATCTCTTAACCTGCTGAAAAAAATTTGGTTCCACAATAAGATATATGAAGAAAAAAGTAGAAATATAAAAATATATATTTATTATAAGCAAAAATATCATGCAAACGATGTCAAGTTTAAAACGATTGTATGGATGAAGGTATTGTATAACTCCTGGAATGTATATGTTAAAATGAAACTAAAACCCTTAAACTGTATTAAATACACTAGGAGCATTTACTGTTAACAGATAACTGTATGCTTGTTCTTACTACATTAAATCTCATTTGACATTTCAGAGCTTCTGTCCACACAATAAACAAATCTCAGATATAAAATTCTTAAAAACATATATATATATAATTTCATGTTTAAGGTGAAATTAAATCTGCAGGTAATTAAAATGTGAAAGATAAGGGATACTCTACCATATCATTTAAACAAACACCCTGTAAATAAGGTGGATGAAAACACATCAGTTTCCAATGTGTGGGCACAAATATCAGGTCAAAATGTACATGTTTTACCTACTTTTAATACATTTTTCCATTTTCCTTTTGTTGTGCGATAAAGGACTTTGCAGAGTAACTGGTTTGCTGAAACTGTTGCTTAATGCAGCGTTTCCCAGACCTCTCCTGGAGTACCCCTTGTCCTGTATGTTTTAGATTTCTTCCTGCTTCAACACAGCTTTTTCAAATGATCTCTTGGAACCGTTGGAACTCCTGAAGCTGCTTGATAACAAGATGAACATTTAAATCAGCTGTATTGGAACAAGGGGAGATCTAAAACATGCAGTACAGGGGGTTCGCCAAGAGAGTATTGGGAAATGCTGCCTTAATATATTTGACTTGACTTGATCTGATAAATACTGACTCACTGTAATATTGCTGCTGTTGGATGGAAACCTTGTACATGTGACACTGTGGGCCTACTGAGTAATGGGGCTCAAATCCTACTGACCAGCGGAAAAGGTATGACTTTCAGCTGTCTGTGACTCAGATATGACTCAGCATCTAATGTCACGGCTCTTTGAAAGGAACAAGTTAATGGAAATCACTTTTTTTTTTTTGCAACAGCCTTGAAAGTCTCTGATTTGTTATGGAGTGGGAAATGTTGATGAGAAATTCTGAACTTGTCAGAGTTTTGTAACATCGAGAAGAGTTTAGATATTAGAGTGTGTGCAGTCCATGACAAAACAGATTTCAGATTTTCAGCCAAGCCAACAGGTCAAAAACATGTAGAAATCAAGATTATAATTACCATAGGCCACTGCTAGCCATGCTGTATTTTAAATGCAAACCTGTGCTACCCATTAAACTAGCTGACAATGTTTTTCATTTTCTCTTGCTTTTTATCCTCGTGTGCGTAGTGCTTGTAAATAACATTTCTGTGAGTGACAGGCCCTTTTATCGATAACTGTTAAAAAAAAAAAAAATTGTTTGCTGTAACTTTTTAACTCGGAGACGTGTATTTATATTATTATGGGGTTGTTTTTTCCGTTTTGAGTTAATCAATACTAATCTATAATTATTCGCTTGGTTTCAGAAAGAAACTCTTTATTTCTGTAGCCCTGGGACAACTTCTCCAAATTGTAACTAAAACTACAGATAAAGAGGAAATCCGGCTTGGAGCGTTTGTAGGTTGTAGGTCATTTTCATTTCATGCTGTTTACCATAATTCTAATTTAAAGAAAGGGTATGCTTTAAGAGGTACTGAAATATTATGGCTTAAGTAATATTTACAGATGAGCAAACATGTATGACAGAAATTTCCTTGGCCAGTAAAATGCTTTGCTGTGGAATTCCACAGGGTTTGATTCTAGGTCCCCTATTTTTTCATTTTTAAATAAATTAGCTTGACTTGACTTCTTCCCAAGCATTATTATTTTCTTTCCAGATTATGCTTTTTTTTTGGTACGGTGATGTATCCTCACATTTCATACTGTAATATTGTTCAGGAAAGTAACTTAAACAGTAATCTCAGTTGTATTTTCTGTATGAAGAAACTTTTCATATACATTTTTGTATAAAGCTTAGATTTATATTTGCAAAAAAAGTGAGGAGCTCCCAGGGAATGTCAGTGCATACTGTATATTAAGCATTTCTGTCTCTGTTAATGGCCATTTAATCAAGTATAGTTGCCCTAGAGCTGAAAACCTCCAATATGGCTGCCAGGGGATGTAGGAGGAGAGTTAAAAAAACAAAACATGTACTTATTTTAAATATAGTGCACTTATGGATGAGTGATCAGAGATCTATGTGAAGGAGCTATCTGTCCAGTAAATCTTTTATTTTTGGAGGACTTGTAAGTGTATAAGTCCCCTGTGTATTTGGCAACTTGTGGTTTAGCATCAATACTTTTGATCTAGCTTATTGTTATTTCCAGCAATCTAAAAAGCTCTTGGCCTTGCCCACAATGCAGTAGCTGAGATGAGCTAGCACTCTTTTATTTACCCCTACAGCTGGACAATGGTTACATCGTCCTTTTTCAAATTGCCTCCTTGGTAATGACAGTAATTATCCCAATCCCAGTCCTAAAACAAGGCGTTGTTGGCCAGCATCTTCCATTTCACTCCCCAATCCAGAGCCTCATCATTAGGTCCTTTGGGAGGTGTAACTGGCACGGCCACTGCAGAGCCAGGCTCTGAGTGTGTGTGTGTGAGAGAGAAAGATAGCACAAAAGCTTGGTCTGGGTCCCAGAGTGTGAACCAGAGAAGGCAGTCTGGAACAGTGCCAGGCGGTGAGATCTTATCGGCGGTGCCATGACCTCGTGTTGTGTTGAAATATCTTTTCAGACTGTGTGTGTGTGTGTGTGTGTGTGTGTGTCTACGAACATGAGTTAATACGTGTGTATTAAGGGGGGTTTGACGAATATGGGTTAGAGCTATGAGAGTTTTTCAGTTTTGGTGGATTATTTTATGAAGTGGAGCTCTTGAAAAGGCTGAGTGGAGTAGGGCTGAGGGGTGTGTGCAACGGTCAGATGCACGGATGCACAATAATGCATGTTTTTGTGATGATGTGATCTTGTATGCATTCACACATACATGTATACACCCACATGTTTCATTGCATCCATGTATCTCTTTGTATACATATTGGTCTTTTGTCTCTATAACATGTGTGCCCTCTTACAGATGTGTGTTGTTGTTGTTGTTGTATTCATCTCAAAGGAAATCTGTGCCTAAGATGCTCAGTATAGTTTTCTTCTTCTTTTCCTTTCGGCTGCTCCCTTTCAGGGGTCGCCACAGCGAATCATGCGCCTCCATCTAACCCTGTCCTCTGCATCCTATTCACTCACACCAATTAACTTCATGTCCTCTCTCACTACATCCATAAATCTCCTCTTTGGTCTTCCTCTAGACCTCCTGCCTGGCAGCTCCAACCTCAGCATCCTTCTACCAATATATTCACAGTCTCTCCTCTGAACATGTCCAAACCACCTCAATCTGGCCTCTCTGGCTTTATCTCCGAAACATCTAACATGAGCTGTCCCTGTGATGTACTCGTTCCTGATCCTGTCCATCCTCATCACTCCCAAAGAGAACCTCAACATCTTAAGCTCTGCCACCTCCAGCTCTGCCTCTTGTCTTTTCTTCAGTGCCACTGTCTCTAAGCTGTACAACATCGCTGGTCTCACCACCGTCTTGAACACCTTTCCTTTCATTCTTGCTGATACTCTTTTATCACACAACACACCTGACACTTTTCTCCACCCGTTCCAACCTGCTTGCACTCGCCTCTTCACCTCTTTTCCACAGTCTCCATTGCTCTGAACCGTTGACCCTAAGTACTTAAAGTCCTGCACCTTCTTCACCTCTGCTCCCTGTAACCTCACCGTTCCACCTGGGTCCCTCTCATTGACACACATGTATTCTGTCTTACTGCGGCTAAGCTTCATTCCTCTGTTTTCCAGAGCAGACCTCCATCTCTCTAGATTCTTCTCCACCTGCTCCCTGCTCTCACTACAAATAACAATGTCATCCGCAAACATCATAGTCCATGGAGATTCCTGTCTAACCTCATCCGTCAGCCTGTCCATCACCAGAGCAAACAAGAAGGGGCTCAGAGCCGATCCTTGATGCAGACCCACCTCCACCTTGAACTCCTCTGTCGCACCTACAGCACACCTCACCACGGTCTTACAGCTCTCATACATGTCCTGCACCACTCTAACATACTTCTCTGCCACTCCAGACGTCCTCATACAATACCACAGCTCCTCTCTCGGCACCCTGTCATACGCTTTCTCTAAATCTACAAAGACACAATGCAACTCCTTATGACCTTCTCTGTACTTCTCCATCAGCATCCTCAAAGCAAACACTGCATCTGTTGTGCTCTTTCTAGGCATGAAACCATATTGCTGCTCACAAATGCTCACCTCTGCCCTTAGCCTAGCTTCCACTACTCTTTCCCACAACTTCATTGTATGACTCATCAGCTTTATTCCTCTGTAGTTGCCACAGCTCTGCACATCTCCCTTGTTCTTGAAAATTGGCACCAGTACACTTCTCCTCCATTCCTCGGGCATCCTCTCACTCTCCAAGATCTTGTTAAACAAACTAGTCAGAAACTCTACTGCCACCTCTCCTAGACACTTCCATACCTCCACAGGTATGTCATCAGGACCAACTGCCTTTCCACTCTTCATCCTCTTCAACGTCCTCCTCACTTCACTCTTGCTAATCTTTGCTACTTCCTGCTCCACACCAGTCACCTCTTCTACTCTTCGTTCCCTTTCATTTTCCTCATTCATCAACTCTTCAAAGTACTCCTTCCATCTTCCCATCACACTCCTGGCACCTGTCAATACATTTCCATCCTTATCTTTAATCACCCTAACCTGCTGCACATCCTTCCCATCTCTATCTCTTTGTCTGGCCAACCTGTACAAATCCACCTCTCCCTCTTTAGTGTCCAACCTAGCATACAAGTCCTCATATGCTCTTTGTTTGGCCTTTGCCACCTCTACCTTCACCTTACGCTGCATCTCCCTGTACTCCTGTCTACTCTCAGTGTCCCACTTCTTCTTTGCTAACCTCTTTCTCTGTATACACTCCTGAACTTCCTGGTTCCACCACCAAGTCTCCTTGGTCACTTTCCTCTTTCCAGATGACACACCGAGTACCCTCCTACCTGTCTCCCTGATCACATTAGCTGTAGTGGTCCAGTCATCTGGGAGCACTTCCTGACCACCCAGAGTCTGTCTCAGCTCCTCCCTGAAAACTAAACAACATTCTTCCTTTTTCAACTTCCACCACTTTGTCCTCTGCTCTGCCTTTGTCCTCTTCATCTTCCTCACCACCAGAGTCATTTTACAGCCTACCATCCTGTGTTGTCTGGCTACACTCTCCCCTACCACTACTTTACAGTCACTGGTCTCTTTCAGATTACAACGTCTACACAAGATGTAGTCCACCTGAGTGCTTCTCCCTCCGCTCTTATATGTCACCCTATGTTCCTGCCTCT
Organism: Coreoperca whiteheadi; assembly: GCA_011952105.1. Taxonomy (NCBI): domain Eukaryota; kingdom Metazoa; phylum Chordata; class Actinopteri; order Centrarchiformes; family Sinipercidae; genus Coreoperca; species Coreoperca whiteheadi. The sequence continues at coordinate 23,770,730 of CM022487.1, read as the reverse complement.
TCTGGAAGAAAGTGTTCACTACAGCCATTTCCATCCTCTTTGCAAAGTCTACCACCATCTGTCCTTCTGCGTTCCTGTCCTGAAGACCAAACCTGCCCATCACATTCTCATCACCGCATTTTTAGTTTGGCATGTGTTTTACGTCGGATGCCCTTCCTGACACAACCCTCTGCATTCATCCAGACTTGGGACTGGCACATGAAGACACTGGCTTGTGCCCCCCTGCGGTTGCATTATGCTCAGTATAGTACAATAAATATATACTATAAAATAAAAATAGGTACAAATTACAACTGATGGTGCAACGCATGAATGAAAGTGCAACTTCATAAATATAACTTAACTAAAACTACACATATTCAACAAAATAACATGTGGCTTGACTTACATGTAATGGAGGAAATAGCACTGTTAGCTTGTAATGGGAGCCTTGAACCTGGGCACAAAAGATGTAGCTGCCAGACGGTTGACTGATCCAGGTGTGGATTGGTCAAGCAGCTGTGGTGTGGGCGCACAAGTTTAGTGCTGGACTGCAAAAGGATGAGTGTATGTATCTCTGTTTGTTGAGAACATAAATGTTCACATATCATGGACTAATGGTGACAGCACCGTTGTCATGGTAATGGCATTATGCTTCTTGTGACTGGATCACAGCGCGCGTGCAAACTGACGATGGATACAAACATGCAAGCACGCAGGCAGCTCTGTGTAATAACTTTGTGGGTATGATCGGTCATGTACTAGGAACACAATTACGTGACGTAAGTGGCATGTGGTGCAGTCTCGTCTGAATCTGTATCTTGGCTTGTACTTTGAGAAGCCCCATTATAAGTAATGAAAAGAAAGTGGACAGAGAGGTGCAAGTATGTTGCAGTATTACTATGGACAAACTGTAAAGAGCAGTGCATCAGTGGTTCTATGTTACAAATTACAAGCATAAGAATATGGAGTATGAATGGGTAAAAAAGAATGAACTGTGTTAATGGGGGCATCACATGGCAAGTAGCAGACATGATGCAATCTGTCTAATAGAAACTGAAATAACAGCAGTGGATTGAGTTTGAGGTACATGACAGCAATTCATGAGAATAGAAGCTACTCATTAGTGTCCAGCACCGAGAGAGGAGTAATACAGACTGATGGCCAATAATGTGTACCCTTTTAACATGTAAACAATGTATGTTTCAGTACATGCGCATAATAATAGATTACATATATACAGTCGTATAGGAGTTTGCGTATACCAGAGGCCCAATGTTAGCCAGCATGTATCTGCTGTTGGTCTCAGCCCACCACAGCAGGCTAATGGATGACTGTCAGTCTCCTGCAATTACTGAGGTATGACTGTGTCATTATAGAAATACCGCCCCTCCTCCATCATTCCATAGCCATCATATGCATGTGTGTGCATGTGTGCTTCTTCTCAAGGATGTATTGTACATACACACTAAACTGTATGTGTTTATGTATGTGCATGTTTGCCAGCCTGTACAATGTTAATGCTGTTATCATAGTTTCACAGCCGGGTGTGCAGCTCAACAATGTCGGGTGTAGAGAGCTGAAGACGCACCTGTGTCCTAGCTAGCATCTGTTCCACTAGATTCTGTAACTCAATAGGTTTTCTCAAGAGGTTTGTTGTATCAGTCCTTCTGAAAAGTTAAAGCATTCATGGAGTTTCTGTCCATTATAAGGTGTTCATCTACTATCGTTCTGGGAGTGTTGGGGAAAAATACTTAGAAGCAGTAGCCAGTGAAGCTACTAAGAGCGGCTAAGATTCATTGTTGATGAATGCTAACAAAAAAAGCAAAGAATCTGGACCGATCACGTGTATAAAATCACAGGTGATTACAAAGACTAAAGGATTTAAATAATCTGCTACTGCTGGTTCAAGTATCTTTCCCCACTGCAAATTCCAGTTTTATAGGTTTATTTTGTGGCCATTAGTTTAATTATTTCAACTTTTATTTCTGAGACAGAAAAAAAAATCCTGATGGTATGTCCGATGGATCTTAATACTATGATACGATGACCCTCAGTCAGGCTGCAAATCAGAATTCAGAACACTTTGCTGCAACAATTGGGAATAAAACATTTTACCAGAGTTGCTGAAATCATCCAAAGTTGACCCAGAATTAGAAAGGTAACGGATTTAAACAACTGATGGTTTTATTAGGTTTCTACAAATTATCATCTCTAGCTTTTTCCTTTGAATAGTTGACTTCTCTTCTTTTTTCTTTTTTTTTTATACACACAGGATTTTACCTTGGAGTGTTTTTCAAAGAACAAGATATTTCCTAGCACAGTTTCTCACCTTGTTTGTACTGATGATTCAGCTCGGAGAGTTTTATATCCATCCAAGCTTTGGAAGTACGCCAACTGACGGTCACCTAACATCGTCTTTGAGAAGATTTCTGGAACCCTGGACATGCAAAAGAACTCCTTTCACTTCAAGCTCGACATGTGACAGAAATCTTAACAAAGGAAAACGGATGCAGTTAAGTAAATGAGGTTTGGTTTGATGTGGAAGATTAAGTGACAGAGAACAAAAGTTCCTGTCTGGAAATCTTTATATTAAAAATATACTTTGAACATTAATTCCCATTGCCACACAAACAAGGCAGCAGTTTTTAAAGCCCACTCAACACATACCACACTCTATATCTCACTCCCCGTCCTCTCACACTCGCACACATGCTAATGTTTGCCTCAACGCAAACACACTCCCCATGATTAATGAAAGTGAACTTGCATGAAAGTGATTCATTGAGCTGTTATTGGCCTTTTTATTACATCCTGGCTTGGGAATGCTTGGAAATACTTTGCATGAAAATGAAAAATATCAAGACGTTGAATATTTGCGCAACATTTCCGCTAATACAAAAGAAAACTGTTGCCATCAGATCTGTTATCGTAACACAAAAACACACCATGTTCTGTTCTCGCTTTGGAATTTGCGTCACTAACGTACTTTGCCACTGATGCTATTTCGGTCATACTTGGCAGTGTTAAGAGTGCGTTGTGTAGCCAAGGATTTTTTTATTGTCTCCACTCCGACACATACGAGTGCAGTAGGTTTTACTGAAGACCAAATCTAGAATCTCGGGGAGAATCGTATTTGAATGCTTACTGGAAACATTTAACTCTGTGTTGTGATCTTTGGATCGTAACACAAGCTGGTTCTGAGAAGAGTCGCGTGTCTCCCCGCTCTCTGCCAGACCCCCTTCAGCCGCTCATTTGCTGATCTCGTACTCTGTTTTGATGTCACTGATTCGCTCCCCTGTACTCGCACTCCGTTTCATTCCATCAGCATCCTCTCTGTTTACATTCATATTCTCACACGCGTCGTATTTGTCTTTCAAGCACGACGCACCTTTTTTTCTTTTTCTTTTTTTATGAGATCCTTTTCTTCCCGTAATTATGTTCAAGCAGATGAATGCAGTTCAAATCTATTAACTAACTGCTGGAACCATGTTAGGGGCATTTCCAATAGGTTACGAAATCTTGGAGCTTACAGCCACTTCTAGACTTTAGATTTAGCAAAAAGCCAAGCCTATAGTAGAGGCTAAAAACTCTTACAAAGGAGTCAACTGATTCAAATAGTAACTCATGGTTTGTAGGTATTGTAAGTGGGGTGTTGATTTTAAAATTCCAGTGGGGTCAACTTTTATGGACCAGCTGCTGGCCTGTCAGTAAGCAACCAGTCCTGGTGTTGCTGTTTTTCATTGATTCTTCAATCGTTTTGCATTTCTTCATAACACATAGCTTTTTGTAAACATTTCGCAAGCTAGTTGATCATCATTGTCACTGTATTCCTGGAAAAAGGTGTCATTTAACAACATGTCCCTGTTTTAATTTTGATTTAACAAATAGTTTACTGGACTTCTCTAGTGCTTAGACAGACTTGAAACTGGTTGATACTAATAAAAGGTCTGTTCGGACAGTCTGAAAGCACCAAAAAGCTCTTTTTGTTTGTTTTGTTTTTTTGTTTTTATTTTTACACCTATGCTTACCAGGCCCCCGATGTGCCAAGGTTGCCACAAGTTTTGTTCATTTACATTTTTTTTATTTTTTAGGCTATTGTACATGTATTGTGCAGCACTCACATCAGCTACATGTTTCTGTTCAAAAATGTAATATCAATAAGTATTAAACGCTGATATCACTATATTTGAAAAAAACAACAAAACAAAAACCCACTAAAAACCTGTTAAATATGTAGTTACACTGTAGCCAAGATGGGTGACAGCTCTCAGTTGCCGGTTGTCATAGCAACGTAGACACACTTTCCGGCACGTTTTTCAAGAGTTGGCCAGGACTGACAGAGCAAGCGTTGGATAGATTTGGCACTGTAAAGTAGAGCTCAAACAAAAACAATTGTTGATACATCTTGGATGGCCTCACCTGACAGGATCCGTTAAAAAGAACACAACGAAGAGTTGCCCGTGATTTTACAACAGTTTGAGAACTACTGCTTTAACCAAGATGTGTCTTCTTGCATCCAAAGGAATCCGCTCTCTATATATAGAGATTTAGTATCTGGAGTTTGTCCCTGAGTTTTGATCTGAAGAACATCAGTGTCGCCGCTCACAACACGTTCATCTAAACTGCTCACATTAATCTTAATCAAAACACCTAAATGAATTCACGCAGACTATCAGTACAATTAGGCTACTTAGGCTTGGTTTTACAAATCGTTTGGGGGGGGATAAATGTCATGGAAACTAGTCTTCTTGGTTAATTTATGCTTTGTGCACTCAGTGTGTGTGTGTGTGTGTGTGTGTGTGTGTGTGTGTGGGGGGGGGGTTCTGGGAAAAGTGAGTAAGTGAGTGTTGCATGTCACAAGTACTACAGATGCACAATCTGCTCCTCTCTATTGTCCCTGCACTATGAAAACTATGTTTTCCCCAAAACATCAGCGTCAGGTCTGTTTTCAGCTTTGGGACAATGCATTTTACAAATACTCCGATGTTTTTTTTTTTAAATGGCTTGTTTTAAGACGTATGATAAAGATAAAAGATGAAATCTCCCCATGAGACAGCAGCCTTAATCTGAACGACTGCTGACGTGCTTAAACTGCAGACAGCAGATCCTCGGTGAGGATGCGAACATTCGGGGGAAACTCCAGTAAGCGGCTCATGTTTGCTACGAGCAGAACACAACAACAGTTTTCTTAAATCCTGCAGCATTGCGTTATTGCAGTGTGGTGAGCCATTAGCAGCTCTTTATATGTGTCTGCTAATCACATTTTTATCTTTATTTAGCCATGAAAGGCGTGCTGAACAAGCAAGCTCTAATTACATACAGTTGCACCTGGGAGATGCAGCCTCTGTCTTCAGCTTCAGACGGGGTTTTTAGAAACACTGAGGCCATGAGTCCAAATTCCAACTTCACTTGTCTGCGAAGTTTTTGACAGGCCACCAAAACGCCTGTGAAATGTTCTGAAGTTTTTAATTCATTCCTTTAATCTTCCTGCTGTATTTGTTTCTACATGATGATCTAAATGCTGTTTCAAAGCCTCACCACCAGGATACAACCCGGGTGGCGAAATTTAACATTTCTTTATCATGTTTTACCTTTTTACCCAAAAACTATCACAATTTAAACTTTAAAAATGTAATCAAAATCACCAAAACTCTTCAAACTAATCCTTGTGCCCTAGTCTGTCGTCTTTTACTGTCCTAAAGCACGTTGTCTCGGCTCCCCTGAGGTTTTGAACCAGCAACTTTGGATGCAAAATCCAAGTTTCTTCTGGCTGCTGGCATTTTGTGATTTTTTTCATGTGATGTCCGTGTAAGATTTAGTGTTTCAGCAATCTAATACACCAACTGCAAAAATTACAAACTTTTTCTGTGTATTTTATGTATGTATTTAAGTACATGAAATTATTATTTTTTTTGCTATGTCTCTTCATTATACAGTGTGTAGGCAAAACAGTAAATGGAATAAAAGAGTACTTGATAACTCATTTTTTCCCCTCTTGTCAGTTTTGTCATACAATAGGTGATCTTTCTTCCTTTGTTATTACCTCTGTCTATGTTCAGCCTTTGTCAATATAATATCATCCTATTATGTGACTCTAAAGATAACCCAGTGCTTTATTTTCACACTTCACCAATATGCCTTTGGTTTTTAACACAATTAATTTGGTGATTCATTGGTAAAACGTAAGCGAGATATAAAGAAAATACATGCTTTAACATGAAAAAGGATCCAGCATGCACCTCCAAGCCTGGATAATTCTACATTTGCACCACCAGAACAACCACAACCAACGTAAAATCAGAGTCGTGAACATATCCGGTCAGTGGGACAGGCTCATCAGATGTAGGTCACCTAAGAAGCAACGGATCCATCTCTCTTGAAGCCTTTGCTCCTCTGTTCAGCAAAGACCAGGTGTGGCTTCACGGCTGCTTGGTGGACACTGCCCACACCTTGTACTAGACCCACATGCCAGCGGGAGTTTGCGTGCGCAGTTGTCTTGCCCGCATGCGTCGGGAGCGCACAGAGGGCGCACCGGTGTCAGTGTGCCACAGCCCCCTTGTAGCGGTCGGTCGCTGCTGGTTGCGCGCAGCGGCGTCTTGCAACAGGAATTCGGGGAGTGGAAATTCCGCTGTTACTTTCACGACTCGCCTCCTATTTTCTGACATTTGTGCTGTGACGGTCGGTCAGTCGCTGCGAACCGAGGGAGGCGGAGAAAAGAGCTGAACTGAAATAAGGAGTAAAGATCCGGAGAGCCGCGCTCCGACTGCGGGCGGTTTTCCCTCAATGCCGTTGTAACTACAGATTTCTCGTTTTGAAATTTTCCACTTGGAAGTATTGCGCCTGTTTGCTATCAGAAGTGAGAGGGTTGATAAAGAATCGAGGGCGCACAGCCACTTTTGGCGATCGGATTTCCCCTCTTTTGATTCTTCGTCTTATTTTCTGCATTTGGATTAATTTTTTTCCTGGAGATGGCAAGTTGCTCCCTGACAGACGCAGACGGGGTCTGGTGCTGAAGCTCGCAGGATGCTGGGGACCCCACAACAACCAGATCTCTTACTTTGAGACCATTTTTGGTTGTTGTTGGGTTGGTTTTTTTCTCTCTCTTTTGGACGTAACCACCCTGGACGTTTCCCCTCTTTGTCTTTATTTTCTTTTCCAGAATGTCTGTGTTGTACAGTCGAAGGATGCGTAGTGGATTGCTATTGTTCCTTTTCACCCAAGTCGTCTTGGTTGCTTCGTTGACTCAGACTGGTAGGTGTTGACTGGGTGTATGAATACATGTGGCTTGACAACAGGCAGCCTGGCTGAACATTGATTCATTTTACACCGTTGTTGCCTCTCACCTGTTATTGCCTCGGCTTTCCCTGTGAGAGCATCTGCGGCGGCTCAAGTCAGGCCATGTAAATACTGTTTTGTTTTACTGTAATTACCCTACTCGATCCAAAGAATTAAGGATATTATACAAAATGAATATTTACAATACATAATACAATACCAAAAGATGCACAAAGTACATTACAATCCCTACAAACTGACAATGAATTATCGCGGACACGCACGCACTCCCTATGTTACTAAGAGTCCCTAATTCTAATAGAAATATAACACATTTTGGGGGAAGGTCTTTTGGCTTTTCACTCATTTAAAGACCATTTTGGAGCCTTTGCGCGTGTTGCCACTGAAGCTCGATATAGTCTACGAGCAATTTAATAAATCATCCATTGAGAAAATTAAATTTAACCACCCTGCCTGTTGGCAGGAAGCAGCCAGCCCACCTCACCTTCATGGGCGTAATCACACCTTGACAAGGAACCACTTTACACTGCACCTTTTCTAAAATACTGTAATGGGGGGGTTATCACATTCTTGAGGCTGGTAGAATTTCCCATGATGTTAATATATAGCTACAGTGTGGGGGGGGCTTTTCTGTCAACACAATGTTTGCTCTACTGGTGGATTTATGATGATCCCCAGCTGGAGATCTTGGTATCCTCGCTCCCATCCCAGCTGATGCACTTTAATCTTTGAAACTGAAATGTGCCATCAGTGAACATCTGAGTGCGGCTCAATGGCCAGAAAGTAAAATTCTCTCCACTAACTGAACAACTTTCTGCCTTCTCTTGCGGCGCAGATAAATGCGGGGGGAATATAGAGATTCACTCCGCGGACTACCTGACCTCCCCGGGCTATCCCAGCGCCTACCCGCCCTCCCAGCAGTGCGTGTGGGTGATAACAGCCCCTGAGCCGGGTCAGAAGATCCTCATCAACTTCAATCCTCATTTTGATCTGGAGGACAGAGACTGCAAGTAAGAGTTCACTCCTCTCACACACTCTCTCTCTCTCTCTCTCTCTCTCTCTCTCTCTCTTCTCCTTCTCCCACCCTCCTTTGCTCAATCCTGCCTGGATACAGTGTGAAACTCTGCCACCTATTGGTCAAGGAGTTCTACACCTGCTCCCAGAGAACTGGAGATACAAGGATGAGATATGGCACTGAGGCTACTGGCAATTACTTCAGAGGAAATGGGGTTTGAAGGGTTTTGTAATTCATACTTGATGGGGGGGGGGTCTTTTAACTCACGTGTCTCTGCTTGGGTTTTTGGCAGGGGATTAGAGGAGTGTAAACCCAGTGAAACTCAAGAGTGCGCCAGCTTTTTATTGATGGAGTTCAGTTTGCTTATTGCAGGAATCCAGAAATGGTGTTTACTTTTCATTTGGAGGCAGAGTATACCTGTTTGGCATTTCAAGGAGGAAGAGAGAGTTTGTCTGGCTCTTTTTGTTTGCAGCAATAGAACTTCCCAAGGATCTAACTTAACTTTACAAATTGCTGGAAGTGCTGCTGGCAGGTTTGAGTTAGTTTGAGGAAACGACACAAACATATGCTGAAGGTTCTTGTAATGAAGCTGTTTGTTGTTTTTTTTTGGGTCTGTTTTCTCACCTTTCTGTTCTCAAATACAGTTGCTACGATAAGTTGATTAATTGATTTGAAAATTAATTGGCAAGAATTTTGGTAAATCATTTACTTGTTTATAATTTCTGGGGCAAAGATTCAGTGGTTCCAGCTTGTCAAATGGGAAGTTTTTCTCATCAAACAAGTGGTTTGATGGTATCACCATGGGCTCCGGAAACGTGTAAGGGACATTTTTCTGACGTTTTATAGACAAACTAGATGAATTGATTGATTGGGAAAATAATTGTCAGATTAATCGATAATGAAAGAAAACGTGAATGCAGCGCTATTTCACCGTCACCATCAGTGGCTCTGCTCTGGCCGGGCGAGGGGTAGTTTTGGTTAAAAACCCTTTTAAAAACACGCTGACACGACATGCATTTTCCACACATGGGTCACAAGTCATTCCTGCATGTGTCTGATGATGCTTTCCTGAGAATTACCCTGCAAGACCTCTAAACAAGCCCCCTTGCAGACACACACACACACACACACACACACAACCCCTATACCCCCTCTCTTTGACCCACAGACACACACTTGATTGTGTGCATCCACACAACAGCCCATGTGTTGCTCTCTTCCATAAATAAGCCTGTTTTTATGTCAGCTCCTCTGTCTTTTTTAAAAGCTCCATAAAGCCTCTGTGTAAATCACGACTGGCTGTCCAGCGCTGCCTCCCAGATGGGGTCCTCCAATACTATTGGGTCATGTTTCACCACCAAGGGACTAATAAACCATTAGCGTATCTGGACAGATAATGCATATTGTGTGTCTTTCAGTGGGATACACACCTTCCTCAGTGTTGTTGGCTAACATTCAGGAAACCTTTCTTCAGGAAAAGCGAATTCACAAATTCAGTAATGACCTTATTTTGTGTGATAACCCATGGAGCAGTATAAGTATGTAATAATGCTGTTTAAGTACTGAAATGTAATAAATCGTGGTGCTAAAATTTTAGTCAGTGGTTGGCACTGTAGTGGACCACCAACAGAGCATTATTGCCCGCTTAAATTACTTGTCCATAGGTTAATGTGCTGGGATAAGGCAGTTGTAAAGTAAAATATTACGGTTACGTCAGGCTTTAACATGTGCTAAACATTTTATTAATACGTTCTTATCCAATGAGAGGGCAGATAAGGCTTCTTGCAACTGACAAGGAACCAGGGGAGGGTTTTCATGTCCAAAAAAGATCAAGTTGTTTCACATCCAAAAGGTGACAAAGCCTGAGAAATGCGGGGGGGGTGGCTTAGGTCATAAGATGTCCAAAATGATCTTTTTATGCATCTGAAGAGCCTCTTCTACTTCTTTGTCAGTGTCCACGTTTCTACGTGATGGGACTGTTGACTTTGGCTACAAACCTGTGACAGTTCCACAGCCTGGCCACCCTGCAGCCACCTTAACATGTCATTTGGTTTTCTTAGGGGCCTCTGTTTTGCTCGATTGGTTTCATTATTTGTTGTGTGAGTTTATGTTGGACGATGATGGGGTGTAGCTCATAGCTCTCTGACTTGGCAGGAGCAGTGTTGTTTTTGGGAACGAGTCAAATGTTCGAAATATGCCCATTGAGCCGGGCCTTAAGCCTTTGGCGAGACCGCGGTCCCACTTAAAAATTTCCTGAGATGATATTGAAGAGTTTTATTTCAGTGATTGATGCCACCGAGCTCAACGTCAGCTCCAAAATATGATACTGTGCCATGATTGGAAACAGCAGCAGGAGCTATGTTTCACCATGATTTGAAGTCTTAAAGGTTGTGCACTAACCTCTGCTGGCTTCCAATCCGGAGACACATGAGACAGCAAGCATCTGCTCTGCTGAAGTGTCCATGAGCAAGGCACTGAATCCCACTCAGCTCCAGATCTGACCCTTGACCTCTGATGTCTCTGCAGAGAGGAGTGATAGAACTGGGAATTTGTCCTCCAGGGAACAAATGTACGCGCACAGTAGAGCTGAAACGACTGGTCAATTCATCGATTAGTCAATCAACAGAAAATTAATCAGCAACAATTTTGACAATAAATGAATAGTTGAAGTCATTTTTTCTAAGCCAAAATATCAAACACTCTTTGGTTACAGCTTCTCAAATGTGCGGACTTTCTGCATTTATTTGTTTTATTTAGATGTAAATGAGTATCTTTCGGGTTTTAGACACAGCAAGACATTTGAGATGTCATGTTTTTAAAATTAATCAAATAATCAAGAAAGTATTTGACATAAGCTGCAGCCCTTAAGTGTGTATTTCTACTGTATAAATCTATGTAGTATAGTATAGTGTGAGGTTCAGTAAGTTTAAGTAAAGCTCACAAGCTAAATCTTAATGTCTAATAAAAAAAAACCCTTTAGATTAAACAAAGGTGAAACATGAAGGATTAGTAATAAAACTAGAGCTGCAACAAACAGTTGTTTACACTAGTTTAAGTTTTGATTAATCAATCAAATGCTTTGTCTATAAAATGCCCATCACATATTCCCAGAGCACAAATGCTCTATAGTTTTTACAACCAACAGTCTAAAACCCAAGCAAATTCAATTCTCAATCAGAAGAAAAGCAGCAAATTCTCATTTATGAGAAGCTGAAACCAGCGAATCTTTGGTGTGTTTCCCATTCTTTCGAATTCTTGTTGAACACGTGTCTGTCGATAAACTACTCGACTGATTGTTTCAGCTCTAGAGAAAACCCAATTCTAAAGAACAGTGTGTATTTAGATTTGCTCTTGACCCGTAACCCTCATAGTAACTGAGCCGGTTGCATTTAGGTCACAGGACAGTTTCAATAACATTTCTAGCTCAAATAGACGCTCCTAATTTAAATGTATTGTTGGAATGACACCCCCTCCTCCCTCAGATCAGATAGCCTGTCGCTGATTGCCCATTTCTCCCAGTCCCATAATTAAATTACTGGCCCAGAATGGAACAAACATGTTCCAGTGCTGTGAAACATGTCTGCAGTTAACTCGCCAAACAAAGAAGCCATAGCACTAGCATCCACAAGCAAACACGGGCTACATTTCCGACATCTGTGTGTTACAAAATATCTTCCCCGTGCGCTCTCATGACCCAGGGTTTGTAATTATGATCCCTAATTATAGCGTTTTTAAAAATACATATTTGTCAGCCGGGAAATGTTTTCTGCTAGTGTGATTGAAGGAGGAAACTGAAACTCTGGGAGAGTTTTTCCACTAAAGTTAGATGATCCATCAGTTTGGAAACAATGACGCCACAAATGATCACAAAAAACCCCCAACTATATTTAAACGATAGACTGTAGCTTTATGTTGTCGGGGAAATAACACAAATGTACTGGATCATGAACTTTCTGGAATTCCAAAAACACGTTCTGTAGCATCTTTGAAGATAAACAGGTTAAATGGATGAATTTGTGGTTCACAAGGCCCTTGATGTGCTTCTGGAAAACAGTCAGTCTTGGTTTTCCAACGACAACCTCTTACTTCCACAAACTCTAAACTGACACAATCTGCGCTCCGTGAACAGACGTTGGTGTAGACGAGAACCAGTAACACTTTTGTTCAGACACACTAAGATGCGTCGGCTCTGCCTCCGTAGCCAATCTGGAGCGGCACCAGAACAAGTCTTGTCTCACGTCCACGTCTGAAATAGCGTGGCCGACAAAGTGAATCCCTGCGGAGCGCGGTAAAATAGAGCAGAGGCATGGGTAAGGAACATGCGTCGGTGGCGGGATAATTTGGGACATCTTTTTAGGAGTTGGCTGAACTGCTTCCTCCTACACAAGGCTGTACTGGCACAATCTGCACCTCACACATACACGACACTCACACATGTAAAACACACACACACAGGCAACCAAACTTTCTGTCACTTACAGTATGCTTCCTGTGCACTCTTTGGTGCAAACACAGCTACAGTGTGCATGCTCTGAACATTCTCTAATACACATTCTTGTGCAGTTTTGTGCACACAGACACACAAAGGGACTAAGACTGGCACGCAGAGGGTAACTTTAAAGGGAAAATCCACTGTACGTACCTGCTTTTGATGTCGCATCTTGGATTTACGGGTTCATACTGGTCATAAGGGGCAACTGAATGTTTTTACGAGTATGAAAATGTTGCGAATCATATGCTATGGCCTTCACAGTAGCCAGATCTCAACCCAAATCATATGAGATGCAGAATCTGTGTTTAAGGAGTGCTGAAGCTAGTGGACCAACACCTTATTACGACATTTGATGCTTTTTTTCCTATATTTTGTCACCCCTCTGAAACTTCTATCAGCTACAGTACTACAGACCAAGCAAAGGCGTATTTGTAGTCATATAAGAATAAATCCATCATTGATTCAATATTTCATCATTGACTTTGCTGTCATTAAAAGAATCCTGACTGTTCTCTTCAACTACACATACACTCAGTTTTCAGTTTATTAGGTAAAAGTAATGCAACCTAATACCACAACCTACAATAATCCTACTTTCATAAAGGTTACAATGTTCACCTTTAGTTGAAAGTTGCTTTTTTAGAAGTGTTGATTCAACTTTATGATCATTTGGACACTAGTTTGGGGTGGTGTTGAATTGTAGAGAGGTGTGTTTTAATATTTAGTCTTTGATATAAATGGGGTGGACATATTACAATATTGCAAACATTGTGACCTTCATGAAGGTAGGGTTTATTGCAGGGCTGCTGTATTGATTTGCACTAGTTTCAGCTAGGTGGACCTAATACACTGACTGTGTAAAACCCTCAAATTAAATTAAGTTCAGACTAATAACTGAAACTGAGTTAGATGGGGCACGCTGAGGAAACGCGGGTACAGCAAAGAAGTTAATTACAACACTTCATCACAGAATAACTGCAATGTCTTGACCATCCCATGATGATAAATAACAACTTGTTGGGTGAGAGACAGAACAAGAAACAGAGAGAGAAATGGAGGGAGATGATATGAATTCCTCCACAGTATGATGGAAGGACCAGTTGTTCCTTATGGTATGCCCCGAGGCAAAGTGCTCCATGATTAGTCAAAAAAAAAAGTTTCCTCAGGCAGAGACACAGTCACAGGACCGACATCCCACAGCCTGGAGTTGTTACATGAATGGAAACACACACTTGGAAGGGGCTGAGGGGCCTGTGTCATTTTAAAACGCAGCCGTGGATTTAGTTTTTTTACTCGTTTTCAAAGTTGATTTTATGTGGCTGATCAACAGATCAAGCATTCTTGAAGTATTTGAAATATACAGTATTTCATTTAAAGTGTGGTAAAAAGATGGACGGAAGAACAGATGGATGAAAGATGAAGGGATGGTAGGATCTATCGATCGATTGATTGCTAACTGGATGGATGGATGTCAGGCTGCACTGATGGATCAACTGATGGATAGTGGATGAATGAATCGATGTATGGGTTGCTGGACAATGGATAAAGGCTTTTTTAGATGAAAGAACAGATGGGTTAATCTGGTGGATGGATAGATGAAAGAATGACAGGATGGATGGAAGACTCACCAGGTGGATGGCAGGATGTATGAATGTATCAGTGAAAGGATGGATTGCTGGATGAATGACTGACTAAATGGGTAGTTGGATTATAGATGGATGTCAGAATGAGATGAATCAGTGGATGGATGGATGGACAATGAATGAATGGATATCTGGCTGATAGATAAAAGGATGACAGGATGAATGAATCACTGGATGGATGGATGGATGATAAATGAAAGAGGCAGGATACATGACTGATCAACAGATGGCTGGCTGGAAGGAAGGTAGGATGGATGGATGGTGGATTGCTGCATGAAGAGTGAATGGATTGTTGGATGGTAATAGAAGGATGGATGACTAGATCGACAGATGGATGGATTGCTTAATCAGCAGGTGGATGGATGGATGGATGGATTGCTAGATGATGGAAGAATAGCAGGATATTTGAAAGAATCAGCAGACGGATGAAGCGATGGCAGAATGTGAGTGAATCAATGGATGGATCTGCGAATGGATGGATGTTTGGATGGATAAATTATGGATGAATCAAAAGAGAGGTTAATGGATGGCAGGAAGGATATATTGTTGTGAGAGATGGAAAAATTGATGGACAGATTTATATACCAGCAGATAGCTGGAAGGATTGTGGATGGATGGATAGTTGGTGCTGATCGGATGGATGTACAGTTGGATACATTTTAGTTCCCAGCATATTCTTGATGACCTTTTCTTGTGAAAGTGCAAAACACAGGACTGCGACTCTGCCATCAGTTGTTTAGTCTTGTGTTTGTGCCGCAGCACAGAAATGCGCCACATCACAAATATTCTGTTGAATCTCAGACTTTTTTATGTGGCTTTAGAACAAGACGTTGTTTCACCAGCGGTCCTGTGCTCACTTTTCAGTCCGACTTTGCCAGTTTCAAAGAAAATAAGAGGGTCCCTCACAGATGGTTGTGTTTTTCAGTTCCACAGCGGCCACACAAAACAGGAAGACTAAATGTGGTGCAGTCACCGAATGGTTAGTCTTTGGCTCGCTTCCAAGGAAATCTGAGGCGTGAACCTCTAAAAATTACTTTGTTGTTTGTTCTGGTTTGCAGCGACGTGTTCCTTCTGTTTCTTACGCTGAAGTACGAAAGAGCCGTGAAAATTAGGTCGACGAAAGATGGATATTTGTTTTGTTTTCCAGTTTGTAGTCTGAATGAGCAATTATCCCGTCTTATGCATTATGATTCCCATTTTGTCTTTTATATAGGCATAGTGGCTAGTAACTTTAGAAAACCACTAGCCACTGTGGGTGGTGAGCAAAAAAGTTAGTCAAGCTCTGCTCGCAGGGTTTTATTAGGTAAAAGCATAAGGCAGATCAACATGCCTCTCCCATTTCTCATGGCATCTTTGCTTTCCAAAATTACTACATTTACAACGTTGCAGTGGGGTCTCAGTCTGGGATTCTCTCCTGCTGAGCTCTCAAACAGAGGACATTAGTTTAATCATCCGAACCCTCCTGGACATTTAGTATTATCCTCACAGAACGAGAAGAGAGGAAAGTGGGAAAACAAGGAGGAAATCTGCTGTATAAGAGAGACTGTGATCTCTGACATGAAGAGTAAGCAAGGGAGGTGGAGATGAGCAGGGTAGAGAAGGGTGGAAAGAGCGAGCAGAAGGTTACAGACAGACTCGTAGAGACAGAGGGCTTCAGGCTGGTTGGCAAGTTCAGTCTAATCCTGACCTCGTTGACAGACCTCTTGCTGTTTCTCGGTGCTCCTCCACCCTCAGGCTGTTCTGTCGCTTTTTTCAACCCGTTATGTCCTGCACCATCACTTTATCGCTCTCGGTCTCTTCTCACACTCTCCACCTCCTCACTGTCAAATGAACTCCAAGTGCACTCGTCATGATTTCATCCCATTTTTTGCCATATGCTCTCGCTCTCCTCCTCCTCCATTTGGATAAATGATGGTGAAATTTTTGCTGCGTGCGACCTGAACTCTTGGCTGTGTTTGGTAAAAACTACACACAAAATGATGACTGAGCAAATTGTACCTGCCATTTCAGTGGATTATGTCTGAACAGCGTCGTCAGCAAAGGCTGTTTGCAACATTAATGGTTGAAGAATCAACTTGGAAAAAAGGGAAGCTTGAGATGCTTCAAAAGGTTACTCATTAGTAACTGAATAACTGTGGCCAACTGGGGGGAAGGAATCCACAAAAAGCTTAATTGTAATGGCCTTAAAACATTGATATGTCGCTAACGTGTTAGCAAACAGTTGTGTATATATACACATCACATTAGCCTTCATGTGATGTCATGTTTCTTGCGACTTCTGCTGAATATAAGTCCAATATCTACTTTCCTTTTTACTCTGATTTTGGTTTCCAAATAACTGGGTCCACTTTGTTCACCACTAACTTTGTCCGTTAGCCGTTAGCGTACAGTGGGTTTATCAGAACCCTTTTTGCTGAAAATAGTTTCCCCCTTCATCTTGTAACGATGTTGTTGGCGAGAGAACCAGAAATGTGAGACTGAACCGGAAGTGCTGAACATTACCGACCTAAAATTTAGCAATTCCTCCATCTATTTAATCTGTGATTACATTTATCATTTAGCTATCCACCACGAGCCTAGCTAGAAAGGTTAAGCTAGTAGTCAACAACCAAGCTGTATAGCTGAACGGAGGACTTTTTGCTTTGTATGTCTACTATGAGAAGTACGTTTTAGCACTTACATTTTGATTTAGTTAAATTTCCTCTACGAGCTCATGTAGGTTTGATTAAAAAGAGCATAAGGACACACCTCAGTCAAAATTATATTAGTCTTTATCCTTTTGATTTATTTGAGTGAAATTGACGTAAAGCGCCTTGAAAACAGCTGAAACAAACAATACTACTAATATCTGCTACTAATGATCAACTCTGTTCAGACTACACGTTCAAGCAGAATGAAACATCTTATGATGCCTTTATCACAGAACATATAAGGTATCTTTGTATTAAAATAACTGACATTTATAAAGTTTACATTGTTTTGCAGTCGGTTGAACTATATCCTTAGTAGGCTGCTTGGTGCCAGAAATCAGTGTTACGAGGTTCAGAATTTATCTATCAATGCATAGAAATGGTTTCCACCATTTATAGATCAGAGTAAGAATAGAGTATGAACATTCGCTGACATTCACCAGCTGACTCTGAGCACTAAACATTTGTCTAATGAAAGCAAGGGTGAACTTTGAATCCTGCTATTGTTTCTCTTATGCAACTGTACATCGTTTAAATTTGCTTTTCCAAACAATTATTGACACTTAACTCTGCGTCTCATATGATTCAGCTCACACATAAATAACACATACACAGGAACATATACTGTATATATACATGTGTACAAACCGACAAAATGTACACTGAAGCGCGTGTGCGCGCGTAATAAAACGAACAAATTGCTGTAAACGTAATCCGACCTACTGTGGATTCCCTGCTCATCAGTGAGTCGCACATAAACACACTCACGCTTTCACACACAAATGAAAACACATGTCAGATTAGATCCTTAACGAGCAGATTAACAAGGCGAAGTTAGCAACGTCACACACACACACACACACAAACGCACGCACATCTGCAATCCCAGGATTTACAGGATGCAGTCGCTGATATACTCCAGATGTCCCATAAGCAACATACACACGATATGCAGAATAGCGGGGCATCTATCAGAGTAAACAATCGGATTTTACAGTGACGGATAAAGCTTGTTTTGAACTTATTTTTGCGGGCAGCTTCTATTGGCTGTTATCTTGTATTAAACCTCAACTTAAATCCGCTGTGAACGTTGGATGTACAGTAAGCATGAAAATGATGTCCGTAATCGGATGGCTTGGTGGATTGCTAGACTCGCTGGTTTAATAAGTTTGGAGGATTTATCCAAAGAGGCATAGGCATCTCATTTGCGAAGGATATCGGTTGGACATGGCCCCTTTTAAATCTTTAACTCTTAGGGAGTTTTCAGGCTTAGGCAAGAATTTTTTTTTTGTGCACGAGAATCCTTCAGAGACATGGATCACAACACTGAACGCTATCTTCACATCCCTGGAAAAATACACCCTTTTTTGGGTAAACATGGATGTTTCTTTTTATTTTACTGTTACTTTGGTCCTGACACCACATAAAACCAATAATCAGTCATGCCTTGGAGCATGGCATGTTATAATGCAGCAGCACCTTCAAAGGAGAAATACATAACAATGCAGTCATTGACGTTTTTACACTTTTAGACATTAGACTTTTAATGTTCTCAACAATGACAAATGGCACTAATGTGACAACAATGATGTTATCCAACTTCAAATTTGTGAAGCACTTGGCTTTCACATTTGGTGTGGACTCCATGAGTCTGCTACAGCAGCTTTCACACCTCAAAGCTCCCAAGAAGAACAGCCTCAGGTCCAGAAAAACCTGTCCAATTGCCTCAAGTGTGAAAATGGCCTTACATGAACTTTAAAGTGATTAAAATATCTCTAAATTGACTGTGTTGTAGGAATTCAACATGTCTTTTTATTGTAAATGGATAGATTGATAGATTTACAGACAAGCCTTGACCTACATCTTTCTCTGCGAAGTTCTTCCAAACTAAACTGACCTACATGTTTCTGACTCTCCCAAAAGTCACAAGACACCATTAAAGTTCTAGTAAACCACCAAATATAAATGACTGTGACTTCACGTCTTTCATCTGATTTGCAAATCTGTCTCCTCAATGTCACGCTTGGGACCGGTCATCGTCAGGATACGGGGGTCAGGAGTCAGTCAGCGGGTCAAACTGTGTATTGACCTTCTCCGGGGAGGATGAGCGCCCTGGGAGGCTTTGTCCTTTTTAAATATGCGCGACTGGAGACTTGGCAAACTAAATGGTTGTTCACCAGTAACATGGACAATAAAGTATTTTTCTTTCTCAGCTTGTAGAAGAATGGGTTGTATCTGTCTGGGTAGGAACGCCCCAGGGTGACCTCCCATTGAGACATGTAGGTAGACGACACAGACACACACACACACACACACACACACACATATCTTGTGGGCAGATGATAAACAGATTAAAGTCTGTGGGAGGCGCGCGCACACACACACACGACAAGAAATGAAACCGATACATGCATGGATGTAACACACATGAATGTATTTACTCTGATGACTCAAATCGTTCAGGTCAGCTCTATACGTTGCATCTAAAAAACCTGGGGTTTTTATTTTGATACTCTACAATATGTGAGGTTTGTTTTGTGGGTGTGGCCGTGTGCGACTCTGTGGAGCTTCATTCTATTAACTTTTAGGTGCTTTGAGGAGAGTACAGTGAACACTGGAGTGACTCATCTGCGCGTTCGTCTGTGTCATGAGCTCTGAGGTTTGATTTTTGAACCAGACTGCTGACTGATGGAAACACAACGGGTTTTAAGGAAATGGGTGTGTTTGTGAAGTGTTCAGAGCAAAATCATCAGTGTGTCAGCAGAACATGATTTGTATTATATGCCCACACTTTAGTATAAGAGGAGTGATTTTAGACAAGTATCCTTTAACCAATAGCAGTAGTGGTGTTTAGATCGTTTGCCTAAGTAGCAATAGCATCATGTTGCAATTCTCCACTAACAGTGATCAGAGTTCTATATTAATAGCAAAAAGCACTTAGATTTTAAAAGTAAGGGTCTTTATTATGAGAAATGGTCCCTTTGATAGTGTTAAATGATCCATGCATGATTGCATAATCAACATTGTGAGGCTATGCCCAACTACATTACAGTGTGTGGTTGTAAAATCAATGAAAATGCATCATAACATTGGATTTATTATACATTCTTTATATGAAATCTTTATTAGTTATTATTATCGGTTAAATGTGGAAGTAAAAAGTGTAATAGTTCTCTCTAGTGAAGGAAAAGTATAAGTTGCACAAAATAGAAATAATTGCGTAAAGTAAAACACCTCAAAAAGGTAAAATACATGAGTTTATAACTACATTTAAACAAAGAAAACAGTAATGTTGTAATGTTTTTATTATATTGCCTGCACATTTACTAATTTGTTAAAAAGGCTATATTAGCGGAATATATTAGACATAGCCAGGTCTAGCCCACTTTCTGGACACAGTGTTGGGATTTACCATGATTAAAGGGGGCACCACGTTGATGTTGGTGCATTCAGTTAGATTTGGCTATCAAGATGATCAAATATAATCACAAAAAATGACTTTAATTAATTAAGACCTCAGGACACCACCCTTTCCAGAATGAAGGGAAATGATAGCCACTTAATTGATTGAATCTCATAAAATACACTAAACTATCAATTGGAACACAGATTAATAACCAAATTAATAACTATTACCCCAAATTACTGTTAATTGCTAGTAGAAGGAGGATTTGGAATTCAACATAGTAGAGTTTGGCAAATGATTCACTCTTGTGAGACATTAAAGAGGCCGGCATAATTATACACAAGCATTTATTTAAAAAGATCAACAAAGCAAAAACACACAATATGAAGGCTAACGAAGTACACTAAACTGCAGACTAAAGAGGAGTGTGTGTGCAGGGGTTGCACGTTCTGTGTTGCGGCCAAACCCTTGAACCTTTCATCGGGATCTGCTCCGGCAGATTTGCCCGAGGGCGGCATGTAGCGGTCCGTCCCGGAGGAGGAGAGCAGAGGGACGAGAGCGAGGCAAAGGTTTGCTGACCTGTTTTGTTGACTTGGCGACTCCTTAAATCAAAGTTCAGTTAAAAGCACCCACATGAATGAACTCATCCATTGAGTCCCAACAACGGTTTCAAGTGAATAACTACATTCTTCCCCGTGCTGTAGTGTTTAGTTAGTCTTCTAGACACATGTAGAAACAGTTTAGTTAGCAAAAATAAATAATGTCAGCTTTGCGTGACAATTTAATGTTAACTTTAACGTGACACTGGAAAGCTTTTCAGATGCTGCTGCAAGTATCTCATTGCTAATGCTAGCGTCTCTCTCACTCAAGATCCTAAAGTGTTAGCCTGGAGCTCCAATCAGCAGTGATCCACAAAGAAGCGAAGAATCATTTTGGTGTTTTATGTTTGCGTGACCGAAAAGCTATTTTAGCGGATGTGCTCATCCACTTATAACTCGGTTTATTTCTCAAATGCAACCCGTTAAGTCACAACACCAGCAGGCATTTCTGCTTAATAGCATCGTTCTCTGAAATTAAGGCTATTTCACAACGTCCAACTGTTGGCTCTTTATCTTTCTGTCTGCGTCCCCGTCTGTCTGTCAACTAGACTCTCTCATTGCCAAACTGAAGCAGCCCCTGCTGGGGTTTCTATATGTGTGTCTGGATAGAGCTAGCTAATTAATGGCACATGTGTGTGTTTTGGGAACAAGAGGGGGGAAGGTATAGTCAGCCAGCCCTCTCTGTGAATGCAGATGAACTTGTCGAGGGCTAACGCATGTCAAAGTGCAGTGGAAGTGACAGTGTTGATTGCTTTGCCCCTTACTCGCTTTAGAGAGGCTCGGCTTGAGTGTCGGTTGACAAAGAGTCGATCCCAAACTCTCTCAGCTGCAGACGGAGACGTTTGGCCTTTCAGTGAATTCAGACTCAGGAACGCCCTTCGGTGTTTAAGTCTAAAGTTACCCAGACAGACTCCGGATGTAGTAACTAGCTCTTTGTTTTCAGTAAAACACACACAATGTTGCCACACTTTGACCCTGAGCGAAACTTCCCTACTCCCCAAAATGTCGACTTTGACTTTCGCTCTTTTCAACTTTTTCATA
>CM022487.1:23726066-23746066 GCA_011952105.1 Coreoperca whiteheadi | reverse complement strand
TCTCCAGGGAATTAATGTAAGTCAAAGTAATGGCCTGTGTGATGAAAACGGTGTGTGGGTGGGTATCAGGCTCTACTTGTTTCAAGGAGGATAAATCTTAAGCACAGCATTTCACCGAACAAGGCCATTGGTTTGAATGCACAATGTGTCTACGATCTCAATAGCTCATCAACTTTCATCTATATTACTTATTATATCACACACATTCTTTGATTTACATGAAGCTTAGGTGGCACCTGTACATGGATGATTAAGCTGCTTTGTGGGATGTGCTCAGTCATTTTTGGTGCGAAAGCATCAACAGGAAACAGGAAGTAACAGAAGAGACGGTCAACCCAAAAAACTGCTGCTGGCAATGTTTCCTGCATTTTTTTTAACCTTTATTTTTAACGTTTAGTGCCGTTTCTTCTTTCCACGAATAAAAGACAGTCACTTCACATTGGCAAAGTTCTACGAGAGGTTCCAGAGGCATGCAGTTTGACAGCAGACAACCTTTTAGCTATTTAAAGTATGAACCGTAACCTTCAGGTTTCGGTGTCCCCAGTTTGCACTGACGTTCATCACTCGCGCAGGCTGAAGCAGCGACACGTTGCACCCACACCCGCCTCAAATGGACAAGGATTGCACGACTCCCTTCTTCTCAACTGGAACAAGGCTCTCTCCCGTTGTTATTGGCTCAGTCGCTCTCTCAGTCAGCAGCTGAGTGCAACAAGCTCAAACCTTCTTTTTTTTCCCCTGAGGTTGTTGAAAGCCTTTCTGGGTAATGAAGGAAATTACTACATGAAGTAGAAGTAGATGAGGCCTGTTGAGGAAAAGTGGGCATGCCAAAAAGTTTATTACAATACTCTATCAAACTCCAAACTCCTGACAATTTGGTTTGGGTGGATCAAAAGTGGAATGTTTCCTGTAAAGCCACATGGTTTGGAAAGAGGGTTTTTGGACGAATCCTTTAATGTCTGGGGAGGAAGGTGGCAGGCAGACGGTGTTTGCACAGACAGGTCCAGATGAAGGGACAGAGAGGTGGATGGAATAAACGAACGACGGAGGGAGCGAGGTGTGCGGCTGCTCTGCAGAAACACTGAGTCATTCCCAGCTTTTAGCTTTGCTCTGCAGAAGGTGAACGTAACGACAGCTCCGACTTCGTCCCATGAATGTACCTGTGATACCTTCCAGATGTGTGTTAAGACGTTAGCCAAGGGGGGGACGCAACACAACACCCTAGCATGTTAATGAGCTGTAGTGTATGAGCGGAGTCGGGTGAGCGTGTCTGCTTAGAGCTCAGTACTCCAGTAGCTTGGTAAGAAGGCGGGAAGGAATGCAGGGCTGTGTGAAAATTCCCCTTCACCGTCTGGATCCTATTTATTTAAAGAGGTCATCTGCCACATCCTCATTGGTTTTAAATTTGGTAGCATTGTCAGTGCTCAGCAGTCACTGCTGTGGTCAGTTTGCTTTGCATTTACTGTATCACTTGTCTTGGTGGGGCACTCATTGAACTGTGTGGGTGATAATAAGACATCTTAATAATTAGAGTTTGCATTGGATTTCCATGCTAATTAATTAGATTTATTTTTATGTGTGAGTTTCTGTAGGTGTTTTTTTTTTTTTTTTTTTTTCTGAGCAGCCTTTGTGGAAATAATGCATTTTTTCTGCTTCTTCATGGGTTAAGGCGAGGATGTTTTGGTTTCAGAGGTGGGGGTACCGAAACTATGCTATCAACAAAGCAATCTCAACTCAAGGTCCGCTTACTCACCTGTTCCGGAGCTTTCAACTGTACCTTACAGTCTTCATCACCAGATGGAGTTCGGCCAGTTGTCATGGAACTGAAGAAGTTTAACCTTTCCAATCAGTGATGACTTTGAGGATTTCTCATGCATGTCGGCTTAAAAGTTGAGTTGTTGTTTTCTGCTTTTTTAACAACCTACCAAATAACAGATCATGATGATTTTGGTCATTGTGCGTTCTATAAAAATAGTGCATGTTCCTGTATTATTAATGCTCAACATTGAAAATTGATATATAGAACTTATACTATATATAGTGTTGCATTTGCTTCTTTAACTAAACAATCTATTCTTGTGTCAAGAGCACTGTCCTTTAACATATTACAATTACAGCTTGTAGTCTTTCACCCCTGAGTAGTGTCTGCAGAGATTCCTGTCAGGCTGAATACGCCACAACAATCCCCACCAATCAAATGGTTATGGCACATAGCCTGAGAGGCAAAGCCCAGGGCAAAGAGCTCCATTTAAATAGCAATGTAGCGTATCTGCATTTTCAGGGTTATTGTGGATGGACAGTAAAACGATGCTCTTTAATGGGTTTCTTGTCTGTAAATAAAGCAAAACAAATCAAATTATGGCAGACAAAATTAGGATTTTGAAAACTAAGTGGCACATATCCCCTCTCTCCCCGGTGGAAATTGTACCCTCGGGTAAAGAACGTCATTGGGTCTTATGTTCAAGAGGATGTCACAGCAAATTTGAAAGCTTCCATGCAATAAATTAATTAATTTGGTGTTTTTTATATCAGTTTGTGGAACCCACTTTTTTTTATCCTACATTCTACCAGATTTCTAGTTGAACCAACGCTTGTTCAAGATACAGCAAAACATTTATTCCTCTCTTGACCTTCTTTTGCACTTCCTGCAACTAGTAGCTTATTAAGTTAGACATTTAGTCCGCTTGCGCTTACTGTTCTGTGCATCACTGTGAGCGCCAGTAAATAGCATAAAATGTTAATCTAAACGTCTGCTGCTTGGCCCCCGGACGGAAGTGCCCTTGAGCAAGACATTTGCTACGGACGGGTGCATTTGAAGGGCACAAGTAGCCGGTGTGCTTAATGAGTGATGTGAGGGGATGGAGAGGAGGCTGCAGGGCTGCAGACTTGTGAGACTTCCTTAACTAGAGTGTGAAGAGACAGACCCACTTCATTAAACGGCCTTTCTCGGTAAACACGGACTGCCTCCAGGACTGGCTGGAGTGACTGAGTGAGCGAGTGTAGCCATTTGCATGCAGACGGACACACACACACACACACACACACACACACACCGTTTCTCTCCGTCTCCCTCCCTATGGCTCTTATTTTATGAGCTTCTGTCAGACATGGTGGGGAGGGGAAGGGGGAGCGAAGTGGAAGTTTGATGCTATGAATAAAAATGCCATCACCTAAACATCACCGTCGGCACTAAGACTTTACAAGTGAGCACTTAAGTCCATTTCTCACCGGGCATGTAAAGCCGCCTGCGAACACATGGAGCGTTGGACCGAGAGAGACAGAGAAAAAAAAAAAAAAAAGTCAGAGATGGAGACAGTACAGAACAGATTTTGTACACCTCTGGCTCAAAAACCTCGATTTATTTAAACATGGAAAACATTGTTTATGCCCTGAGCTGTCAGCACTGCTGATACATAATGTGTGTAAACAGACTTGCCTAAGAATTACTGTATGTTTGACAGTGTGGAAATGTAACTAACGTTTTCATCATTCCTCCGCCATTATGTCTTCGGGTTGTCCGTCCCATTCTCGTTTATCCAAAAGGTCAAGGGTCAACTTCACTGTGACTTGGCAATGTCCCGCAAAAACACCTTTTTTGGCCTTTATTCAACACCATAACTCAGGAACAGAAGCGGAGCTCGTGACCATATTTCACAGTTGGTCGGACACTGAATAGGTGATAACTTTGACTCAAGGGTCATTATGACCCCTAAATAGGCTTTTAGCCATAATTTAAGAATGACTGGGCGATTCCAGATGTCACACACATGCTGACTGGGACGACAGTGCGTAAACCATAACTAGCTCACTCCGCCATCTCGACCATTCTGCCTCTCACTTCCTGCCTCTTTCTGAATTTCGAGCGTCTTCGGAGTCACATGACTGCAAACAGCGTACCGGAGCGCGCCGAGCTAATCGTGATCCTGTGAGTGAGTGAGCGGATTTTCACCTACAGCTCATAGAGAGGCTTTGTATCTAAACACGCCAGGAGAAAACAAAAGCACCACATTTTGTGTAGCTATCCTCTATAAGAATCCATCTTCACATAGTAATCATGTGCATGTGGACCTGTTACATCGATGATAATACTTAACTTAATTTATCAATTGTATATTCACTGGAATCATATGCATCATCAATATAGTCAGTCAGTCATTTTCTACCGCTTGTTCCCGTTCGGGGTCACGGGTGACTGGAGCCTATCCCAGTGGCTTTGGGCCTCAGGCGGGGTACACCCTGGACAGGGGCCAACTCGTCGCAGGGCTGACACATAGACAGACAACCATTCACGCACTAGGGACAATTTAGAGTCACCAATTAACCTAATGTCTTTGGACGGTGGGAGGAAACCGGAGAACCCGGAGAAAACCCACGGCAACACGGGGAGGACATGCAGGCTCCACCCAGAGAGGTCGTGGTCTGGTCCGGGATTCGAACCCACGATCTCCTTATTGGGAGGCGGGGGCGCTAGCCGCTCTGCCACCGTGCACCCCTTCATCAATATAGTGAATACAAAAATACACTTTATACCTTTTATTCAATTCCTTCCAAGTATTCACTACATATATTATGAGTTTGGACAGACATGGATGTAAACTGCAACTTGCTGGACACATAAAACTGCGGGGCGATAAATCCTCTTCACATCAGGATGTCAGTCAGGATGAGACAGTCAAAGGACTCTACATCTTTATAGGTTTGGGCTCTGCTGCCGCTGGTGTTGGATTATGAATTTGTAATGATTGTTAATGCAATTTCAGTTGCTGTGTGTTTGCTACCTGCAACTTCTCCGATGTGATTGTGCTAGATTCTACTGTATTGATCAGGTCTCTCTCATAGGGAAACATCATTTTGCTGGTTTCTGGCGAAAGTAAAAATGTAGGGGTGTCTTGGTGGCCTGTAGTGGTCCAAGACGAATACCATGTAACATCAGTGTCTGTGGTCCGATTCAGATCCTTCGTTGCATGTCCACTCTCTCTATGCCATGTTTCCTGTCTGCGTCCCCACTGTGATAAACAAAGACAAAAGATAAGAAATCATCTTTTTGAAAAACTATTTTCACGTTTAGAATAGAAATTAGGCTTGCGTGAATTAAACAAACATTCAAAAAAATATATAGTTTTGGAAATGTCTCAAAGATCATTCAAAGACGGTTGGGACGCCGTGTCCACCTGCTCAAGTTAAAGAATCTTACTTTTAAAAACATCACCACATTTTGATTTACAAAATTAAAAAACAAATACTCAGACACATGTTTGTGCTAAGTGATATACTGTAGCCCTGTTCTCCATGTGTCCGTCGTTTACATAGTGAGACCAAAACCTTTTAAATCAGACATCTGTCTGTTAAAGATCTGAGAGAGGGAAACAAATTTCCCACGTCAAACTCGTGGAGAGACTCCCCACCTGACAAGCTTTCTGTCTGCACGCTAATGTTGTTAGCCGTGAGGAAAAGCAGCAGTCAGCAGCTGAATTCTTTGAGTCTGAGACAAGCTGGCTGTCTGAGCTTCAGTCCGAACCCGCTGCATGAAGTTTCTCACCTTCTTAAATGTTACACCTTGCACGGTTATTTATCTGGCTAGTTCAGGAGGCCTGTTTTTGAGTCTGTTTCTGTGGGAAAGAGGCCCATTAGACATGCGTTCCTATGATTCCACACATTCTTACCTGAGATCTTTTACTGCTGATCAGCAAGCCGCCATACGCGAAGGACTACTTTGATATTCAACTCCGGCTTCCTTAGAAAAACTATGTTCTCTTGTCAGAGAGGTCAGAGGTCGGGCTTGGCTTTAACACAGAGACCCCGAAGCTTGTATGGATTTTCTGTCTTGCTCAAGGACACACAGCTGATATGGGCACTCGGGTCCAGGCCCTCTGTTGTTCTATTTCACCCGTTGCAGCTTTAGATTCTCACCAGGCAAAGCTGTTTCCACAGCTGGCTGCAGGAGGAAGAAGCTTGTTAGATCATAAGACAAGTTCTGTATAATATGCTTTATTTGGATAGCACTTATCAAAACATTCCCAAAGTGCTTTCAGACAGTATAGCAATGATAAAAGACAAATGTCTAAATGAGAAGAATGTCAGATGTGAAAATCATGGTGTGTAAAAAAAGATAAAGAGCCATCAAAATACTTTCTATATGAAGACTAGAAATAGTTTTAGAAGTGATTTGCTGTAAATGTTGATTTACCAGTTCCACGTAAGTAGTTCCACAGTCTTAACGTCTGAGGCATCACTACATCAAACTGATTTCCACTGGGTTTTCCCATCCTGCGAGTCAGAGGGGGAATCTGAGGCTGGGTCAGGTCTGATGGTCAGCGCAGATTGTCTGTTAGGAATCTTTTTTTTTAGCCACGCTGATAATATCAAACATGTCTGATATGTGTGCAAAATCCTGAACAAGTTCTGTAGTGTGCAGGGAAGGCAGACAACCTGCGAGTGGAGTTTACGGAGTAATGTGAGTCTGCTTTTTGATTAGTTTCCCAGACAACCGTGATGTTGCAGAAGTCAGCATGTTCTTGCAATTACCATTCGTGGAAACATCTAAGTATGAGCATGACTATGTGAGCGTTGACTGTGTAACCTACATATGCACATATAGGTCTGTGACGTTCACTAGCTGGAATTCCTTTGTGATCAAACTTGAATCTGGGGATTAGTTTTGTGTCGTTTGTCTGCATGATAGTGATAGCAGCGCAAAATGTGTTCTACTTGAGAAAACCCAAGACTTTTTGCTGGACTCAAAACGCAGCACAGTTTTGTGGCAGCATTGCATTTTGGTCTTATTGAGGCTACTGTCAGAGAAAAAGTTGGTCTCTATGTTTCTTAAATAGTGAATTTCTCCTTCTATGATGGTGTAACTTGATGTACACTCTTGGCTTTCTAAATATTTAAGAAAAGCAACTGCACAAACAATAAAATGCACCTAGAAATAAATTTAAAAAAATTAAAACTAAGTTTATTCAGCAATACATCATATTTTCCTTCTAGTGCAGTGCATGGTTCCCAAACTGGGGGCAAGATCCACAAGGGGTCGCAAGATAAAGCTAAGGGATTGTAACATTTTCAACAATATAGAAAAAAGTAAGCGAAAGCATAAGTTTACAAAATAGTCTCAAGGTCCATGTAGTTTTAGTCAATTGCTGTTTCCAAGGCCAAGAATGAACTTTAAATCTTATGAAATCCTTCCTTTTATTTTTGTGATACGCTTGAGTTTCCCTCCCCAGGCTTCCATGAGCCATTCAGTTTAAACTGTCTGAAAAAAGGGAACATCGCTCTTCGGTTGAAGTGCTCACAGCTCATAGACGTATGCAACATGTGCACGGGAAGGCATTGCTATAAAGGGCCACAAGCCGCAAAGGTTGCTGATCTAGCGTAACATTTACAACTGAGCGACAGTCTGCATCACGACAGTTTGTGAGGCGGTCATGTTTTTAGGTGCGGTGTGGACTCCGTATAATCAGCCATGTAGTCGTGAACTCGTTGCATCCCAGCAGGCTTTCTCACACACACACAGATGTGAGTCCTCTGTGATTCGATCAGCGACAGTGCAGCACAGAGAGAGGAGGAGGGCAGGTGTTTATCAAGGCACAAACGCACACTTCCGGAGTTACTTGCGCACTTCAAAATGCACTTAGACTTATTTGAGTACTTTGCAGAACCTATATTCAGAACATGCATAGCACCAGCACATCCGGTATGCCTGCAGATGCCACAGATCAGGTGCGTGTTTCAGAGAAGTCGCATACAAACTGCATGCACTTCCAGAATACCCACTTACACACTTGAGACGTTGTGAAGCGGACAGTGGGTGGACAGCGCGGTGTCGGCTGGTAAAGGATGAGGTGCTGAAGCGGCGGTGGGAGGCCCTCACAGACAGCAGAGAGTGATGAAGTCTCTCGGTGCGCTCAGTGGGATCCTCCGAGCCTCCCAGTGCTTCATCCTGCCATGTGTTTATATTTCTATCGCTGCCTTACTTCCTCACTCCTAACAGTAGCCTCTGTCCAGTCTCCTGGACTCTCTGACTCCGTTCCCACTGCACTTAAATCCTAAATCGGATTCTATTTTCCCCCTACACATCACTGGACACAGAGCTGACGTTTTCTGGTCAGTGTGAACAGCAAAGAACACGCACACAAGGTTGTTTTCCACTTGTTTTACATCAGTAAATAGATGGAACAAAATATGGATAGATGGAACAAAATATGTGGTCAGATATCTTATTTGGTTGCAAAACTATGATTTAGTTCCGCCCACGTGTTTGTTACACTCTGATCTACATATCTTGTTCTTTGACATTAAATGTACCTTACATCATGGTGCCTCACAAACTATCTGTGACATACTGTGGTCTGTTGAGATAATAGGACTACAGATGTTGATCCTTTCACCATGCAGGATCCCCCCGACATACATTGAATAATTCAGTGTACAGCTGCTGTGTCTGGAGCATTTCACAGTGAAGAAAATTCTCAGTTTGCTGCTGTAATCGTCCATCATTCACTTGAGACAGCTGTCATTATTTAAGGTCCCTCAGCGGCATCAGCTATAAGGACAAGAAGACAAAACGTTGCAAACAAAGCCAATCAGCTTACCAGATTGGTATGTGGAAGAAACGCCTCAATTCAGTCAAAATCCGGAAGCACGCAGTGTCGCCAAAACATGTTTGAAAAAACAACATCTTTTGTTGTGGTTTCACAGTGTGGGTGTGTTTTTATTTTCTTTTTATTTTTTTTTAGCTTCACTGGCAGTTTGTAACAAAGTGTATAGGGGTTACACTGAAGAATAGATGGAATAGTTATTTAAAACCATAAGTGTTCAGGACATATTCATACAGGATTGCGGTTTTTGTTAATATGCCTTTTTACATCCGAATTAAAACACGTCGCACAACCCTTCTTCGGGCACGCCATGCTTTCTTCACCAGACGATTTCGGCTCATCACTTCATCACTCTGATGAAGCCAAGGGAGCCCGGGGACTTGCAGGAGGCAGATTTAGAAAAGAGTGGTCCGTGCAGCAGCAGCTAAGAGAGCCTAACTTTCATTCTCCAGTATGTCTCCAACATGTTTGAGCCTACACTTCCCGCAATGCAACTCGCTAGTGTCTTGCATTAGGCCCTCCACGCCTCCAGTTTGCAACACCAGCTTTCTGTTCAACATTTGTCCTAGACTGACTTTCTTGTGTAAAATCAGTGGAACAGCTCTTTGCTACTCGCCTTTTTCATAAACCTAGAAGAGTTTTTGTACGTATAAATCAGGCTCAGACACAACAATTACTCGCGCATGTGTTCAGCAGCTGTGTGCATTCAAGCAAAGGTGCATAAAACACCGCAGAAGGAACGAACACCGTCCACTAGGACAGATTCCTGTCTTTTTGTATTTTTATTTTGCAACAGTGTAAACCTAAACCGGCATCCATCTCCTCTCTCCTCCTACAGGTATGACTACGTGGAGGTTTACAACGGCGGGGACGAGCTTTCCCCCATGTTGGGGAAGTTTTGCGGGAAGATCGCACCGTCTCCGATCATCTCCAGCGGCAGCCAGCTCCTCATCAAGTTCGTCTCCGACTACGAGACGCACGGGGCGGGATTCTCCGTTCGCTACGAGGTCTTCAAGACAGGTGTGTGTGCTCGTCTGTGGTATCATTATGTAACCGTTGAAATGTCCTCGTTGTAGCTGCTTGTGTTGAGCTTAGAGAAGAACAGGGGCGGAGTCGCCGACGCCCTGCCGTTTTCTACACCCTCCGCTGAATGTGATGAATCGCATCATGGAAAACAGCCAATTTAAATTCCATTACTTGTTTGTTCTGTAGCTGTTGGCTCAATGCCATGCATCACCTTGCTACACGTGATGAAAAATAACCAGCAGTAAATGCCTTTTTGCCGTTTGACATATTTCAGGAGGCTGACAGGACTTACAGGGAAATCTGGCCTCACACAACCTGTTTTTGATTTGCAAAGTTTTACCATTGTACTCACCAAATTAACTGATGAGATCTGGAAACACGGCCCTGAGGCAATTCGGGGGAAGCCCGCCCTCTTGAGATTGTCAACCAATCAAATATAACAAATGATAACCCGTGACTGTGACAATACTTAGCATAACTGTGAAATGAGGGATTATTACTAACATTTTAGGCATGCTCCCCGTCAGTTTTATCTCCAAATAAAGTGTGTTTGATAATCTGGCTCAACCTTTGGCTAGTTAATTAACACCCTGTCTGATCATGTTTCTGCTTGTTTCTTGCACTGCTGGACTTCGCCATGTTTCCGGACCTCAACAATTTTCTTTGTCGAGTACAGTGTTATCATAACCAACAGAAATGAGGGCCAAAACTCAGACAGTACGATCGAAATTGTAAAAAATCTGAATGAATCTTTACGCTGCATACATTTCGGACACAATAAAGGCATCGTACGTGTTTGATCAAACCACTAACCGGCATCCTAGAATAACCTCCCGGAGAATATAGTTGAATATAAGGTTGTCCAAACAGGTACACTGACCTCTAGGCTGCAAGTTAAAAAAACTCAAAGGCAGGATGCTAGCAGGATAGACCTACATAAACACTGCCTGTCGAGGAAGGAACCTTGCTCCCGTGTCCTTCATTTGTATTTGCTCTTCCCTCTTGGGTCCACTTGAGTAGCCGCCAAACGGCGAGTCTCCTGTGGCCACTTCAGTTTCCACCAACGGGGGCTGGAGGTAAAGCAGATAAGAAGGGAACTTGCGTTTTTACGTGAGATTCTTCTTCTTTTTCCTTCTTCTTTTTTGTTTGCACCCCTGAGAGCAATAACCATTCCCACAATCAGAGGATCCAGGAATAACAATCCCCAGGTGGACTTGTGTTGAAAAGTACTGCATTGTAATATGAAAAATTGATCGGCAACTGCTCTTTTGTACTTAAATGAGGAGTAAAGCAGTAATACAAGCAGGGTTAGGGGCAATTCAAGTCGTCTGCTCTCTCCAAACTACAAAGTATGGCCCTACTGCTGATACACCTTTCAAATCTGCTTGTATCGACCGTAATTTCAGGGTGCAAAGTGGAGCCTTGACTGATGAATGACGTGTTAATGACTTTCTGATGTTACTAGAAAGTCAGTGTAATGAATCTTTTCAAAGTAGGTCAGCAGAGTATCAGCTTAGAAGCAACATTGGTCTTGAATGTTGTCCTGGTGGGATTTTAGAAAGAGAGCGCTTCCACACAGATGTGCGATGATTTATATTTGAGCTGTGATCGCTATTATAATGATCAAACTGGGATTTATAATACATTCATAGTACAGTCTGGGTCACCATTCCATTTACTTTTAATAAAGGTCCAACTTTATGTAATTGTTTAGGAAATGGACACCTATGATGGTGGTGACAGTTTTTGGGGTCTAACAGAACAGGGATAAACTTTAAATATATAACTGGAATTTAGGGTCAGTTTGTCGATTTCCTCTAGTGGTATCTAGCCCAGCATATATCTTAAAAACCTGGAAAAATAAAACTTATCTGCAAAGCTCGAGCCAAGTGAGAAAATTTAACTTTTATCATTTTTAGTGAACCGATCCTTTAAGCAACTAGCGCTTTACGTGCTTTTGAAAGTCTTGAAATAGTGCACTGTTTAAGGGTCAAAGTCCATGTTTGACTTTGGAAACAGCAGTTGAGAAAACTCACCTCAAAGTCCATTTAGTTCTGGAGCTTTCGATCATATTATCCTCCTCAGCACTTTGCCCAGTTTTCGTGGAATTATTATAGGTTTTTAAATTGTCATATCTAATTTTTTTTTTTTTTAAACATTGCAGAACCTTTTACAAACGCCACCCGCTGATGAGGAGCATGTGAGACGATCAAAAGCTCCTCCACCGCTCCTACAGTCACCTTGTGGTGTGACCATCTGAAAGCCGAGATATATCTTATTTAGAAAATTAAAACCTGCTCTAAGTCGATCGCCACCGTTTGATTCGGTTATGTTGTCCGGTCTGCTCGCTGCTGCCATCGCTGTCCCTCCTTGTGTTTGTCAGAGAAACAGAGCAACTCTTTTCCTGTTGTTGTTGTTGTTGTTGTTGTTGTTGCTGAGAAAGTCTTCTCTCCTCACTACCGGCTACTGTCCAGCTACAGAACGGACGCTTCAGATCTAGCTGGGAATTTTCGGCATCCCGTGCTTCATCTACATGTTTTGCGTGTGTAGATTATCTTTGTCATGTTTTTTTGTCTGTCCTGTGTTGCCATGGGCCTATATCTGCCTGTCTTTCCAATGCAGTGTATACATCTGGTTCCTTGTGTGTGTGTGTGTGTGTGTGTGTGTATGTGTGTTTGTGTGTGCACGCGACCAGCAGACAGGTGCATGGGACCCCAGGCTCATTTAGCTGATGGGCTGTTTGTCCTTGGAGGCAACAGGGGTCATCTGCAGATGAGATGGATGCTCTGGCATAGAAGAGGGGTTTGGAAAGTAGGACAGGGTGTGTGTGTGTGTGTGTGTGGGGGGGGGGGTGTTGGCCTCAATATGGATCCTCTACCCTCTAACAAGTTAAAAACAGCACTTGTACTCACTCAGGTAATCCCCCTGCCTTGTTGCTGCCTTCCTCCTCGCCGCATTTAAAATCCATTACAGTCAGAGCAGCATATTGAAACTCGCTGCTAAATGGAGCTGCTGCTCTGGTTACAAACAGGCTTTACACTCGATTGAGGCCGCGCGCTTTGTCTCGCTCTCTGCCTGTTTTTGTCCTTTGATGTCAGAATGTTTTTTTAGATATCACTTTTAGATTTTGTTTTTAAGTAACCCTTAATATATGGCTAAAAATAAAAAGCCATTTAAGACGGTGAGATAAGACAAAAACCCACACAAGGCAAGTAAAATAGTTAGAAAAAGAAAAACTAAACAGTGACCACTGCTATTAATTTAAATCAGTGAAGAAATAAGAAGCAATCTGGTAAATTGTACCTGCTTTTTCTTCCATTTATTAAGTACGTGCTGGTTATTTGACCATTCGTTGGTATGTTGGAATATTACAGTGGTGTTGTTTTGAATGGCATCAGGTAGACTTTACCTGGTCTCTACCAATATCACAAATTTGCCTCAAGGGGCTTTACAATCTGTTCAGCGTACGAGACCCTCTGTCCTTAGACCCTCGATGCGGATAAAGAAAACCCCCTTTTTTTTTTTCTCTCTTTGGGGCTGGTGACCACAATCTTTTATTAACCTTAACCAAGTGCTTTTAGTTGCCTGAACTTAATGGAACCTTAACCATAGATGTAACAGATCAGAAAATATGAGTTGTTTTTCGCAGGACTTTTATGAGTTAGTTTAAAGTCTGCTTGATTTGACATGTGTCTCTACACAGCTTTCAGTATCTCTACGTATCTGTCTGTGGCTTCATCCCTCGTTCTGTCCCTCCATCTTTACCGCTCCTCCCTTTTGTCCCTCTCTCTCTTCCACATCTGTCATTATGGTGAGAGAACCCCAGCACAAAAAGCAATAACCCTCGTTCGGATGACAAGCTCTGTTTGGCCTTAAAGATAGCGCTTGGCAAAAGTGGGTAAAGCTCTGTCTAATGAGTGCGTCCGCTTCTCATAACCATAACGCCACCCTCTGCTGACCACAGAATCCGTATCTATAAATGATAGCCAAGTGAGTCCTCTTCATCACCCTGGATCTATATTTGCCCCAACTCGTTCGTCCTATTGCAGGTTCTCAAACCAGAAACACGTCTCAGCGGTTTAGTGGACTTAGGGGGGCGCACAGTTGATTGAAGGGTCGTTGATTTAAAAAAAAAAAAAAAAAACAATGAAAGAAAGATTGATGGACAGAGAATGAGCCAATGAGAGATGAGATCAATGTGACATGCTGCTTGAACACACAATATATGCAAACCCACTGTCACATATGGCACAAGGCGTTTATTTGGCTCGATTGATCTTTGTGAGGGGCGGTTTAGGCTTTTCGAGACATTTAAACTGAAAGAATGTTGTTGTTGTTTTTTTTCCTTCCACCTTTTTTTACAGATTAAATCAAATTTGGTGGGCAGTCCAGCCACAGGCCAAGGAACAAATGATTTGGTTTTGGCGTGGATTCAGGATTTCATAACATTTTTTGAACTCTTTTGTTTCTTTTTTTCATGGGTTTACGCGCTTATTTGAACAAAGCAAAGCCTGGTTGAAGGAATGTGGGCTTTTTAGTTTACAACAGTGTTTGTTTTATCTGTTGTTGATGCAGCAGTTTGTAGGAAGTCCGCAATTCATTCCACTTCGTAGACGTTTACTCGCTTGTCTTCAGATCAAAAGGTGCTCTGTGGCACTCATCCACAATGGTCTGAAAAGAACCAGCTGGTAAAAAGAAAAAAAAATTACCTACAGTGGCCCACGAGGTTCAGTTCTCACATTAAGGCCTGATAGCAAAAAAAAAAAACTGTGCATCATTAGTTTTTTTTCCCCCAAGCATTATATGAGCATTCAATGCTATTGTTGCCCTGAAATCGCAATAACTTCTGACCTTGATAGACATGCAGCAGCACGTACTCAACCAATCTGCACATTTGACACACACACACACACACACACACACACACACTGGAAAGTGTGCCAGCTGAGCAGGATCGAAGCCTGCCTCATCCCTTCCACATCGTTTGTCATGTCGCCCTTTTAATGACACCACCTGTGTCAACTGCAAGGGGTCCACTGGAGAGTGTGTGTGTGTCTGTGTGTGTGTGTGTGTGTGAATTCATGTTTAGAGGCACGCACAGAGAACATGCAGGTCACATCTGGCCTGGCAACATATGAACGTCCAACACACACACACACACACACACACACACACACACACCACTGGATGCCTCCAAGGGATGCTTGACCCTCGTCCGCGCGTCGTGTCGTCTCCCTCCCGCAGCGATCGGTCACCGTCGTGTAAAATTGCTCGTGTCACTTCACGACAGCAGAGGTGTGAACTGCCAGCCGCCACTCGACTGATGCGCGCCGTGGAGCCGACGCAGAGAGCAGTATCGACGGTGTGGATGCCACTGTGGGGAAAACGGCTCGTGTAAAAAAAAACATGTTTAAAAAAAAACCAGACAATGACGTAACAGCTGTTGTGTTCGCCCGCCGCTCTGTTTGTACTTTTTATCAGAAGACATTTATGTCATGTGATGTTACTAAGCAGTAAAAGGCTTCATTTCATTAACCCACAATCGAGAAGAGCATGTGACGCTCATGGGAAATTGTGAGGTTTTCGTGTCACTACAAAGCGGGCGTAACTCTGTTTTGTGCTGTGCAGAAGAAAAGGATCAGCCTTGCTTGGACTGTCTTTGAGCAGGCACCGTCATCTGCAACTGCAGTCGTGGTGAAACAAAGCGTTTACACAGGCTTTCTTGCATTATGCTCGCTCTGTGCCCGTGTACCACCAGGAGCAAAGTGCGAAAATGGTCACAGCGGTATGCTCTGATCATCACAAGCCACACCATGGCCACGTACATGCTTCAACGAACTGTCCTCCTTCGTTGCAGGTTTATGCGTGGAAATAAACAGAAGTGTTGCTCTAAAACATGAAGATCAATACATCGACTTATCGTGATCCCACATACAGCTTATCGCAAATGCTGTGAAGGTAAACAAGCAGAGGAAAATGCGTTCCTTCTCAGGAAAAATCCACAGCAGAAGAAGAAGAAGAAAAGCAACATTAACCTAATGAGGTGATAAGATACCCCATGATATACCCTTCCAAACTAAAGTCTGTACGTGTCCAACATAGGATTTTACAGGAGTTTACAGTGCCTTGTTCATAATCTAGCACAACAACAACACACCAGATGAATATAAAAAGGGGAGATAAGTAAACGCAGCACAGCTGACGATTTCATCACTAGAAGGTGTTACGCACAAACGCATGAATGAAAGTGTGAGAAAGGAAACCTCATCATCAGAGGGTGCAAAATAACAGCAGACGACGTTTGTGGGGATTTTCTTTTGTGTAAGCAAGCAAGTGAAACGTTATTTATGTAGCCCTTTTTATTTAGATTCCTGGTTACAAAAGACTGATTGTGAGTACGTACCGAAGAAAATATATCAGAGAGCAGCAAGAACAAATCCGAGCAAGAGAGCGTCACTAGAACGCTTTAGAGAGAAAAAATAGGTCCCATAGATAAAATTGAAACCCAAAACAGAGTCTGTGTGTATTAATCTGAGATGGACAAAGTGAATCCGCAAAGTACAACACAGCACTGATATTTGACTACGCTGAATACAAATTATGAGGTCATGGTTGAATGAATATGTAGGGTAGCGTGTGTGTGTGTGTACATTTGGCCGTGTCTAATGGGCTAATAGCCTGTCGGAGTGCATCTGCGTGTGTTGATGTTGTTGTTGTTGTTGTTGTTTTTTTGGCCGCGATCAGTCTCTGTAAACAGCCTCTCAGTGTCTGGCGCCGGTAATAACTCCCCACCCCAGTCACAACACAGACACAGGCGGCTCCGACAGGGGAGGGGATCAATTTGTCTGATTGGATGGAGATGACATGAGTTTTGTCAATAAAGCAAAGGTTATGTTTGAAGAAAATGTTAACTAGTCAGTTTAACGGGAACCGGTCAAGTGGTTTTTCTTACTTTACGATACGGTCAGTGATTTTAAAAAAGGGAAATTGAAAGATTTTTTTTTTTTTTTGCTCAATTCCCCCGTTGTTTGGGAGAAAATCTAGTTTTGAGGCTCAGTTGAAGTAAATCTTTATTCCAGTCACAGCTGTTTCATGCTGCCAAAGTTTTAGACATCTAGAAAGGTCAAAAACTTAAGGTATTTCGGTTTGTGTGCATTTCCAAAATGTCTATATCCTTATTTTCATAGCAAGAAAGACCAAAAAGGTCAGCTATAGAACACAGGTTAAATAGAAAATATATATTCTGGCAGATTCAGAATTGATTTTGTATCAGTGTCTATGCAGTTTTGAAATGTTTGCTGGAAATATCTTTTGTTTCAAAGTATCACAAACGGCCCATTTTGTATTAAAGCAAACAGTTCGAAAAATACTTGAAGTGATAGTCACAGTGAAATTAGTGAACCCGTTATGACCCCGACCCCTGAGATTTCACACCTCTGTCCGAGCGACGAATTGACCCTTTTAAAAACTCATCAGTATTTTCTCTCCTCGCAGGTCCAGAATGTTCCCGGAACTTTACAGCTCCCAGAGGCGTCATCAAGACACCGGGCTTCCCTGAGAAATACCCCAACAACCTGGACTGCACCTTCATGATCTTCGCCCCCAAGATGTCCGAGATCGTGGTGGAGTTCGACAGCTTCGACATGGAGCCCGACACCACGCCGCCGCCGGGCGCCCTCTGCCGATACGACTGGCTGGAGATCTGGGACGGCTTCCCTGCAGGTGAGGAGAGGGTTTGGCTCGGGCTGAGACGAAGGTTGGTTGAAGCTCAAGCCGACTAGCAAAGGAGATATTTCTAGGAGTCTATCAAGTCTTAATGGGAGACAGGAAAAAAGATGGGCAAAAATATGATGCCACAACGTAAAATTGTTCATGTTTTCACTGGTTTCACTTACTTTAACATCCACATGCAAGATGGCGATTATGGAAAACAAGTTTCCTCAACAACCTACACTGAAAAAAACAAAGCATATTTTTCAGTTGGAGACCCTGTCTAATGAACAAAATTTAATGGCTTTGGTTAAACAATACAAAACCAGGTCAAAACATGCTAAAAAAAAAAAGTGCCAAAGGGGGGTATTTCTGCCTGCTACATTTTAATTTCTAAAGCATTTTATGTTTCGGCTGAGGGGGGAAAAAATAAAAAAAACAACTGATGCACTACCAAGACAGAGGAGTGAGATAAAAATGGAAATGTCAGACAGAAAAAAAGATGAAGGTGAAAGAATTTGAAGGAGAAACGACGGGACTGCTCCTCCACAGGTGGAGGGTAGGAAGAGGGGAGATGCGATGCAGATGCAGAGGATAAATATGCGGCGCTGCGAAGCATCGGAGGGAAGAGAAGGATGAGAAGTGCTGGGGGGACGGCTTCCCCCTGCACATGTTGACAGAAAACAGACAGAGACGTGTGCAGGGCGAGGGGGGAGAACAGAGGATGGATGACTCCCCTGCAGGTGGGACGAGCTCGGATTGAGCAATGGAGGCGAAGGAGAAGGCAGAGGCGAAAAATAGATTGATAAAGACAGGAGGAAGGTGTGAGCCCGAGTAGGGAAAGTGGGAAGGGATATGTGTTTTCACATGTTTAGCTTTTGGGAAACAACTTCAACGTTTTTGTGCATATATCGGCAACAGCAGGATGAATCCTTAAACAGGGTGCAGTTTCTATTTCATCATAAGAGCCCGGAATTCTTTTTTTTAGTCATATTTTGGAGCACTCCTCCTTTTACAGGAATTTGGTACAAGAGAATAATACTGTATTTCTCTGCCCTGATTGGCTCGATATACAAGGGGCCCACTATGTCCACCTTAGCCCTAATTTTTTGAGTTCGTCATTGACTCTGGAAGTGAATTTGAAGGGGATAGAGGGCATTTTCCTATTGACAACACATTTTTCAGCCACTGAAATGGCAGCATGTTTCAGCCAAACACGCAGATTTTCACTAATTCCACCAAACAAAACCTTGCCGGTCGCATAAAAAGTTCTTAAACCTGAAGCCCAAACTAAAATATACCATTTACAAAAGAAGATCCCTTCCTACTCGATGGTTTTGTTGCCGTTTAACAGGCAATCCACGCTGTCTTTCAAAGGATTAATTATTTCCAACTGTTCTCACCTTTACAAGGACTCAGCGCCTCACCGGATCTACCACTGAAATGAAGTTGTTTTTCGCCTGAGCAACACATCTCTGTGTGAATGAGCATTCAAACACCACACCACATGAGAAGATGCATACAAAACAGCCCAATCAGGAAGCTGATTACACAGCAATGGAACAGTTAGAACAGAAGATCAATACCGCTCTCATGCCTGTACGGAAAATATAAAGCAGCAGCCCGCAACCAGTTAGCTTAGCTAAGCGTAAAGACTGGAAACACAGGGAATCAGCTAGCCTGGCTCTGACCAAAGGTTAAAAAAAAAATCTACCTACTAGTACCTGTTAAAGCTCACTAGGAAGACGATAAGCATATTGTCCAAAATGTGAAAATATTCCTTTAACATACAGAAATATTAGTATCATACAGAAGCTTACAGTAGATAATAATCAGTAGTGGCTCAGCTGTTACTCAGTTTTGTTCCATTCAGTCCTTCACATGAAACTCATCCGCCTGTGCACACACGGAGGCTGGATGTACTGAAGGAGACTCCGTCACAGCTTGCTCATTGTTCCCTCACCAACCACATTTGGAAAATCAGCCCTCTGCACATGAATGACGGAGACGCATCCTGCTCTACTGTCTGTTCACACTCCGTCCCTCGTTTGGACAGCGTTTCTCAGCCCCCATTGTTGTCTAATTAGCCGCACAGTGTGCAGATAATGGTGGGAGCTACATACCTTGGACAGGCCTGAGTAGCCTGCCAGGATGCCGACAATACTCGCCGCTGTGCCCAAAGCTTTGCCTGGTTATTGCCAGGGAGGAGACTGGCATGGGAACCTGAGGGACACAAAGACTGGCACAGGTATATAGACAGTGACATGCACTTTAAAGCCATGCCAGCATACATAACATGCCAGGGCTTTTCCTGTCAAATGATCTGTGTGTGTGTGTGTGTGTGTGTGTGTGAATGAACTGTGTTGGTGTGTGATGCTGTAAAGCCCTGTATTCCTGTGTTTACTGAGTGAACATGTGTGTGAGTGCAGATAACAAAGAATCTCTGCAGCAGGGTGAAGACCAGGATGTAGTATTTTTTTATTTTTTTTTATCCCATCAAACGCATTCGCAGTGTTAACACGAACAGCAAACATTCCCATCATGCACTGTTGGGGTTTTTTTTTTTTTTTTTTTTGGAGAAGTAAATCTGTTCTTCAAAAGGAAATGGGGGTTTTTTTTGGGGGGGTTGGCTCTGTCGGGATCTTTTCGGGGTTTCTTTTTTTTTTTTTT
>CM022487.1:23680534-23715360 GCA_011952105.1 Coreoperca whiteheadi | reverse complement strand
CGTGGTCTTTTTCTGCATGGGTTGGGACCAAAGGGCCCCCCCCCCCCCCCCCCCCTCCCCAGATAGACTAATAAGGTGTGGCTAGAGTCCAGGACTGTCCCATTGTCCAGAACAGGAACTCATAGAGGAAGACTCACAATGCCCCTCGCAGTAAGAACAGACCCTCGCTTCCTTCCTGTGGGGGTTACAACAGGAAGTAGACAGGAAGACAGCCTCGGTGCCGAATTAGTAGTAGGAGCTCTCTATTGTCCGTCTGGGGACTTCTTTTAGCTACTCGCCTACAGCTGAGCCCTCTGGGATGTGATGATGTGATGGACCATGTTTTAATAGGTTAATGGGTTCATACGTGGACAAAGCCTGGTTTATACCAGAAGGTTGTCCGTCTGATACACTTGATATTTACCAACGATGCTTTCTAAAATGCTTCATTCTTTGTTTGTGGTACAAATTATTTTCTAAAAGCGGCTGTTTCTTGAAATAGGGAATGTCGCATTTAAGGTCACATTTTAGAAATTAAACAAGTAATAACTCTTTGGTTTTACGTGCTATATGAGACTTTTCTCACATGAATACATCACAAGCATCATCACTATGACATGCAGGTACAGATTTATGTAGGGATCATTTTGATACTTTCCTGCCAACTTACAGGAAAGCTAAAATATCCCTACCAACATTTTGGTCTGTAATCAACTCCTTTTCATTTTGTTTTCATGTTCTAGACAAGCGGAGTCCGAGGGCTCCACTCACCTCGTTGCTCGTCTGTGTTGTAACATCTATTTCTATTCTATTTTCTATTTCCCAACACTGATGGAGACAAAATAATAACCGTTACTTTGAGAGAAATCATAGGAGGAAAAATATATTTGATTCTTTTTAATACATGTTACAGAAGGACTGACAACCAATTTGGAGCTCATGCAAAAGCCTAAGCAAGGCTAGAGTACTAGATTAGAAAACTATCCTCGGGACCCAGAGGCCCCGGGTTCACTGTGTGGCAGTTAGTTTGTGGCGGTTTGATGAACACATCAAACTGAACAGTAGACATTCCTGCAGATGAGCACTGGTTGGTTTTTTTTGGCCCTCTGGGCGAAGTATTATGAAGCTGCCACGTGTGATCTGCCATGTGCGCTGTACGTGATGGGTACTGAAACACAACAGGATGGATACAAAATGCACAGATGGTGGGTGGAACCCGGGGGCGTCGGTAGGGACCCACAGGCAGGTAACCCTGCCCTGCGTACAAGAAGCAAATGGACAGATTACTTATTTTTGTTTATAGAAACTTATTTGAGGTTACAGGGAGCAGAGGTGAAGAAGGTGCAGGACTTTAAGTATTTAGGGTCGACGGTTCAGAGCAATGGAGACTGTGGAAAAGAGGTGAAGAGGCGAGTGCAAGCAGGTTGGAGCGGGTGGAGAAAAGTGTCAGGTGTGTTGTGTGATACCAGAGTATCAGCAAGAATGAAAGGAAAGGTGTTCAAGACGGTGGTGAGACCAGCGATGTTGTACAGCTTAGAGACAGTGGCACTGAAGAAAAGACAAGAGGCAGAGCTGGAGGTGGCAGAGCTTAAGATGCTGAGGTTCTCTTTGGGAGCGACGAGGACGGACAGGATCAGGAACGAGTCCATCAGAGGGACAGCTCATGTTAGATGTTTCGGAGATGAAGCCAGAGAGGCCAGATTGAGGTGGTTTGGACACGTTCAGAGGAGAGACTGTGAATATATTGGTAGAAGGATGCTGAGGTTGGAGCTGCCAGGCAGGAGGTCTAGAGGAAGACCAAAGAGGAGATTTATGGATGTAGTGAGAGAGGACATGAAGTTAATTGGTGTGAGTGAAGAGGATGCAGAGGACAGGGTTAGATGGAGGCGCATGATTCGCTGTGGCGACCCCTGAAAGGGAACAGCCCAAAGGAAAAGAAGACTTATTTCTTGTATTGTCTTATTACAAACCCCCTCTGTGCTGTCAGAGAGTAATGGTAAAGTTCAGGTCATACTTTGTATGTTTTTGTACATACATTGTCCAATAAGCCCTTTTTTAACAGTTTAACCTACTAGGAGGCTTTTGGGCAAAAATGAGCTGTGAGCCCCTATTGTGAGCGTATTCCCAGAAACAATTTTCAATCAATCAAATGATCTCAAGCCAAGACGCACAGTGAAGCTGGAGCTTTTGGGGGCCCCATGGGTGCCTGCGGGGGCAGTTGGCCACTTTACCCACTTGGTAATGTGTCCGTGCTTTTATCCATGCTTTTTAATACCCTTTCTGGCAGTTTACAGTACGCAAACATTGTTTACTAAATTAACCAGTTGTAACCAACTGTAATTAAGCAGTAACTTAGCGGCCTCTTTGACATGGTCCAATCCACCCTTGTGTCCTTACAGTACCAATGTTGAAAAAGCTGCCCATCTATGCAGATACAGCACATACGCTTTCAAATTCTCTTAAATGCATTGTTTTGAGGCCTGAAATAAAAAAACTTTTTGATTAAAGTAACTCCAAAAGTTACATGCCCATTTCCCATGATATATTATATATATATATATATATATATATATATATATATATATATATATATAAAATGAAGAGGTAAAAAGCATGATGTGCCTTCTCAGCAACACAGTGTTTTTCATAAGGACACACTGACTGTAGACACTGAAGGAGGTGACGACACTTACGCTCACTCCTCGCACCCGAGGCTA
This sequence comes from Coreoperca whiteheadi, assembly GCA_011952105.1. Classification (NCBI taxonomy): domain Eukaryota; kingdom Metazoa; phylum Chordata; class Actinopteri; order Centrarchiformes; family Sinipercidae; genus Coreoperca; species Coreoperca whiteheadi. The sequence goes on along the minus strand of CM022487.1, from coordinate 23,712,664 downwards.
GAAGTTACCAGGTCTGGTTTGGTTTGGTGTGTGTGTGTGTGTGTGGACAGATTTCTATATGCGTGTGTTCTTCTGTTGTTCAAGTAAAGCTTTGTTGGCAGTCCCTCCTGAAGAAAGAGCAGACCATCCCCCTGCCACAGTGATTTATAGCCTCAGAACCAGTTCTGTTCCGCGCCCCAGACTCCGTGAGGCGTTTGAGTTATTACTGGTTGTTTTTGTGAAAAGAATTTTCCATTTTATTTGATTAAGTGTGGTGCGTGGCCAACTCCACACAGCGTGGTTTGCCTTAAGGCTTCCCATTCATCTTACTTGAGAAGAAAATTATGACTTAGTTAATTCTTGCATGCCTGCCTCCTCCCCTACAAACACCTCTATTACTCATTTAAAAGCATTTATATTTTATTGATACTATTTTCAGGTTACTATTCATAATGTTGTCGGGGTGATGTTACCCGGTGGCAGTTTGGATGGCGGCAGACAGTGAGCTCATTATCTAGCTTTATGATAAATCTGTAATCATATTTTGCACTTTAGTGACTCATTTCATCAGCATGCTGGATATTTGCAATGAAATGGAAAGCCTCCATATCTGTAAACCACATTTCTATGCAATAAAGTACTGACAGAGGAATTAACCATAGTGCTCAAGAAGAAATACACAAATTTTACAGCAATAAAATGACCAAAGTAGAAACTTGTGCAAAGTAAAATGAGTTTTAAAAGTAACATTTTAATGTAAAAATATTATAGATCAATCTGTACTTGAAATGAGAAAAGGTCATTAAAGATAGAGTTCGTAATTGTTCAACAAATTGAACGGCATGAATAGAGTGAAGCACAAATCCACGTTTCAAGTAACCTGACGCCATCGTAAACATAGCGAGTAAAACCGCTGTTTTTAAAAATGCCAAAAAGAAATCTGATCAAATACAAAAACGAGAGGGATTTGCTACTTTCAGGACTGCATTCAAGCTTCTTTTGTGCAAATGTGGTTAAAAAATGGCCAGTAGGTGCATCTTTACAAGTTGTAGTAAATTGACTTGTTATTGAATACCATGATGTAAGCCCAGGAAAGGCTTCCTTCCCCTCTTGATTTCAGGTATTTATAGACGCCCTGCCGTTTGTCTTCGTGATCTCTTTGACGCCACCAGGAAGAGCTCAGTGACGTGCATCTGGAAAACACATTTGGGCCCCGTGTGAGCGAGGAGTGTTGTCGCAGCCGGGGCACGGGGAAACTGAAAGACAAAAGATCCTCCAGAGAGCGTTAAAGGGTCTCGCTTTTCAGAGCAGACCTCTGGAGGAATGCCACGGTGATCTTCCAAACCCCGGAAATGTCAGTACCCGAGAGAAACCTCAACACAAATCACGCTTATTAACATGGAGACGTACGTGGTGAGGCCTTGTCGGAGTTTTGTTTAAGCACATTGGTGGTTGTGGTGAAGGATTCAAGTGTCTTTGCGTTGTGCTAATCAGAAATCTAATTTCGTAAGCAATGAGAGGGGAGAGACCAAAAAGTGATGAAATGGGAGTTGTGTCATTCATCAAAGAAAATAAAGCCCTTAAACCAAGTAGATCTAATTAGTCTGATGTTCATTTTGGATAGAAACCTTGAGGCTACAGAAAGAAAGAATTTCAGGAATGAGAACTAAATTCCTTCTTTTTCATCACTGCCAATGAGTCAATTAGAAATGTTATAAAAGTCAGCAGATACATAACAATGTAAAAGTTCCAAACAAAAACATGACTGTGTGATTTTTCCAGCAAGACTTGAAAGGACCATACCAATGTTTCTGCACGTTTTAGCTCTTTAATTAGCTGCGTATTCATGTAACTTTTAGGGCACAGGGTTGTCTAATTAGTGTGTTGCATGTTTGTGGATGAAACCCTCAAGTATTCTTGAAATTAGAAAAAAGTCCTACTAGGTGTCATTTTGAAATTGAGCAGTAAGCTTTAGCCGTTTGTAAGGTTTATAAGCCACTAAACAGATATATGATCCCTGATATATGGTCTGCTCTTGGGCTCTTTGATAGCTGTTTCCCTGGTTGGAGAAAGAAACAGAGCCTGTGGTACGTGGGATTAAGAATGGGGATGTCATCTACCTAAATAGTTACAGTAGCTAGCTATCCCGCTACATCCATGAAAAATAGCAACAGAAAAGTTGCGACAAATGTGGAAAAGACCAACGCAAATGCACGTGTTGTTGTAAGTCTTACCTCTCATCTTAAATCAACATATTTGTTGTTTCATCAACGTGAAAAACGCTCCCAGCTAACGCAGAGTCCATGTCAATTGAAAATGATGTTTGTAGGACGGCTACATCACTCTTTACTGATTGGTTAGGGCAAAACAAAATACCGCCCTCTTCCTTAACAAGAAATCAGCTAACAAGAACACAATGTCATGTTGAATGAATGAAATGAAACGAAATGGCGATCGAGTCTGATTGTTAGGCTAACGTAATCCTGTGAACATGGAAAAATGCGTAAAGAAAAACTTGTAGTGGAAACTTCTTCTCTCCCCATGCAGTCCGCTGTATCCCCAGAGTACAGCACTTTCTTAAAACTAAAACCTCAGATGAGAATTGAGTAATTCTCTCTTTTACTATCGCTGCTAAAGCAGTATCCTGTTTTGGCAGGAAGTAGCAGTGTTTTTTTTATCTCATTTAGCCTCACTTGACTGAATTATGCCCCCCTTCTTGCATTTTGTTCCCGTCATTAAAAAGCTCTATGTGTGACTTGGCATAAAATGTAGGCACTGCCAAGTGTTGACTAATTAGAAGATGGAAGAGCAATTAGCCTTAGTCATATGATGGAGGAAGTCTGGAGAATGGAGCTTTGAGCGGCCTCTGCAGAAAACATGCAATGAGTGCAACGGCTGGCCAATGGATTACTGTAAGTGCTGAGGCTTTTCCTGTTTAAACTGGGGCACCATCATCAATTCTGTTTCATTCAAAAACAATTGTCTGTTGTTGTTTGTTTTTTTTACTTTTTATAACTGTAAAAATATCCAAAGACTTTCAGTTTACTGTCAGACAAAGCAAACCGTCAAATTCTCAGAAGTGAGAAGCAGCAGTTAGGGATTGCTTTTTGGCATTTTTACATAACAAGGGATTTAAACAATAGTTGCAGTTTACATTTTCTGTCGCTCACGTAATCGATTACTTAGCTAATCGATTCAGCTTTAGATTCCATCCATCGGTGGATTCCAGGTGCTCCTTTCTGATTGTGATTTTCATGCTTGGTACGCTTCTATCGTACCACGTTTTTGAGAATTGCCCAGTCCCCTTACGGGACAAGCGACCTGCTTTATGGCTGCATTATATTCTGACCAATAAAGGAATATTTCTCCCTGCAGGATCATTAAATCGCAGCTCTAGAAAGAAGCCTTTGCCCTTTGATTCTTAGTGACCTACAGCAAAACCTGTTTTTACCATAGGCTAGTGTTGCCCAAACTGGGCTCGGGACCAAGGTAAATCTAAGTGGTGATAAGAAGATTCAAAGGATAAGAAAGAACTAAAGAAAAATATTGCTGTTACCCAAAATAATTTCTTCTTTTCTTTTTTTCTTGTGAAACACTGGATACTTTCATCTCTTAAGGCCTCTAAAAATCCTTCAAATGAATCAATCTAACATAGAAAAATCCCTCTTTGGTTGAACTGCTCACCACAGCAAGGCTATAACCTGTGATAGGGCGTCACAAGTAGACGCTGGAAACCACTTTACTTCAGTTATTAACCAAATTCTTGATGCTACAATGAACAAGAGAAGTTATTTAGTAGCTTGTTTATCTCATTTCCCAACAAATCTTGATATACGCAGTGCCTTTGTTACATACAGTGTGTGTGTGGTGTGTTCGGGGGACACATCTCGTGGGAATTTAGAGCAGAACGCCGCTGGGAACGCCAGCGAGCAATCCCACGAAACATCGTTTCCCAGGGGTCTCCCTGTCAGTCTCAGAGCCCACACAGACCCACGAGAAGCTATTTTCTTCCCTTTTCCTGAAAAAGCAACAGTGGGAGAAGTTAAATAATGGCCTCTGGTCCCTTCCCATGTACAGTATCACAGCGGCGACGTCTCTATGGTAATATAATTACACACCATATATCACAGGCATCCCACATACTGAAGCGCTGTGTATTTTGGTATGCAACTGATCGTTTCCAAACTCAACAAACAAGCAATTTCATTTAGTTGAAGTTGAATGAAATGCAAGTCAAATGGAGTGTCACCTCATTTAATACGCAGATGTGAAAGTAAATCGATTCCTCTTCATGCTTTAACGCAGTTTGGAGGAACTTTATGTGATAACTATATATGGAGCTACATTCTGTCTTGGTGAAGTATTCTTAATTTTAGATAGGTTTAAGTGTTTGTGGACAGTAAGTGAATCACTGATTTTAAAAAAGACCACTGTAAGGCTTTCTGTTATCGCTACTGCTCTCTTTGATGATAACTATCTTTTTTTATTCATCTTTTTTTTTTTTTTTTTTTTTTCTTTTTTTTTCAAGCACTGAACAGCCTTGTGTCTGGACGCTTCTTTTTGCCGCAGTGAGATTAAAAGCCTCAGTCATCTGAAAAAGTCTTTTTTATAATGTTATCTGTTATTTAGCCCTCAGATCACAATTTCATGAGAAAACTGTAAAAAGTGTAGCCACGAGATGCGATAATGTCACTGTAATTTCACTTACTTTTTTCTTTTTTTTAAGAATTGCTTTGAACAAGTGAGACTGCTTGTGAAATAAGGATGATCCCGCTTGCTTATTCAAAAAATATGACCCCTTTGTCAGATTCTGTTTTAAAACCAAAAACAAAATCAAAACACTTCCAAAAATGGATGTTTTCATAAAGTGGAATTCTCTCTATTGTTTGGATGTCTGGCGAGTTTGTCCTGAGACTTGGGTCTCTGTTAGTGAGGTTGTTTACCTACTGGGAGTTCACCTCTTCTAACCTCTTTTATATACAGTCTATGGTTCTAACTCAGTCAGACGCAAGACAATAAGTTTAGTCAGTCTAGTCATACAGTCAACCTGGGAAATTCCCCTCAGCACCAGAGAAATGTTGGCTATTTTAAGCTATGACAGCCAATCGCCTTGTTTTTAGCAGACAGCTGCCATGGTCTGTAAAGTTTTTAAGAATAAAAAAACTACAGCTATTTATCAGAAATAAAACTAAATGGCAGGTGGAGGTTGAGTGAAGTCAGCACACAGATCCAAGACGTCTTAAGCCTAGCTTAAATAGAGCACGAAACATGTTTTTACAAGTTAGTGAGGTAGCCACTAGTACATCCAGGAATCATGGGGGTGTTATCCAGCAACCCAGCCCACGCATCCCCTTTAAGTCTCGGCAAAACTATCATATTTCCTAAAATATGATTTTAGGAGTCGAGCGGACTCTTTTCAAGTTTGGGAGTAATGTTATGAACTTGGGCTAGAGACAAGACAGTGTAGGCCTACCATGCAGCTAGTTGTTATGTTTTGTCCTAATTTACTCACAGTCTCAGGAAATCTGCTGTTGGTCTAACACAACCTCTCAACCTAAAGGATTACACACACACACACACCACAGGTCACACACTAGTCATTAGCGATGTGGGTGGACAACCGTAAAACTGATCCAGAGTTGGTTCCCACACACACACACACACACACACACACACACTCACACACACATACTGTCTGTTATGCTCTAAATGAGTTTGATGTCACACGCACTCCTCAGTATCTCAGAAAACAGACTCTTCGGGACATCCTTGTGGATCAGCAGCCTGAGGCTCAAACCTCAGTGTAGCCCCCCGACTCAACAGGCCTGAATTAAACACATGACCTAAATCACATGTCACGCTGCATCCCTTTCTGGGAAAAGATTGTTTTGTTGATAATGAGAGAACACGATATAAGCACAAGCATAAGTGGATCAAATCAAATGTCAATAAGAAGCACAAAGGGAATTGCCTAAGAAATGTTTAAGTCTGATACCATTTTCTGTTTTGTTTTTTTAACTGTAAGTGTTGCAATCAGAAAACCCTTCAGGGTTTCACATTGTAGCCCCGACGGAAACTAAAATGATCGAGAGCATTTTAAGCTGTCAGCATCTCATCTCACCAGGTTTAAGTGGATATTTGTAGAGAATGCGATTAAGGAGAGCACTCATGACTTACAACACTTGTCAGCAGTTTGGCAGTGGAGTATACGGGCTGCATAATGTTCCTGTAAAGGTCTTCGTTATGTGGTAGAGAGGCGGCTGCCTATCTCTCCAGTGTCCTGCTCTGATTTTTTACTGTCTACTTATGGACGGATCACAGTATAATTAATGAGATCTGAGCCCCTTGTTTCCCATATGCCTTAAGTGAAACATTTGTCGGATGATACCTTGACTCTTTATGTATAAGTTGGTAATCCGCTTAAACTTTCAAATTATATTTTGTTTTTAACGTCCAAAAAGAAATGTGCTTCATTTTATTACACACTTTGACACTTTAAGATCTGCCTAGTGCACACACAACCTTATGCTTGACTGGGGTCAAATCAGGCTTTAAAACTCTAAACTTTTGCATCATCAGGCTTTCATTTTCTTTCTTAAGTGCTTTTTGACAGTACTTGTGCTGTCTCCTTCTGTCTTTTCCATCACAAATCTGCTTCTTTAACATCTAGGCCATTTTTTCCCCTAACAGCCCCGTCAGACAAACTCAAGTTCATAATTTAGATTTTTCTCAAATTACCAGACTGACTTTAAGTAAACCGTGGCAACTGCAGAAGTGTCCCTTGGTGTATCTCGCCTGTAATCCTCTCTGATTTGTTTTCCATTGACCTGTCCTTACTGTACTTACTGTGTGGATTTCCAGGTGGATTTGGGATTTCTCCGATTCGTCACGGCCATCGGGACGCAGGGAGCAATCTCAAAAGAGACCAAGAAGCACTACTATGTCAGCTCGTACAAAGTGGACCTGAGCTCCACCGGAGAGGACTGGGTCACTGTGAAGGAGGGCTCAAAGCAGAAGGTAATGATGAGTCATTTATGCTGTAACAACCCACATCTATCTAACATTGATGAGTAATGAAGGACTCTGCATTCTAATCAATGGGGAGAGAAGTGTAGATGGCTGAATCAATGTTTTCCGAGGCTGACGACATTTGGCAACATCCCTTATCTGAGCGCTGACTGAAATGGGTGTGCTGACAGTCTGCTTCACATCACGCTTCTATCATCAAAATCACAATCCATTTCTTCGGAGGATCAGTGGTCTTGAATTTGTCTCGGTGACACTGGCGCAGAGATAAATTGATAGTGTCTAGGGTTTCTCATTAAGGAGCGTACCGACGGGGTCCAACGTGCTGGCGACTAACAAATCATGTCAAAGTCTCAACTACTATCAAATCGAGCCCGAAGAGTTTACCAGGGTGCTAAATTTGATCATGTTGATAAGCCAGTTTCAATATATGTCAATATAAGTCAAACCAGATTCTGCTTAAACCACGACATACCAGGAGTTTATTGTGGCAGGAAGCAGTAGCAGGAGTAATCGCAGTAGTAGTAGCAGCAACAAAAATGGTGCAGGTTTTGCTGTTGCAGTAGTAATAGACAGTAGTAGCCACAGCAGATGGCACATCATCAGTAGAGGTTGAAGTAGTGGTGGGGGCAGTAGTGGTAATACCTCTAGTAGCAGCAGTACCAGCATCCATTTCAGTAGAAGTAGTACTGGTGGCTAACACAAACAGTAGAAGCAGCAGGGGGTAATTGCAGCAGCAGCAGCAGTAGTAGTAGTAGAAGGTGCAGTGGTAGTATAGTTGTACAATACTGAGTAGTACTGGTGGTAGTAATACTTGCATTGCAGTAGTAGTAGCATTTGCTTCTGTAGCAATTTTAGTGGAAATGTTGGTCAAGCAGAAGTGGCAATAGCAGTGACAGTGGAGGTAAAAGCAGCAGTAGAAGTAGTAGCAGCAGGAGCAGTGTTAGTGAAAGCAGTGGTGGTCGTAATGGCAGTAGTAGTAGCAACAGTTGTAGTCCCACTGCAACAGCTTTATTGGCAGAAACCGTAACATCGCTGATAATATCAGTAGAAGAAGTAACAAAATAACAGAAGCACTAATTTGCCATTTATTTTTCTGTGTTTTCTCAACTTCAGATCTTCCAGGGGAACCACAACCCGACGGACGAGGTTCACGCCTTCCTCCCCAAACAGACTCTGGCTCGCTACATCCGCATCCGCCCCATGACCTGGGAGCAAGGCATCTGCATGCGCTTTGAGATCTACGGCTGCAGAACATCCGGTGACGTTACAGTACACAAACTCACACATGCCGTGCGCGATGGGAGGCTACACCCCCAGCTTGAGCTCTTGATGCACTGATTTATGTTTTTCAATAAATCCAGCGCATCCTGTTAGTGCTGTAATCCACACACTTTTGCATATTTCATTCATACAGTATATTTCATGCATTTTCTTTCCTAATTAACTTTCCCTGTCACCACAGGGATCATTAAAATTTTATGTAATCTAATCTAACGCACACACACACACGCAGGCGGTGTGCGTGTGTGTGTGCTCACACTGCCCTCATTTGACTTCTCTCTTTCACTTCCATTTATATTAAATAAATAAATAAAACTAAGCATGTAGCCACCACAGAGGGACAGAAGTTGCCAGCTCACTTGTTTCACGATTGTCATATCGACACACACCTGATATATGCACTCGCTGTTTCAAAAATCTTTACTTTCCAGCTTAGTTTTGCCTAATTTTCATGAAAAATGTATATTATTTGGAGGTTACCTTACTTAATGTAACATCTAAATTTAAACAATGGATGAAGTGCAAAGTGCTACATTTCCTTTCTTTAACTTTTTTAGCAATCAGAACTTTTGCAAACACTAAACATACTATGTTATGCTTGTGACTTAGGCTAAATCATTTTTCTTAAACATTTTATACAATTTTACAAATTCTTTTACAGACATTAAATGCACTTCCCTAAACCTGGGATGCATTTCTACAAACACTAAATGTATCTTTACTAAGGGAAAAGTCTAAGTGATGTTTACACCTCATGTGATAAGACTTGAACTCTGGAGTTACACTCAAGACGAGTTCTTGACAAGTCTTACCTGCTTTTGGCGCTGGACGGTTGCTCTTTTCGCACCATACACTCTCCCTTTGAATAACATTTTCTTACTTTTGCACATCATTAATCAAACTAACATCTTTTTTGGCTGCCGGATTAGAATCTCCTGCTGCTCGGTTGATTTAAAATAATCACATTCAAGGCGAAGGCAAACTCCCACGGAAGGACACCGTTATTCATTACAGAGGAGCAGAGGAAAAGCATGCTGCCTCATTACTCATCCTCTAACATTATATAAACCTCAGTCGTTGATGTGCTACAAGCCACTCTCAGTAGGTGAGCTCCATAAAGTAGATATTAGGCTTTTACTCATAGGAGAACAGGCTGTCGAGTGCTAGACAGGTGATTCAGGAGATGTAATGACACAATTGGGAAAGTGTGTGTAGTGTGCAAGTACTGAACGTGAAACATAACTTTCATTCAGTCCAGAACTCGTAACCTTATATTTTATCTTAATCTTTCCTTAAATTTAATCCAATTTCTAGATTTAATCTTAAACCAAGCTCCTAATTCAAAACAAGCGATTTGAAGAAGTAATAAAATGCATTAAAGACAAGCTCATTTTTGCCCATTTAACCCATTTTTTGTATCCCTAGGAGGACATTTGGTACTCATGAGAAACGCAAGAACACACACAGACAGTACTGTAGGGGGTTTCCATAAAAAAAAAAAAAAAAAAACACTGACGAGCTGTAAATTCACATTATAGAGGAATTTACATCCTCAGGAGCTGTTGTTAAGTGCCAGATATAACTCTGGAAGCATTCCTCAAATACAAATATCACACAGAGACCCCGACTGTTTGAGGCCGGATATTAGTTTTAGCTTGTTTAGGATAATGGTTTTAAATTGCCTCATAATGACCAGACCATTGTGTCCACATATTTAAGAGTTTCATTAAGTTTTGTTATTCTGCTAAAGTCTCTCAATTATTTAGTATTTATCCCAGAATATTTCCTAATACTTGAGCAAAATTAGAGACAACAGACGGACCTGGTTGTTCAACAGATTGTCGTATAACCTCGTGGTCACATGTAGCATCCCCTTCAACAGGCGAGTCTGTCAGTGTCAAGCGGCGATGAGACAAGACTTTGCAGCTCCAACGTGTTCCAAGGATTCTGCCACCAGCTGCCTCTTGACTTCTGACAACCTGTCCTCATGCAAATCTCAGATGGACATGTACAAGTAAAAATTGTAAATTGTTGTATTTCATTCAGTTGTAATAGTAGCAGTAGTTAAAAATCGCCCTGCATTAAAAATAAACCAAATGGCTGTTTATGTTTTACCCCGCTAAAGGGTCAGAAGATAGTCTCTGGTTTTCCTTCTTTATTATGCCTCCGCGCCGGCGATAGCCAAGACGGGAGGCAATTTGTTTTCGGGTTGGCGGTCCGTCCCATTCCCGTGAACGCGATATCTCAGGAATGCCATGAGGGAATTTCTTCAAATTTGCCACCAAGGTCCACTTGGACTCAAGGATGAACGGATTAGAATTTGGTTGTCAAAAGTCGCTGTGATCACACAGATGTTTAATTGGATACAACGATGAAGTGATGACATTTTTTACCCAAAAGGTCACACTGGACAGACATGGATGTAAACTGCAACTTGCCCTCAAACGCTTTCAGGGAAGTCTTTCCTCATTCGTTTCAACTGTCTAGGAATGGTGGTAAAAGCCCTTTGTGGCAAATTATTCATTTTGGGTATATATAAACAATTGGCTTTACGTGACTTGATCCTGGAAGTCCAACGCAGAGGGCAAAAAAGCTCAAGCTGAATCAAATTTCACAGCAACACACCGTTGTCTGGCAAGGCACAGCTTTGCCCAATCAAAGTCATGCAAGCGAACCTTCACGGTAGATTACACACACTACAGTGTATTTCTGTTTACCTCCCGATCGTCGAGATGAAAGGTAAAATGATAACTCTCCAGAGTTGTAAAGTCCCACCTCGAAATATTATAAACCCCTCTGCAGTGTTTTGGTATTTGATAAGCCTTCAAACTGATGGATCTGATGCTCAAAACTTGACTATCTGGATCAAATTTCGCCATCTCACAGAAAGCAACTCAACCCTTTGAATTTCTTTAACAAAAGGCTGTTTTCCTTCTGAACACCTACTAAGAAGGCTGCATATTTTGACACAGTGCTATGCATACCAGTGCTAGTAGTTGTATCCGTATTAATTGGAGCAGCAGTAGAGCTACAAGTAAAAACATATGTTTTCGACGTTAAAGTAATTCGCTCAAAACAATGCAATATGTAATCTGTCCTCATACGTTGCTTATACACAGAAAAGGCTACATCACTCCATGTTCAGTTCAAACTAACTCCTTCCAGAGATAATAAATGAGTCTTTGGTTTTTTTTACTCTTGAGTTTAAACACTGCAGCAGCGCCCAGGGGGCATCAACTAAAACCGCTGACTAAAGTAGTGACAAGATAAGGATGGCAGTAGCCTTTCTTATCATACTGTACGCCTTTCAAAAGTTTCTCATCCACCACTGTTTCCCTCTTTCTCTCTCCGCACAGACTACCCATGTTCAGGGATGCTGGGGATGGTGTCAGGTCAGATTTCAGATGCTCAGATCAGCGCCTCGTCATACGCTGACCGGGGCTGGGTGGCTGAAAACGCCCGCTTATTGACGGGGAGATCGGGCTGGACCGGCCAGCAAACCAAGCAGCCCTTCAGAAACGAGTGGCTACAGGTGGGTTTAATGCTGGACTTTGAAAGTTTAATAATGGCTAATGGTGGGGTATGACCTGGGATTAAATTTTGTCAGCCAGATACAGAATCCCTATATACCTTGTATCTTTTATGGTGTAACTGGGGTTTATTTAGTTTCTGCTGCAAGAAACGACTTATTTAACCAATATAGAACAGTGTACTGTACAAAGTACCAACCTTTTTTTTTTTTTCATCTCTCGTCCTGCCTGGCAGGTGGATCTGGGCCAGGACAAGATGGTGAGTGGCGTGGTGATCCAGGGAGGGAAACACCGCGACAGGAACGTCTTTATGAAGAGGTTTAAGGTGGGCCACAGCCTGGACGGAGAGGACTGGACCATTGTCAAGGAGGACAACACCACCAAGCCCAAGGTTGGTTCCACATGTGCATACATAAAGTGCATTCAACCTGCGTTTGACTGCTGTCCCAGGTAGTTCCATACATATTACTGCTGAAATTACCCAGAATCATGTACAATCACATTCAAATAAATTCACATAGAGCGCACGGAAAACCGGAGTCAAATGCCTTGTACCTTTACACATACCTGGCCAATAAAGCTGATTTTGATTCTTAAAGAAAATCTTTAAATGTCAAAATGTTCATTAAATTGTCATCCCTTAGAGATGTGTCTTTCTTTTAGAGATGTGAGTTTTATTATCTGGTAGTATCTGGCCCACGTTCAGCCCAGGTCGGGAGAAGGGTGGCCAGGCCAGGTCGGTTGGCGTGTGTTGACCCTTTTAAGATCAGCTACCAAAACAGTTTTCCCTCAGTACGTCAGGCTTTGTGATTGTGTATTTAAGACCGTAGATGTTAACATTGCCCGTGATATGGGACCCGATCATGTACGTAGCAATTTTAAAATAAAATAAAAATAGTTTTATCTATCTGTGACATAGCTTCTTACGGGTTAGATATATTTATAAGCAAATAAAGAATGCAGCTAAAAGGCTTGTAGGATGGGAAAGTTCTCGGATGAATTCCACCACTGAAATGGTTCTACTTTTTCATCTACTTCTGGTTCCCCCACCTGTTCTCTCTTTCGCGCTCTACCATACTGTATCCACCCTGTCTGTCTCATTCAGTGGCAGCATGGTGATGCAGTCCGAAACAGATTAACAGAAAGTAAATGATACAGAAGACAGATAAAAGGCTGTTGGCATGAAATCAACCTCCCCTTACTCTAATATGTAATTCCTGCAAGCCCTCTGACAGACGCTCGACTGGCCACAACGCCGCTCCTGGACAGAAATGTTTAGCACCCAAATTATAGCCTACCATTCATACGAGCTCTGGCTGTGCTGTAGAAAACCTCAACAAAACCTTGAAAAAAGGAAAGATGCAGTTTCAAAGGGAAATTGGGTTGTTGTAAGAGCAAATAATAGCACATGTAGGGCACAACAAAGAAATACAGACTGAAATACGGACTAGAACATGAAAAGTTAGGATTTACTCAATGCACCAGACCTCAACATTTATTTAGTCTTTGCCTCACTTGCTGATTGATTTGTCCCTTTGCTCAGTCACTCAGGCTTTGTACTGTCCCTTCACAGCGTCTCAGAGGTCCCATGCGGCGTTATTAACTTGTTTTGTTTTTTAAACTTTATTTATCCAGGAACGCCATTCGCACCGTTACACACAGTCACATCTGGAAGCCGCCCAGTACAACCACAGTCTGATCTGCTGCCCACCGAGCAGCTCCACCGGTTGGAGGTTAAGGGCCTTGCTCAAGTGGCTCAGTGGCTCGCTTCACTAACCTTTAGGCCACCACTAACCATTTAGGGCGTTTTAGGGGTGTTATTAAGGCAAAATATTGCGTACAGGAACATGTGTGCCGTAATATTTAAAATCACAAGTCTGTGCCTGGATTAAGTGAATTAACTGGATTGGCATCATAGTGGTTGCCCTATCTTATTTTTGGAGGTTGTTATTGGTGTATGCAGCCTGAGAGGAAGACTGCAAGCACTACTCAGGGCTAAAAAAAACCCACCTCCTCTGCATGTTTTTCCAGTGGGGGAAAAATATGAAAACACAGTTAATATTTTCCTAAGAAACTATCAATCAAAGATAAGGCACTTAAAGCACAGTGGGTTTTGTTGTACGATGGAAATACACAACATAATTTATCATTAGGTATTTTAAGTAGGGTTAGTGCATTAATAATGTAACAATTTACATAACATTTCCATTTTTTTTGTTAGACCTGCATTATAATTCTAAGCACGGTAACCCTTTTTGACTTCATTTTGCTCCCACACTTCTGAAACAAAGCCTACACCCTTGTAGATAACTGTGAACACATTATAGTCATTTTAGCGTTAATGTCACTTGGGAAACTGATAAATATCGTTCGTTTTAACCATTAACCTGAAACCATTTTCACTACCTTTATATCTAAACTGTCGTTCTCGCAGCCAGTCTGGTTCATTCAAAATAAACAGAGGAAGAATTGTGTGGTTTGAATGAGTAGCAATGGCAACAATGACGGAACAAATGAGGAAAAGAGCGCCACCTACAGAACCTAAAGCTTCGCAAGACAATGTAAAGAGACACTGCATTACCGTTTTCTTTGACTGACTGACAGCAAAATGAGTGCTTTGAAATTTAGAGACAAGATCAAAAATCAGAATGTCACAGATTATAGAAAAAAATATTGTTTTAAAAAGGGAGCTGATTTATTTTTTTTCCATTTGGTCTGTCCTGAAAACATTAGATCCCACCAGCCTCAGTCTCGGGTTTTTAGCCCTTCTTGGCGATTTGAGTGATTTTGATTCTGATCCTCGAGAGGAAATTCATGTCATTGCTTTCAAGACCCGACTTCCTCTCCTCGGCTGGCCCCCGCTGCCGCGACATCCTCCGCTATGTGTTCCAGATGGCGGGGCGGAGGACGAGGTTAGCCATCAGACTCCTGCTGATTTACTGCAGACGGAGATCTAGATACTCCTCCGTCCCCTCACCCTGCCTCTCTGCTCTGTTTCATGTGTCTTTTTATAAAACCTCTTCAAAAGACGAGGCAGGGCGTCTCTGTGGGGCCCTGGCTGGTACATGCATTTATACGTGCCTTGGCTCACACATGGACACAGTGTATATACTGTATTACGCTCATGCATAAACATGAGTGCATATATACAGCGGGAGACTGGCCTGTTGGTTGTCTGACCTAAGCATAAAAAACAATCCTAGAAAAAGGGACACTTGTGTTTTATATAACACATGAACCTGTATTACACAGTATGTTGAGAACAACACAGGGGAGCACATTTATAATAACAGTGAATTGTAATTGTCCTGTAGTTTCATAAATCTCAAATTGCAATTGTTGACAATTCAAGCTTATATATCCAAGTTCAATTTGGAGCTCAATTTAAACCCAAGTGAATATTAATGCATTATTCAATTATTATAGAGTTGCAAAGTGGGAGGAGTTATTTTGGCCGTCCAGGCGTAAAAGTCGCTTAAAATGTTTCCATAGACGATGTTTTGTAACTCGCAGTTGGAGCTCTTCTACGGCTTGGATCGGCATGAAACTCTCCCGGTTAAATAATCAAGATTAGGTCAAGTCAATTACATTTTATTTATATGGCCCAATATCATAAATCAAGAATTTGTGGGTCCTCAGACCCTCGATTCAGGTGATGAAAAACTCCCCATTAAGAACTGCGTTAGTAGTCGAAGGTACAAGCTTGTGTACAGTAAAACTTTGAGGTAGACTTTAACTACGATTCCCAAGGTGCATTTCGACAAGAAACATCCAATCACTGGGTTTGTAATTCTGGAATGTCGAAGGTAAAGGAAAACAGAAACAATTGTTAAGACAAAGCAAAACCCTGGAAATGGAATAAAACAACAAATTATATAAAGTTAACATGTTCAGAGGAGCATTTAAAAAAACAAAAATCAGTACGCATTTTCATAGTTAGCATATAGCATTGACCAAAGAGACTCCATAAATTTTAGTGCCACTCTTTCCTTTCCGGTTTATTAAATTTTTTTTATAATCAGGGAAAAGTAATCCTATGGTACCTTTTTTAACAAAATGCCAAAAACGGCTGCAGTTTTCAGTTTTCTCACCAAAGATAAATGCTAAAGAGTTGGCGATCCTGTTAGCATGCACCACAGCAGTTCTACTCAGGCAAAGAGAATACCTTCTGTGATTTGAAGATTTGAATCCCGTCCAGACTCAAATCTTGATGCACTTCTTCCTTTTGTAGGCACTGTCACATTCAAGCTACACCCCTAATGCCACGCTGCGTCCTGTGATAAATCAGGCAACAGGAAACCTCAGCAGAGTGCTTTTGGTGTTTGGTGTCCCACCGCTTGGCTCCCACTGTGACAGAAACCGTTTTCATCTGTGCTGCGTCCATGTTGGACATATGAAAGGATGTCCTCTGGTTCTGATTTCCGCCAGTTTGCCTTTGTTTCCTCTTTTCGTTTAGTTTCAGCTTCTTATCAAACTGACTGGCGCTTTTGATCAGAAGCACATTTACATTAGAACATTAAACGTTATTTTTTGCTTTATAGTCAGCACCGCGGATGGCATTTCCAATATTAGTGCTGCAGAGTTTGTCAGCTTTATTTCAGGGCCTCTCATTGTTCTTCCTTTAAAAAAAAAAAAAAAAACACAAATCATACAGTTAATTCAAAGTTTAACCCTTTGTAAGAAATGTGTAATTCGTCTTTGGTTATTTAATTGGCTTATTCTTGCATCTGGCAAACACTGGTTAAACTCAAGTAAAGTACAATCAGGCCCTGACATGTCTCCCTGTCTTCTGCCTCAGATATTCACTGGAAATCAGAACCATGACACCCCAGAGCTGAGGTCAGTGGGTCCCCTCCTGACCCGCTTTGTCAGGATCTACCCAGAGAGAGCCACCAACGAGGGCCTGGGCCTCCGACTGGAGCTGCTGGGCTGCGAACTGGACGGTGAGCTCCATTTGCCAGCAGAGTGTCTGCACTGGCTCAGTATTAAATGTGTTATATCGCCTCAATGGTGCATTATATATTCCAGGATTCTTGTAATATCTGTAATTGAATTACTCATCTGAAATGTAAATTAATGATGGTAAGAATTTGCATTATTTACAAGAACATTTTCTGATATCTAACTTATCTAAAATCATAATAATAGCTAATAATATAAATAGCAACATATTCACAGGCCTACTTTATGCATTTAAAACCTATTTATTGCCAACATTACACACACACAATAACAAGTATAAACTGTCATCCCCAAGGCAATTTGTCTCATCATATTACATTTTAATATTGCAATATTACATGGAGGATGATATTAAAGCTGAACCCTCATGTGGTTTCTGGCTTTGGCGGAGGTGTTCTGGGTTGAGAATAGTGCTCAGCTCAAGGACGCAGTTCCTGCAGCCGCATGAGTTTTTCAGTTGCAGTCAGTAAATCAGTCGGTTTATAGGTTAGTTTGAGCATCTTCAGCGTAGACGGCAACATTTTAGGAAAACATTAGTGCAGAAGGAAAATGTTCAACATGCAAACAGCACCTTCTGACGCATTTTGTATCATTAAACAGTGACCTGCTTACACTTCAGCCTGCTTATCTGCACTTTAATGAGAGAGTAGGGAGAGCGAGCACTTGAAAGGCTGATGCATGCCATGGCAGGCTACTATCTCTACTGCAGCAGCGGTCAGAACTGGATGTTGTGTGTGTGTAAGAGAGAAGGGAGGGCTTGACCTCCCACAGTAGGTGAGGGAGGAACAGATGACGGGAGGAGAGAGGCTCTCTGGAGTATCTGGTTGCCCTGTAGGGAGAACGATAAGGATCAGCCAAAACAGACGAGTTTGCAGAGCAGACGGTGTGTGTGTGTGTGTGTGTGTGTGTGTGTGTGTGTGTGTGTGTGTGTGTGTGTGTGTGGAGAGACAAGAAGATGGAATAAGGAGAGACAAGAAGATGGAATAAGGAGAGACAAGAAGATGGAATAAGGAGAGACAAGAAGATGGAATAAGGAGAGACAAGAAGATGGAATAAGGAGAGACAAGAAGATGGAATAAGGAGAGACAAGAAGATGGAATAAGGAGAGACAAGAAGATGAGAAAGATGAGGAGACAGGAGATAAACTTCAGCTTTACAATATACAGGCGATTTAAGAAGGTCTTGGGCCCGTTAAATAAGTCAAGAGAACCCCTGAAAACCTCAATCAAGTTGTTGTTGGTTTTTTTTTGGGGGGGGGGGGGTCTCAAAAATTCCAAACATTCTCAGCAGCTATTTGTTTTTCAGTTTACCTATACTGTAAAGTTTATTTGAAAGCTGAAATGTTGAAAAATGAGAAGCAGCACACAGACTGCGACAGTAGACAGGCAGCGAAAGTACTGCGCTGGCATGGCTGTGTGTGTGTGTGTGTGTGTGTGTGTGTGTGGCCTTAAATATATGAATAAAAGTAAACCAGTCCACACACAAAATTAAAGACCCCAGAAAAGAAAACAGAAGAGAAAGAAAGTCCTTAAACACTCTTTACATCATTAAACAAACTAAGTGAAATAAAAAATAAAAAGACACAACAGAGATAATTTCAGAAAATGACCTCACAATGTTAAACTTGTTTAGAAAATGTTTTTGAATAATAGTCATACAGGATGTTTAACTGTGTAGGGTTTTGTACAGTAGACGCTGGGATTAAGTGGCTGACATAAGCCTCCTGGTGCTGCAGGTGGCACTGGACCGCCTGATTTATAATAGTGTATTACGCACTCTGAGGTAAAGAATGGGAAGATTAAGAGGGTGCGTGCATATGGAGAGGGGTTGGAAGGAGTGAGAGCAAAACAAAAACAGAAACAGAAACCAGAGTGTGGCATCCGAAGCAGCATGTCTGTGTCTGTACCGGATGAAAAGCGTTTTCCTCTAGGAGAGAATAAAGAGACACACATACTGTATGTACACACTCAAATGGATGCAAACCACATGTGTACACTGGAAACGGCATACAGATGCATACTACATAGACACAGACACTTAAAGGTACAGACAAGCCCCCACGCTTCTTCCCGCACACTCAAACACACACATTCGCAATTGCGTATATCAATTATCCAAATCACAGCCTTCTCGTACCGTGATGCTCGCTGAGGCTGTTTATCTCTTCATTAATGTACATACTGATAAAGCTTTGACCTCGAGGGCTCTTAACAGCTAAACAAACTGATTTCATGCTATTAAATAATCAAATGGTACTATAGTTAAAATTAAAAGCCTTTTTATACATAAGCCACTAGATGTAATATCGCTTAACTACCAGTTCATTTGGATGTACTGAACAACTCCCTTCTTAAAAAAAAAAAAAAAAAAAGTGCTTCTGTCGATTCATCTAAGAGCCACGTTGCGTGAATAAGCCTCTTCCCGTTTCCAGCAAAGACCTCACGATGCCAGCTGACGCTCAAAAAAACACCAGAGAAACTAACAAGCTCACAACACGCCTGCGGAGCAGATTCAGCAGCTTAATCCTGCTTCAAGATTTGAGTTAAATCACCTCCTTACATCCACGCTGTTGTGAGAGCAAACCTCCATCCCACTCAGAACGTCGCAAACACATTTCCTTACAAAGTTTAATTACATGCAGACCATCTGTGATTTTTACATAGCGTACATATGCTAATTCAAGCTCAGTTTGCTTCATTTCCATAAAAACACATCACCAGACATCGGCTATACGGCAGGATTTTTAACAAGGTACAAGAGTTTCTGTCGTTATCACTTTGGTCCTTGATGGGGAAACGAGAGTGCCGCCACTTCAATCGTCACAAAGATCGGGACACTTGAGTTTTGCAGGCTAGTCAATGAGAGTGTCTGGTATTCAACCTAATATCTCTCTTCCCCAAACGAGTCCCAATTCTCTTGCGTAAATAATGCAAAGCCAAAGGTCTTATTAAGCTTCAGATGTTATTACAAGGCGTAGATGCCCTTAAATTTGCCTTTAGTTTGTTTTTGTGCACGTCGTCGTGGTGATACATCATCCCCCTCACCCTTTAGTTTCGGTGCTGCTCAGATGCCCTACCTCACCTTTCTTCCAAGTTGGTGAACATCAGTTTCATAAGGTCTTTCCCAAGTCCGTTTTCTTTTTTCTTTTTTCTTTTCTTTTTTTTTTTGTATCTTTGAGGAATTATTTCCTGGTTTTAAGATTTATGTCATAAGGGCCATATATTGGCCTGTTTAGACCAAAAAGCCCCAGGAACTCAGGATTAGAAGTCCCTTTTGCACGGCCCTGTTTCCACCACATCGGAGCTGTGAAGATTAGGTTAATTAGATTGATAATGTAATCAAAAGCAACAACACTTTGTCCATCGAAAAACTGTCTCTAAAGTGGACATGATCAGCTCCGCTCCTTGTTACTTTTGACTACCTTTTTAAGGAGCCCCGTCAAATAAATTTGTTTATTTGATGGGGTTCGTTTTGCTCATCTCAGGAACCAGGACGATCAGGTTAGCTATGGCGCTTTTCCAATACCAGCACCAGCTGGCCTCGGCTCGCTTTTCGCGGCGTTTTCCATTGCAGATAGTACGTCGACAATAGTACCTGGTCGTCATAGCGACGCCGCAGGAAGCTGCCGCGACCGCAACTGTCACCTCCTCGTTTGACCACGGCATATTCTTCCGAGTTGCCATAATAGCAACAGGTATATCACGCAATCTCTGGCCAAACTATTTAAAAATGGCGGGGTTATTCAGGATCCTCCGCCTGGCGCGTGCAATGATGACGCAGTGAACAGGAACGATTCTCTCTGACCAGTCAGCAGTCTGCCGTGTTTTAACGTGACATTTTAGTATCGCCTCAGCTCACCTCAGCTCGCTCGGAACCTCGCCAGAGGTGAAACGAAACAAAAGTACCTGGAAGCAGGTACAGGTACGACTTTAACGCAGTGGAAAACCAAACCGAGTCGAGTCCAGCTGGTACTGTGTAGTGGTAAAGCCCCATTAGACTGAGAACGGATTCTAAAGTTTTTCCTTGACAAGCATGTGCCGAGACCCCGAGGCATCACAATGAAAACGTCTATTTAAAGTAGCAATAGGAAGCTCAGACCCTTTTTCTTGTTGTTTTTCTGTTGTAGTATTTTTGCTTCATTTTTCAGCTGACATACGTAAACGTTAACAGATGGCGAATAGAGTCAAGTTGTCTTTTAATTGACAAAAACTTAATTCATTTAAACGTTGCAAACTCTGCCCTTATAGTTCCTTACAGGCCAACAGAAAGTAGCGCTCCCTCAGCAGGGACTTTTTTGGGGGGCAGCAGCTGAATTGTGACCCTGGTTCCTCCTGTGGAAAGGGAAGTAAAGTTCCTGAGCTTCTATAAAGGTTCTTCGTTTCTTAAAAGAGCACAGTGGAAAAGGCAATATAAACCTTGTAGATGCAATAGGGTACAACCTGTATGGCCCCACACACACCGCAAACCACTGGGTAAATCTTGTATACAGTAAGTAAATGTGTCCGTTGGTTATAGTTTGGCCTTTATGTCCTTTCAATGTTGTTAAATGTCTCCACTTTGTTGATCTTTCTTTCTTCTTAATCGATTGAATTACTACTGTGGCACAAATCTAATTTACTTGTGTATCTCCCTATTCAGACATTACAACCACAGCACCTCCCACCACGCCCGTCGCCTCTACACTACCTATGACCACGTTTGGAGCGACCACCACAGCGCCGATCACCATCCCCGGCACGACCCTGGCTCCGGACTGTGAGGAAGGACAACAGGACTGTGCCGGTGAGACCGAGGCCCCCGATGACTACGACGCAGCGACGGGTAAACAACCAAAACTGTTCCTTTTTATTATGTTCCTACCCTCCTCCGTGTCTGTATTTATGGTTTTATTGATGTAGCACTCCCCAAAACCCAGTTACAATCTTGTAAAGGCAAAACAGTAAAAGGTAAAAATGCTAAAGGTGATTTAAACCTTTTTTTAAAAACACCTTTTCCATTCGAATTATCTGTGTAAGTCTGAGGGCTCGGCAAGAATACACGGGGCGGAATGGTTAGAAAAAACAAATGATGTTTTATTACACAATGTGCTCATAATACATTAAGGATAAGATAACGTGCAAGCCTGTGTCTGCATTATGTAACGTCTGTAGTGTCCGAGGGTGTTGGATGCGAATGAGTGCCGAGAATGCAAGCTAACGGGACTTTAACTAAAACGTGCACAAACAAAGCAAAGCAACAGCTCCGGGGAGCTGAGTGGCGGGCAGACGGCAGCGCGGCGCCGAGGCCCGGCTTTTAAACAGAGCGAGCCACGCCCCGCACAATCCCTCACAGGTGTGCGCTCCATCTGAGAAAAGACAGGGAGAGAAGGAAAAAGGAGGAGCGAAGAGGTAGAGAGGAGAAGGCAACCTAGAGAAAAGCTGTAACCTCCACAGAGGCCGACGAGGCCGTCTGCTCTGGCCTTGTCACATTATGTATACACTTATATACAATTTCATCTTTGTCATCATAATTGTATATACTATGATTTTCTGTTATGAATCTATTCTGTACTTACGACATCTATTGCATGTCTGTCCGTCCTGGGAGAGGGATCCCTCCTCTGTTGCTCTTCCTGAGGTTTCTATCATATTTTTTTCCCTGTTAAAAGGTTTATTTGGGGGGTTTTTGGGGTAGTTTTTCCTTAGTTTAATCGAGGGTCTAAGGCCAGAGGGTGTCATATGTTGTACAGATTGTAAAGCTCTTTGAATAAAATTGAATTGAATTGCATGCTTTATTCTTTTTCATCCTGTAGCAGTCATCTCTTTCATGTCTACATTTTGACAGAAGGGCGAGAAGAGCTAAAACATTCTCCCACAACTTACCTCTCTCTGTTTTAGGTTTTGACTTAATTGGTATTTGGTATTGGTATTTTTAAGGAGAGCAAAAGGTAAACTGCCCCATCCACGTTTAAAACTCTCCCTTGTCTTCCCACATAATCCATTACCTCTATTTTCTAAACTGTGAGAACTGGACTGGGAGAGTAAAGATTTCTCTGCAAAACATTCATATCCGAGAACAAAAACTGCATACTTTGGATTTTACTGAATTTTTAAAATTTTCTGCAGTGCAACCCGACATGAAAAGCTGGTGTTGATTTCTCGTAAACCAAACCACCTGACATTTGACCCCACTCTGACTGTCCCATCTGTCTATAGCAGGAGGCGCCACAGCGGCCGACCCCATCATGGACTTCATACCAGGTGAGGAGGGCCGACACAATCTGCTTCCATGTTTACCGTTCTCATCTTTCATTTTCATTTTCTCCTCAACTGATCTCCTCCGCTTTTGTCCTCCGTTTTCATTTTCTTCTGTCTTTGTCTTTTTCTATTTTCTCATCTTTTGTCTTTCTCTGCCTGTCATCCTGTCTTGCATCCACCCTTCTCTTGTCTACTTGTCTAAACTTTACGGTAACTTCAAAGTGGAAGTGGAGCATTTCACAGGCGGCTGTACAAATAAATGTGCCAGTTCAGGGTTGCCAGATCAGTTTATTAGTTCAGCCAATGGTCCCATCATTCAGTGTCACAGAGAGTACTGACTGCAGTCACAGAGAACAATGAAGCTGACGTCCGTGGGAGTAGATGGCTTTTTCATTGCCCCAGTTCACAAATGAGGCTGTAGGCCCAACACTGCTCAGCCCTGACACGACTGGACTGCGGAGAGAAATGTTGATATGAGTGTTGCTCTAACATGCATCCGCATTGTTTTTGATTATGTTGTTTCATCGGTCGTGCTAGTGTATCCAACTGAATTGAACTACAAGGGGAAGACGGACGGGAAAGAGAGAATCAGAAAAGCGAGATAAAAATATGCTGAGATACAGCGAAAGACAGAAATCAAAAACACTAAAACGGCAGGTAAAAGCGAATTCAGAAAAATTAAGATGTGAAGAGAAAGAACCTACGAACCGTAGAACACAAATGTCTTGTTCTTGCTGTTAAAGCAGTTCAAATCGGGCAGTTTGTCAAAAGACAGATGGTTATTTATGACATAATGGTTATTTTATTTAACCCATGTTCTGCATTGCGGTGGCTTGAAAACGTAGAAGCAAATGCTCACGTGAGACTCCGACGGAACTATAGCCGTGGTGACCGATCTTTTTGGCATGTGACCCCTTAAAACGAAGCTAAGTCCGCCCGCAACTCCTTCCCTCAGGTTATGGCCTTGGTTGTGTGCACGAGTTGGGAGCAGTTCAACTCGAGTGTTTTTGTCTTTCTCAGGTTGCTTCATTTTAAGGCTGTTTTTTAAGATGAAGATATCCACTATTTCACGAGAAGAAAGCAAGAAAATGATTGCAAAGTGAAAAAATTAAACAGAATGTATGCGGCAGAAATATATTTTTCTTGCTTGGTCCCTTTAAATCACCTGTTGAGCCCTTCAGATTTATCTTCAACCTGAAGTTTGGAAACCACCACATCATAGGGATGAGGAACAAGCGGAGGTTCAAACTGTGTTGTATGGAAGTGGGTTCAGCAGCAGAACGGTGGGAAAACATTCGACACGATCCCAAAAGCCACCCATAAAACATGATCTTTTTGGCCAATCGAGGGTGTTTGGTGTATTGAGAGACAGTGGGTCTGCATACACTCCGCAAATGCAGTGCTTAGTTGTTGTTTTTTTTCCCACCTGGCTTTATTTTCCCGCATGAACACCTCAGCACCGAGTCACAGTTCATCATCCCTTGTGAATGCACCAAATTGAATTCATTTGGCGTAAACTGCCAACCGACGGAGGAGAGGGATGAATCGGCGGAAAGGTAGCAAAAATAGTAGCAGTGAATAGAGAGGAACAGGAAGAAAGGAGGGTGAGAAGGATGCAGAGGTGAAAAGGAGAAAGAGAGCGTGAGGTATAGTGAGGGCTGGAGAGAGAGAATAAAAGCCTCTTGGGTCTCAATTAGTCGAGTCGAAGCATCGCATGAAGACAGCTTGGGGTCGGGGGGGGAGGGGGGTTACCAGCTCCACGGTCCCCTCTGCATCCTATTAGCCTCTCAGAAACAACATGTCCAGTGTTCAGAGATTCCTGCATTCACTCGGATGCTGTGGTGAACCGCTGCCGCCAGTCGACTGCTGGCACCGGCAGAAAGGAGGGAGGGAAATGTAGTTGGGGTTTCTTTTTTTTCTTCAGGGGGCCACATCCGCATGTTGGTGGCGCCACGCCTTTCTCTGTGGAAGGTCCCTCCGCTCCTCTCCGTCTCTCTCTCTCTCTTGATGTCCTGATCCCAAACATATGTCCATGTTGGCGCTGTTTTCCATCAGTGGTGACGTCTTAGTTCCTGGGGTCCACCGAGGCTGTGGAGGAACGTGTGCGACGCGTACAATTACAACTGTCTTTCTCACCCCATTCCATCTGCACAAGCCCTTTGTTTGGTGCGATATGTTTCCCACAAGCTATACAATTTATACTGAGTGTACAACAGAGCAGGTACAGTTTTCTAATATTGATGTTACGAGAGCGTTTCTTCTTCAGGCTGTCTCGTCTCCCCCACTATACTGAAGCCAATTTAGTGGGTGAAAGCAGTCCGTGAACATAGTTTTCAGCCTGTAAAACAGAGAATCGTCGCCTTTTAAGAAGTGAGTCCAGTCACTAATACTTCTAGGTACATTTGAGTGGCTTTCTGGATAGTTTTACAGGAACAGACAAAGGCTGATTAAGCGTTCAGTATGCTTGGAACAAGCTAGTGACTGCGTGCAAAGGCAAATGTGTTGCTGCTCCAAATGGCCACACCCGAAGGCGGAACGAAAGGCCTGCCATCACAGCCGCCTCTTGGCTGCGTCACACTGCCTCCTTGATCGCTCATCACGTTTTTGTAAGAATGACGCCATGAATAATACAGATGAGTATAACGGTGCGCACTTTCACTTTCACTTTCTCCGCTTCAAGGCACCCACGGTGTTGTGCTCAGGTGTGCACACGAAAAGTAAGAGAAAGCGGGCCGATCGCTGCATGAAGTCGGCGTGATCGTCGTCAGTCAAGCACTTCCATTAAAGCATAACGGGGTCTTTAATGTGAAAGCTAGCAATAATGTTACTCCCGGCATAATTGTTAAAAGTGCTTGAGGTATGATTACATTTCATGACTCGTCACTCTATCGGGTTTTTTTTTTTTTAAACGTTTTGAAACCCTATTTCGATGCCACAGCCTCAAATATATAAATGATTTAAAGGCAAGGCATCCCGCTTGTTATGTTTTTCTACAAAAGTTGACATTTATGGGCACATTGTGGTGACCCGTCCCCGACCAACATTCATTATCTGGCAGCAGCAGCTTTTGGTCCAGTTGATTGTACTAATTGTTCTAAAATTAGCGGTGCTGGTGAAAGGGAAGCCAGTGAGGGATCATGTTTCTGTGGCTGCACTGGATGTGTCCAGGAGAAAGCTTGAGCCTCCACTTGCTTACGTCCACCATGCTCTGGGGTGACAAGAAGCGCCTTATGATACAGTGTGTTTCGGGGGAGACACATTTAAAAGTAAAAGTAGTGCTGAAACGATTAGTCCGTTAATCGATTTGTCAATCAACAGAACAAGAAATAAATAGGGCCAAACATTTGTAGGTTCCAGCTTCTTCGTTGTGAGGGTTTTGAAATGTTGTTCAGACAAAATAATCACCTGGAAGACAACACACTGGAATCTTGCAAAGGGTATTTATCCCCTTTTCTGCTATTACATGGACCAAACAATTCATCTAGTATTTGAACAAATATATTAATTGATAATGACCATAAGATGTGGTATGTAGAGCAACAGTGATGACCTTGTAGCATCTGTTGAAGCCTCGCAGCTTTGATCCTTATTTCCCTGAAGGTTCAGCTCATGTACACAAGCATGACACATCTTAACTCAAACCTCCTTTATCAACAAACTCGCGTCCAACAGCTCTTTTCTCTTTGGCGCAGCGTACGTGTGGTTCGCCTGTAACTTTGACTTCTCGTCGCTCTGCGGCTGGACATCCGAGCCCGGGATGGGGGCTGAGTGGCTCATCCAGACCAACGGGGCTCCTGCCGTCCACAGAGGACCCACCCTCGACCACACAGGTAGGAGATGTGTGTTCACTTTTTGTATTGGGGGGGGGGGGTTGGGTTTGTTTGTATTTTTTCAACCAGCACCACTCGACAGATGCTTTGGGAGAGCACTCTGTGGCTCTTCATGTTACTACGCAGCCGTTGGAAGCCTTTCTGAACCTCTTTTGCTAGACGGTGGAATATTTTTAACTGTACCCTTTATATAACACGCTACAGTCTGTGCTGCTGGGAATTCACAACAGTGCCTCTGATTTTTTTTAAATGAGGAAAAGACGCATACGATGTAATAGGAAATTCCCGTTGGACGCGTAACCTTATTCCTGTTTGTGAACGGGGAAAATATCATGAACTTGTGGCGTTGTGCTCGGCCTGGAGCCGCTCAATTGGTGATGCATTTTGAGGCCGACCAAAGACCAGAGGCAGGTAATTCCATAAGTGAGTCCATATTGATGGGAACTTCTCCAGCCATGAACAGGTGACATTAATTCAGACTGGGCTAGATACCAGTTTTAAATAAAGCTACATGAGCATGTTTTACAGGACAAACTTAGACAAGATTAAAATCAAAGACTTCCTCAGATAATCATGAGAACTTTTAAGCTCAGACTGTTGATGGTTCTTTTTAACAGTTTCTAAGAATATAGTTGTATGTGTCTTTATCTGTGGATTTTTGTGGGTATTTATTTAGTGTGGTAATCAGCGTTGGTTGATTAGAACGGGAGCGCTCTAATGTTCCATGTTTTGGATTGAGATAGGCTGCAATAACAAAGAGTTACAGACACAAACAAACAACACATGACCGATGGCAAAGAGTATGCAAGAAAATCCGAATTACACAGAAATGTGATCATAAAGTCATGAATAAGATGTCCTAATTCGATCGTAAAACAAAACGACCTAAATGGCACCTTTTAAAAGAGCTGTCTAAATCCATTAAAATGACCCATCCAAGATAAGTTAATGAGGCTAATGCATCACCGTTCTAAAACATCCCTAAACATCAGCAGCACTGTAAAGGAATGCAATGAAACAGAACTCCATTCATGTCCATGAATTTAATGTATAGTCAGCACTACTGAATAGAACAACACGGAACTTGCAGATGCTTTGAGCCTTTAAAACACTTGAATGAATGGATGGCCTTGAAAAACTTGACTTTTTAAAGAATACAGCACTCTGATTTATCAGTGTGCAACAGCTCTCTGTCCTTCTCTCCATGCGAACCTCCTGTGATGGATGTTTTTGTGGAGGACAGCAGCAGCTCTATAATGAATGGTTTCTCCTTGATTTCTTGACTTAAACAGCTCACAAGTAAAGAAAAAAATTAATAAATAAAAACAAAAAAGGGACCCTTTGTGATGGCAAGTCATATGTTCTCCAGAAGCATGCTGATACGGAGACCTTGTCACAAAACCTGCAAAGTCCTTGAATGCTACAGTATGTCTTTGGGAGTGTGTGACACTTGATTCTAAACAATTCTACAGATTATGAAGTGTTTACTTTTTGAAAAGATCAAAAAAGACTAGGTCCTACACACTGGACCATCAACTGAATGCAATAAAGTGAATGCATAACGAACCCTTGAGAGTTTTGGAAACCTTTTTAATGTGACAGTTAGGCTTCATAATGCACGGGAAACGGCATTACCGACTGTATATTTCACATTCTTTAAGGGCTTATTTTGAAACGATTGAGCAAAAGAGTCAAAATATCTGCAGTGTTGTGTTTACGCACGCTGTCAGGAGGCCTTCAACGCAGCACCTGGCCGCTTCTTACCTTGTCGTTTGCTGCCCCCTGCAGGCAGACCGGGGAACTTCATCTACATGCAGCTGGGTGATACAGACAGACCAAGCAAAACCGGCGACGATGATGATGATGAGGAGGAGAAGGAGGCGAGGTTGGTCAGCCTGCCCATCACCGCGTCGGACGCCGACCTGTGCATGTCCTTCTGGTATCACATGTTCGGTGAACACGCGGGAGCGCTTCACATCAAGCAGAGGAAGGAGGCGGAGGGGGGGCAGATGCTGTGGATGGTCAGCGGTCACCAGGGCAGCCGCTGGAGGGAGGGACGAGTTTTGCTGCCACGCTCGAGTGTCTCTTATCAGGTAGTACAGAGTCCAGAATGCTTCCCTTTAAAGTTATGAGTGCTTATCATGTGACTGCAACACAAGAGGTTTGAATCTTGTGGGATTGTCGGAGGGGGGGGGGGGGGGGGGTCCTTTTTTTAGGATGAAAGTCACTGTAAATTATTCTTAAAAGTGACCATTTATAGCTTTCTCTCTGATTTCCTTCGAGTTGATTGTTATTTTTAGATCGCGTCTTATCCATTTGGACAGTTTCTGTCCCAAACCTGTGCTGGTGGGCTGTTACCTAAGCTAAAACTGACATGACCCTCTGTAAAGCTTCCGCAGGTATTAAAGAAGGAGGCAGCAACACCAGGAACACTGTAAGGAAAATAGAAACGGCACAGTGAGGTTAGGCCAGGCACCTTGCAGAGAGACTGCGGGTGCGCCGGTTTCCTCCAACAGTTGAAAGGCAAACAAGTTAGTTGCAGTTGCACAAAAACAGAAACTCGAATTTGCCCTGTGTTCCCTGCCTCTGGCACAATGCATGCTGGGATAGGCCCCAGCCTCCTTGACCCTGAATAAGATTAGCTTGTAAATAAACTAACCCAACTATGAAGATTGAACACGTAAAACCGTGATCCCCAACCTCTTTGGCTTGTAAACCCTTAAAGAAAAGTAGTGTCAACATGCGACTTGCGGGGAATTTTTACGCTTTTATTAAAGTTAATGATGAGAGAGATGTGGAATTCTGTTGAGATCAGCTTTTCTGAGTCAGTAACATCTTTTAACTCTCTTCTTTGATCCTATTTGTATCCGAAAGCTTATCCTGATTTTACTTGAGTTTTTCCCTTTTCTTTGAATTGCCTCGTGTGACGCACTTTGTAAATTGGGTTTTGAAGAGTGCTCCATTAATAAGGATAATTATTATTATTATTATTATGACATGCAACAAAGGTCCCCTTTATTTTCTTATCTTGCTTCATTTTAACCCATTTGAGAGGTCAGAGGAATTAAAGCTGTTCACATTAAGAGGAAAGCAATAATTATGCGAAAACATCTTTGGAAAATGAACTGAATTTTTTTTTTCCTACCAAAACTGGAGTTCCTTATTATTTTGTTTATCTCATGACCTCTCAGATTTATCCTGCAACTCCTTGGTGGGTCACGTCCTAAAGGAAGGGAAACACTAATGTAAAGCCAACTCCGTTGCTTCACCGGGGAGTTCAACGTGTTGCACCTTTTTCAAACGCGCCTTTGAAGATACAGTCGTGGGTGGTCTGTTGATTTGTTTTAGCTCACGAAATTGAGCATGTGGCATCTTAGCTATCCGACTGGCTCCTTTTTAGCTGTGCATCTATCTGTCTGCACGTGGCTGAGTCTGTGTTGTTGTTGTTTGTAGGTGGTTGTGGAGGGCGTCGCAGACAGGCGCAGTGCAGGTCACATAGCGGTGGACAACATCCAGATCATTGATGGACTCAGTGCTGAGGACTGCAAGGGTGTGTATTGTATTAATTATAACGCACTTAGTTTACCAAACGTGTACCGTTATACTTTCCAGCGATGCGCCGGCCCCCAAAATAACTCCCAGAAGCAGGAGATGAATTCTCAAATGAGTATTTTTGGTTTCACAGCTCATTAAGTTGCTCTTCTTTGATTTATTTGACTTCCCTTACCAGCGTCCCTTAATGGTATTCTGTTCTTAGTTCTGTGTTGTGTGCAGTCGCTGTGCTTTAATCTAATGGAGGTAGTTTCTCCCCCCACAGATCCAGAAGCTCCTACATCTCCGCCAACTGAGATCTTCATCCTGCGTAAGTACATCGGGGACTCCACTTGTGTCATTTTGGTTGCACATACTGTTGTTTTTAGTGGACACGTCTCCAAAAGACTTTCTTTGCCTCGACATTGAGACGTTGACAAAATTACCTGGATGGTAGAATTGCCGCGCTGAAACAGTCCTGAGCTGCGGCGTGTGCAAAAAAAACAAAAAAAAAAAAACAAGTAAGACACATAGTCCTTTTGGATGACATGGAAAAACATTAAATCGATGCCCCAAAAAGAGTTGGAGGAGCACACTTGTGTTCGCCTTCTACGATGTTCTTCTCTCTATGAAAACCAGCGTGTCGGTCTTCTCCAAAAGTACAAATGTTTATGCTGTTTGTCCTGAGTCACACGCACTTTATGACATCTTAAAGAACCACGTCAGCGGATTCCTATGTTTAGGAACATATGCGTGACAGTACTCCTGACCTGCAGTGTGCCAGAGATTTTGGATTGATTTCCAATCTTCCAGGCAGTCATTTCCATACGCTTCTATACTCATACAGACCTGAAACTTTCCTGAGACAGACAGTCCGTCACAATAACCAGTTGACCTTGACTTGCTTGTTGTTCTGTAAAAGTTCTATTGAAGCAGGTGTATCTGTGGGGAGGATCTGCCTTAAGGCCTGTTCTTTGGTGGTGCGTATCGCAAAGGATCTGACATCCAAGATTTAAGAGTCTGCGCTAAACAAAAGTACAAATAAAAAAAAATAAAAAATCCCACAGCATTGACAAGTTAGAATGTGGGGAAACTCAAACCCAGAAGACCAACAATAAAGGAAACATGGATGTTGTGAAAGGAAAGAGTTTGGTCATTTCTGGCTAGTGCTGCGTTTTCGGGCTTTATGATCCAGAACATGCAAAACCACCAGTATGGACCTTTTTTCTTTTCTTTTTTTTTAAGCCTGTAATCACAAGTCATTTGAATGCAACATAACGTGCGTCTCTCTCTCTCTCTGTCTCTCTCTGTCTCGCAGCGATGGACTCCCTCTCGCAGGAGACCAGCGAGCTCGGCGGCCCGGGCAACATGCTGAAGACCCTGGACCCCATCCTCATCACCATCATCGCCATGTCAGCGCTGGGCGTGTTCCTGGGCGCCATCTGCGGCGTCGTCCTGTACTGCGCCTGCTCGCAGGGCAGCATGACGGACAGGAACTTATCGGCGCTGGAGAACTATAACTTCGAGCTGGTGGACGGCGTGAAGCTAAAGAAGGACAAGATGAACGGACAGACTAACTATTCAGAGGCGTGAGGCGAAGCGAGAGCCGGAGCTGCGGTACAGCTCCGCGTGGACAGGTGATGCAGCCAATCAAGCGGGGGGGGGGGGGGGGGTCAAGGGGCTGAAGCCCCAAAAGGGGAGGCAGGGGGGGGGAGAAGGGAGCCAATGAAAATTCTTTTCTAAGGGGCGGGA
>CM022487.1:23621189-23680509 GCA_011952105.1 Coreoperca whiteheadi | reverse complement strand
GGCGGGGGGGGGGGGGGGGGGGGGGGGGGGGGGGGGGGGGGGGATCACGGGGCTGAAGCCACCAATGGGACGGCAGGGTGGGCTGAAAGTGAGCCAATGTAATTTCTTTTCTCAGGAGCGGCAGTGGAAGGGACTGACCTGCAGGGGGCACTGTGTATAAAGAATCTGTACAGCAAAAAAGAAAAAAGAAGAAAACTAGCGATTCTATTTGTTTTTTCGGCGTGTTTTGTTGATTTCATGTAATCACATGCTGGTGTTGAGACCAATTCAGATGAAAGTATCGTTTGTGTGTACTTTTATGGAAAGAGAAGATCTGATTTTTTTTCAGATGTCACAGTTTCACAAAATAGCGGAGTATGTGAAAAGTGCTATTTCAATATCTGGCTCTTAAGCTAGCCATGTGTCCCTGAGTGTGTGTGTGTGTGTGTGTGTGTGTGTGTGTGTGTGAGAGAGAGAGAGAAAATGGTGTGTACTTGTCACATTTAAATACAGTACATCTGCATTTAAGGTGTGTGTGTGTACTAAAGTTTAACTGTGTACATGAAGTGCGAGCTTCTTTCTTTGTGTGTGTGTGTGTGTGTGTGTGTGAAGGCAGGTACCATCGTGACCTGTGTCTAGTTCCGACAGTGCTTTTTTTTTTTTTTTTGGTCCCCCCCTCTCCAGTTTTTCTGTTGCCTTGTTTTCTGCTGGTTGTCTTTCTCATCGGCTGACGTTCTGCCCAGGGTTCCTACGCAAGCGTGTGGAAAAGTCCGGAAAATGGAAAATAAAATTTTCTATATTGTGATTATACAACTACATATTTTCAGTGTTGTAGCGTACTGTCCGATATCACAAGATCTTCTGGCCTTGATGACAGTCCTACTGACACCGATTTACAATGTTAAAATCCAAGTTAACATTTAGGTTTTGGAAAGCTTTGGATGTATAGGAGCCCCGAAGGCCTCGTTTTCATGGCACATGACACATCCAACATACTGTACATAGGTTTTAATATATTTGAGCGCCCTTTTCTATAGAAAAAGACACCCCAGTGCCGCAGTATCCTTTCTGTGTTGGAATCAAACTCGCCCTAATCTCCAAAATTCAGAAAATGTATAGAAAATATTAATTTTAACAAAAGCTGGTGTTTAGTGTTTCTTTCACAAATACGATCTGGTTGCCATTTTGTGAATTTTGTCACTGTTTGGTTTCTTTTTGTGCTCTGGGAACAGGAAGGTTTTTTACAGCGATGGAAATGGCTTTGAGATTATGGAGAAATGCCTCATGGGAAGTGATGTTTTTGTACAGGGTAAAACGGACAACCTCAGTACCACTTAGATGATGGCAGCACGTCAAGGATGGCTCGTCGGCTAACGTTTGTCACCGGTACGCACTGAACGGACGTGTGTCCAGCAGTGTGGAAGCCAATCAGAGAGGCTTCAAGCGTCCCTCTTCGGGTCCATCAGCATCTTTGATTGAGCTGAAAAGACGTGGAGGCTCCGAATGGTGGCTGTCTTAATTTGGGAAAAAAACCAAGAATGAACGTTTGACGATGCTGTGCTCTCTGAGAATGTTTTCCCTGTGTTGACTATCAGAGGAGAAATCTCTGAAGGATCTTCAGTGGAGCTGATCATGCTGTCCAATTCTTGCCTCACATGTCCAAGTGTCCTGGAAATAACACACAACTAAGTCACATTTTCATAACAAAAAGGAGGTTACTAGCTACTCAGAGCAGCAACCCAACAGAAAAGCCTATGTTTCTTTGTTTTTTTTCCTGCGGGATTCTGCTGCATTTTATCCCCATTTTACTCATTACCCTCTCTTGGTATAGGAGCATTTTCTTAGCTATCAACATTGCAAAAGGGCATTATCTCCTGTAAGCTACAGTGATCAACGCCCTATCAACAACTTTACAGTCTGTGAGGACCTCAATCCTGGATGAAAGTAACTTTAAAGTCATTCCTTTTTTTTTACAAATCTGGGAATTTTTCCGTGGAAAAATTGGTTCAAACCTGAAAACGACGAGCCTTTATAAATACATAACGCTGCTGCTGTTGTGTTTTTAGCTTTTATTGCTCGATGTGTTGTGATACTGGTCACTTGTTCATAGCACTGTATAGGTGGGAGGATTGAGTCTTGAAAGCCAGACATTTCCCCAGTCACTAACCCATTGGTATCAACGAACAACCGTGTCAACCTCCAACAAATGTTTTATGTTCACTCTGTGATTAAATACAGGACAATTCTTACTGAATGGCCGTTTAAGCTGGGCAAAACTGGCTGATACAAAGATTAAAAAGCCATTAAGCAGGTATGATAGTTTGACATATTGCCACTGGCAGCTGGGAGGCCAATGTCTGTCCCAGTGTGCTTCCCGTTGCACTGCACTGTGGAAGTTAAATCTGCCCTTATTTAATGTAGCATTATGTGGCATCATGTGAGCGCTAAACGTGAAGTGAGACTGTTCGTCAATAGTCAATATAGCATCAATTCTCAATTCTTTCCTTTTAAGCAGAGGCTTTAGAAGACTCTTTAAGCTTTTCAGTTTTTGTTGTAAAGGAAATCCCCCCCAATCGGTTCACTTTAAATCAAATCACTGTCTGGTTTCAAGTGCGACTGAGTGAACGTTTCCAATCGAATTAAGGCGCTCGGACTGTTGAGATGTTCGTCAGTAGCTCTTGAAAGTCACACTAGTTCAATCATTTTGTTTTTTCTTAGCAAAATATCCGCTACATAATGTTTACAGCAGAAGGACCTGACAGGATTATGGGTGTCAAAATGTAATTTCAGTCCGACAGAATGTGTTTCTAGTGTTTCAGCCAGATACCAATAAAGCTCCTTCACCTTTAAACAAGAAAGGATGCTGCAGCACTACATGTGAAAACAAATGTTGCACTGATATATTTAAAAAGAAAAAAAAAAAAAAAAAAGATTCTGTGTTTACGATGTTGATTTATGAAAAGAGAGAAGGAAGGAGAGGACAGTGTTATTGTTGCTTCTTTTTTAACACAGTTTCAGATGACAATGTAATAATTCTGAAAATTTACAGAGATGTTTTTCATTCTCGAAAAAGCTTATATGCGTCTCTTTGAAGCGTAACAATTTTATTTACTTGGTATAATATCACCTTGTGTTGTTGTCACTGATGTACGTGCCATTGTTTTGATTTTGTTTTTTCTTTGTATGACGAGAAAAAAAAAGTTTTATTTTCAATACTGCTTCTGTAATTTTTGCTGTCTCAGAGCCAGAAAAAAAACCCAGAAAGGAAATAAGGAAGTAAAAAAAACTGGAAAAGCAGTGAGGCCTTAAGTGACTAAAAGTATTGTTTGTACTTTGACTTTCTGGTCAGCACCCAGACTCATCCGTCTCTGTTGTCTCAGACTCTGATCATTGACTATTACATTCCAAAGAATTGGATCAAATAAATGTTTTAAGTAAAAGCTGATCTAGTGTTTCTTTCCTACCTCAGAAAGAGTGGTTTGTTTTAAAGGGTCAGTTCGCCCGAATTACGAACCTCCACTGGTATCTAGTAATGCAGTTAGTTTGTGTTTAATTTGCCCGTAGAGATGTCTGCATTTTTCAATGGGACTATACGAGTGTTTTACGAGTCTGTGGTGGCCAGTGCTCTCCTGTATGCTGTTGCGTGCTGGGGCAGCAGGTAGAGGGTTGCAGACGCTAACAGACTCAATAAACTGATCCGTGAGGCCGGTGACATTATTGGGGTGGAGCTGGACTCTCTGTCGGTGGTGTCAGAGAGGAGGATGCCGGCCAAACGACATGCCATCCCGGACAGTGTCTCCCACCCGCTCCATGATGTGCTGGTCAAGCAAACGAGAACCTTCAGCGGAAGACTCATCCTCCCAAAATGCACCACAGAGCGCCACAGGAAGTCATTCCAACTCCTCCCTCTAAGTGTTAGTCGATATGACCCTGAGTCACTAAACTGGACACCGATCATGAACATCTCTGCAATACTGGACATAATTTGGAATATTCGGTGCTTAAACTACTGTGCATTACACCCTGTCTTAAATTTAATTCGTGATACTTATTTATACTTTTAGTACGGCCGTGCAATATCCTCCATCCTATTATATTATATATTGTTAATAAGCTACACGTAACTTGACAGCTGATGCACTATTACTTTATACTGTAATATTAACCTCAACCGGTTAACCCACTTCGTACATTACACTTATTTAAATTTTAAATTTATACTTATACCCACTTTGTAGTTACCTGTATTATAGTGTAGTATATTATTGCTTTTTGCTTTGCTGCTTAGTACTACTATTCTTGTGTGCACTGACGTGATAGTGAGCTGCTGTTAAAAAGAGTTTCCCCTCAGGGATTAATAAAGAATTTCTGATTCTGATTCTGATATTGCACTCGGCTTGTGGTTCTCAAAGCTCAAGAAAAAAAATAAATTTTAAAAAACTCAACAATGTCTCTTTCCAGAAATCATGGCCCGGTTACTGAAGGTAATCCACAAGGACCATTTTCTTTCTACCGCTAGCTCCTACACGAAACTGCTCACAACGAGGTCTGTAAGTTATCAAGGGCTCCGTTCTGTTCAGCTGTCCCAGTAAGCCATGACAGCGAGGCAGCGTGCACAATACCCGGTCCCCGAAACTGAAGCAGCTAAATGGAGTTCAGCCAGCGGTAAAGTTATCATTTCCACCTGGGCTTTTCCCACTGTGACGTGTGGTAGAAGCCCTACGGACCTTTCAGTGAGACTGTGTGTCAACAACGGTCACGTTCTCATAAGAAATGGAAATTTGAACCTCCATGACAACTGGGCAAACGTCTTCTGCTGAGGAAGATTGTGTGACACAGCCGAAGGCTCCGGAACAGCTACGAGTGGGCTTTGTGGTGGCAGCTGTTTTCCAAAATCTTTCTTGAGCGGCTTTTGCCACCATTCACAATTACCATTGAATATTTTGCAGGTGTGGGAAGCTCCTCTGTTAGCTTTTGTGCGCTGCATTGGGGTCCGTAGAGTATAACAACAGCACACTCAAAAATCTCGTGGATTTGGTCTGCGTACAGACCGTTTGAGTATTCTACACAGTGTGAACTCAGTACATACTCAACCTGCGTAGAATGATATAGTGTTAAACTGGGACACAGCTAAGGATAAAGAGAAAAGGTTGAAATCCACACAGGTGACAAAACAAAACCTCAGAAAGGGTCTTAAAGGTGGATTGGCGTTCATATAATGTTTTGTTATTTTTGAGGGGTTTTTTTATTGATCACATTTCAGGTATTCCAATACAAGAACATATCGGATTACACTGATAAGTGATCAGTTTAACAGTTAGTATTCAAACATGAGACATAATTAACAACCAGAAGGACCAATCGTGATACAAAACCCATAACAATAATACATGACAAAAACCCCAAATGGCGCTCATACAATGTGTGTAGTAATTACTTTACTGTGAGCGTCATCGTCTGCGTGCTGTGTCATGCTTCGACCACAGAGCGACAGCATTGTCTCCTTTATCTATAGCAGGAGCACGTGTCAGGGACAAAAACTCACTGCATCAGAGTTCTCATAAAACTGTCAGCTCGGTGAATATGCTTTATGAGCGCCATTAAACGGCAACATTCAGCTCAGTCTGATCTCATGTAAACCTTCAGTCATGTGGCTTTGGTTTAGGTGAGGTTTCCTGCCCGTAGTGGTGCCACTCTACCACTTTCCCATACCCCGGTTTCAGTTGCACTTATTCGCTGTCTTATTTCTGTGTTGCAAAGAGTTTCGGTGCAGTTACTCCTCGAGCAGCGATGACTTATTGACTTCTAAAACAGTCTGCCTGTGTAAAAGCCATAAAGAAGCCGGCACGTTTCTCAATCGGACTCACAAAGTTTGTACTTTATGAAGCAATACTTGAGGTAAGAACGGCAATTATTACTTGTGCCATTGATCATTTAGAACATAAGTAGCACAAAGCAGTGCAAACACACTGTCATGCCTAAATTTGAAATGTACGTTAAACATAAGGAACAATGCAATTAGTATGGTTGCTTCCACCATTCTCCTCTGCTGCCCCCTGACTCTGCACACAGCCAGCTAAATTCCATATATCGACGCTTTTTCTAAAGTTTTATCATCAGTTTTCACTTTTGACAAACCGTATAATTAATAACACATTCAAACCTGGTTAGGGGAAAAAAACCCAACCACAGGCCTCTGAAAAAGAGCACTCAACAAACTCTCCGTGGATGTATTACTAGAGGCATGTGGCAGGATGATTGTGCAGTGATGTAAAGCTGTGGAATTTAGATGGTGACTTCATGTGTCATTTGGCCAGCTGGCCGCTTCAGCTGCTAAATACTCATCACACATTTTGCGGTGATTATAGAGGCTAAATGCGGAAAGCTGACCACCTTTAGTCCCTTCGCTGCTAACCTCTATAATAGGGAAGTGTCTGTTTCAATATGTCTGTCTAGTTAGCTGTCTAGCTGTATGCTTCTCCACTAAATTACATTAAGTTAACATTTAATTAGAGCATGTCTTTGCTTATCCACCTGTTTCTGTTACATTTATTTTGCAATAATGTTTCTTTTAACAGGACATGTTTTTGCTGCTCCAGTCCTGCATGCAAGCACCTCATCACGCAACTAGGTGACTATAGCAAGCCACCATTTGAAAACAATGGCAGCTCTAAGGCTGTTTTGTACAGGATAAAGGCAAAACTGACAATACAAATGACTGAAGGTGAACTCTGTATCAGTGACTGCTTTTGCAGTTTGCGCAGGATGCAAAGGCGACGTGAAACTGCCCGAAGCACAGCTTAAAACACCACAGATGAACACGTGGTTGTTCTCCTGAAATAGATTGGTAGACGGAATCTCACATTTGCTAAAGTGCTGTACTTAAGTATAGCTTTTAGGTACTTTGCTTCATGTATTTCGTTTTTATGCAACTTTCTATTCTACTCCATTACTTTACATTTATCTGACAGTTTGCAGCACGCAAAGGATGTGAAGCACAGCTGAAAACACTGTGGCTGTTCACCCAAAATAGTTCCAAAAGCACTGCGTGAAAGAAGTGTTCAGATCGTTTACTAGCAATACCACAATGTAATAATACTAAATTCAAAGTAAAGGTTCTGCATTCAGCATCGTACATAATTATTATCAGCAAAATATTAAAAGTTAAAGTACTTGTTAAGCGGACAGAATGTGGTCTGTTGCTGCTGTGCTCTTATATATTACAATATTGTATTTGTACTACTACTGATGCATTAACATGTAAGCAGCATTTTAATGACTTTAGCGTATAATAATGTGTGCATCATATTTGACAGTGATATAAAACATTACAGAATGTAACTAAGGACATTCATTAGCATTTCATACATCATATGGTACATGGTGCTGATAATACTTCTGTACTGTAATTTTAAGTATTTTTACAATGTTAGCCTATATTTCTACTCTTGCATCGGCAAAAGTACTTGCGGCACTGACATTTTGATGATTTGCTTTAAGTGCACTGTAAAATACACAGTACATTTGGAAAGTAACTGTAGATGTCAGATAAATGTGGTGCAATAAAAAGTACAATATTTACCTTTGAAAGTAGTCATCAAGTACCTCAAAACTGTACCACAAAGTACAATACTTGAGTAAAGTGACATGCCCAGATGTAAATGCATCATATTTTATTTATTATTTTTTTTTAAATATCTTAGTTTCTTAATGTGTTGTGAAAATCCTTTAAGTTGCTTATGTTTGGCCTCTATATTCTGTGCGTGCGGAATGTGTATGTCGGGACTTTTCACCACATCCGGGGTGAGGACGGGTTCACCACACCACAGCGTGTTTGTTCCTTTGCCCTCTACGTGCCGCGGCTCTTCCTGTGTGTGTGGGGGGGGGGGGGATCTGAATAAGGGGAGGTTTGTTGAACTGGGGCATAAAATAAAATAAATGTGCAAAGATTCTTCATCTGCAATACAAATACAATCTCAGACTGTATTTTGTGAAGGCAAAGTTCTTGTAGCCTACTCTTGGTTGTGTTCGGATTTCATTTCGGGGGTTTCCTACTTTTGTTAAATTATAAAAGTGTGGTTTTGCAGGAAAATGTTGTATATTTCTCTGTTTGACTGCTCAAATATGATGTGTTAGCTTTTGTTCTTTCTGATAAAAACAAACCCAAAAAAACCCTTCCTATCCTTAGCTTTGTATACTGTGCTGGGCTTTAGTTTCTGGTGTACTTATGCCTTTTGTTACCTTGTAATTGCTTCCATTGTCGTCCTCATATGCAAGTCGCTTTGGATAAAAGCGTCTGCTAAATGACTAAATGTAAAATGTAAAATGTGCTGTCCTGTTGATGGTCAAAAAGCGGGATATGTCAAGAACAACTCACCTCTTTGAATAACAAAAAAAAACGCCCTACTAATTAAAGTATATGGTTAATACATAATTACACAACTCCATACGGACACATACGGTGTGTGCTGATTTCATTTGATGAAGGCCTAAATGTGACACAACACCTTTCCGCTCTGTTCACAAGTGCCGTTTGTTCGTTGTCGGCTCCCGTCGCGCCCTTAAAGGAGTCGTTCGCCTCCGACGCATCACTACCGAGCAGCAGCGCTAGAGCCGCGCGGTCGTAACGTGTTCGGGCGAGCCGGGGACTCCTCGCCACTTATCTAGCGTTATAGCGTCAAAGTAGCCCGTGTGAGTGAATTACATGTCCGTTTTAGGGGGGTAGCCGTTAACGCGCTGTGTTTGGAAACGTTGGCACGTCCGAGCGGAGCTGTTTGCAAGCTAAAACAAAGCGGACCCTCATAACAGTTTTAGCTAGTCTTCGCCTCGGTAACGTTAACCGTTTTTGTTTTTTTTAATTGCTGTTAAAGTAACGTTAGTACACTTTTTTTGTGGGTGGCGGGGGGCGAATGTTACTCTAAAGCAACAGGAACGCAAGTACAGCAACAGCATAAGGTAAGTGTTGTTCCTTTTTAGCGTAATTTGGTCACGTTTAACCTGTCTGCCGTGTTTAATAAGGGGACCGGGAAAGGCAATGCCCGTCTTCAGGGGCAAAACTTTGGGTGTCGGTCAACCAACGGCAGCTAACGGTCGAACGACAGTTTTATTAATTCCCGTAACGTTATACACTACGGGTTTTCAACACCATGACGTGCGACATGTTGGCATATTTCAACCTCAAGTCTGTCGCTGAATGAATCTTAAGTTGCGGTTCGTACAGAAAGTAGGCCGTTGAGGCGCTTTGTATGACCGAAGAGGCCAGTGTGGGTGGCTAACGCCCGAGAAGATAGATGAGCGTTTTTAACCATGTTCGCGATCACCCTGAAGTCAAATCGACCTCACAGGCTTTTACAGATCTCACTGGGTGTTTAAACCAGGTGTATGGTTGATATTTCTAAACACGTCTACGGCTCCCAGCAATGATTTTTGTGGTGGCTTTTCTGCCTAAAAGTTGCTTGCTACAATGATCCCACAGTGGGGTGTGTTTAGTTTGATACCCTAAAGGATACATCTATGGAGTTACAGTTTTGTGGCTGTGGGTCTTTCTCTAATAGGAAAAGGCAACGCAACAAGTTCAAGAGAGCTCAAAAAGTTACACTATTTATGAGAAAATTAGCACTTAGCGGGTTTTTTCCAATCAGGATTTATTTATTCTTCCCTTTTCTGGACAGAGAAGATTGTACTTCAGAGCCATGAGGTATTCTTTAATTATGCCCTTAAGGCACTGTTTTTTTTTTAAATTATTATTATTATTGTCCAACCAGGCATTTCTCAATCTCAAAAACAACCTTTTGCAGATGTGTTTGCACATGTACGAAGGGAGCATTTGTGAGTTTCTTCAGAAGTCTCATGCCTTCGGGCATAACATACATGAATAAGAAAAGCGGAGAACATGCCTTTTTGTTAGCCAAAGTCGCAGACATTTGAGTAAGGTTAGACTTGTAAAGAGTATTCGGAAACAAACCACAGCTGGAACCCCAGTCTGGACAGACTGCATCACAG
Source organism: Coreoperca whiteheadi (assembly GCA_011952105.1). Taxonomy (NCBI): domain Eukaryota; kingdom Metazoa; phylum Chordata; class Actinopteri; order Centrarchiformes; family Sinipercidae; genus Coreoperca; species Coreoperca whiteheadi. Next base: position 23,670,528 of record CM022487.1, on the reverse strand, counting down.
ACTGTATAAACTGTGGTTGAGGATGCAGTAAGACCAAGATGTCTTAAAGCAGGCCAGATTGGTTTACCTGAGTCTACAGTCTCTTGTTCAGCCTTGCCCTCAGCTCTGATTCAGGATGGTTTACTGTGCAGAATGTAACTTGGACAGGATCTGTCTTGCCTGCCGCATTCACTTCCTGTAAAGGAATTGTAGCCTCAGGGGGTGTTTTTCTTTTTTTTTTTTTTTCTTTCCCCTCCCTTGTTAATCTCAGGGAGAATTTTGATTTGTTGAACCTGTAATCTGTGCTCACCAAGTTGTTGCTGCAAGGCCTAATTTAGCGAGAAGGGACTAAAATGTCTTTAATTACTAGCCTGTCTTGGCTTATAGACAGCATCATAATGACATGGCAACAGCACCGCATCGACCACATATGTCTTTAATCCTGTAGAAGCGTGTACACATCACATGGATGCAGATAATACACACCAGGCCTGGTAATTGTAGACATGAGGGTAGACGTGTCTGTCGACTAGAGACGGCTCCCTGTAGATCACTGAGTCACTTCCCTTAGCTACATTGTTGTAATGTTTAAACACAGTGAGTAGTGCTTCGCTAGGAGTGTCCGGGGCAGTTTGAAGGGTCGTTCAGCATTACTCAACACCAGGCATTTACCCTGACTTGTCAGATATGAGTCATAGATGATGGGACTTCAAGTGACGGCCAGACAAAGCAGGGTAGGGGAGTATATTTGAAGTAGTGGAAGTCCTCACAGCAGAGACATGAAAAGTGTCAAACTGCTTTAGAAAATGCGGCAAGAAAAACAAGAAAGTTGACAGACTTCAGGTCATTCTTAGTAGTTCAGGATATTGCTGGTAATGGAAACTTAGCTGAAGAGCCACGACCCTTGCTCTTATTTTTCATCCCCTTGCCTCCCTTAAACTGTTCTATTAGGCTCAAATAAAAAAGTACTTGGTAAGTTTTTAACTAGTTCAACATTAATTTTTTGGTATCTTAATTAAATAAACACCAGCCAAACACATCAGATTGAACACATTCCTTTTCTGATGCTTTGTCTCAAGAAACAGACTTCACCTGTTAACAATCATGTAGTTTGACAGCACTTTTAAGTTCACTATCAAGCTTCATGGCAGATGTTCGCTCGATAGAGGAGGTATTCCTGTTGGTGGGCTGGGTTTCCTTCAAACATGCTGTGTTTGCCATGAGAAGCAAGGGGTTCTCCCTGATCCTTCAACAGCCTGTTTGGGAGTAAAGTGGTGCCTGGGTGTGTTTTAATTAAGGAAATGGATGCAGAGTCATGGCGAGTTGTTTGGGGACCTAATGGACTGAGAGTGGACTGTGACTTTCAGCAGCAGGTGGGGGCCGTCTGACTGACCAGGTGGCAAACAGAGCTGGGGGGGATGGGCACCCAACTCATTTTGTGGACTACCAGATGACCCACTCAGCGTGAACAATGCTGACTTGTGTTGAACACTACCTTTCACTTTTCATGTTTCTCACAGAAGTTCTGTGCAGCTTTCAGAGTTAGATTACACCAGGATGCATTGTATGACAGATCTTGGACATGAAATTTACAAAACTGTTTTGCTCATATAGCAGTCAGATCCTTCTGATGCATTAAAATCCAAAAGAAGGCAGTAAAGTCATTGCGTCCAGTGGATGCACCATATTTTTCCCAGGGTGACGCTATTGTTGTGAAAAACAAATCGGTGTTGAAATCCTAGAAATAAACAAAGAAACCTTGCTGTCAAAAGAGTTTCTTCCCGTTTGCGCATATACTGTATCCCTCCAGCACCAAAAGGGAGGTAGGCCTAATTACTTTGGTAGTTACTGAAAAAAACTCCTCAAATCGGCTCACATACACGTGATAGACGGTGAATTAACATTGTTATGACTCGGTGTTCAACTCGGCGTGTATTCGAGCCACCAACCAGCACCTATTTTAGTGAGAAGTTTCCGTTTTTGAAAAATTCACCTCTCGTTCCCACGGCCTCTCCCACTAAAATAGCACAGCTGAACGACGGAGGCTGGCAGCAAGTGGAGGCACAAAATCCGAAATGTGAAGTACGGAAAGCATGTAAGTATGGAAATACAGTTTATTATATTGATTCCAAATTGACAAGAAGACTGTCGACATATAATGCCTTTTTAGCTTGTGTTTCTAGAGTAAAATGTTTTTGCGGACACTTAAGGAATTGTTAATGTCATATTTTTAAAAGGGAGTTCGGCGTAATATTTTCCCCCGGAGCGCGCAAGGAGCCTTACTTAACAGCTAATACTGTATGTAGCCTGTTTTTTATTTTAGCCAGATTAGTGATCAATAGTGGCAAATACTGTATCCGTAGTGAATGCAATTTGGGGTTAGTTAGGTGCTTGTGTGGGATAGTGTTGAAATGATGCACAGTATTTAAGCAACAACATGCAAGTTAACATTGTTATGTAGGAGGTGAATCAATATGCGCTTGACTTTTCATGAGCAAAGAGTGAGCCAGCCATCAGGGTTAGTGATGCAAAGTGTGGTTAACCTCGAATCGCATGTAACAAGGAATCGCTAAGAAATCCGCTAGACTTGTGGTAGCTTTCGCAGTTCACCTACTTCCAGTTGTGTTTTTGTACTGCTTGCTTAATTACTTTAGAATTGGCACTCAGTCATTTTGCTAATTTCTTGTGACGCGTACCAACACTATCTTGCATGAAATTTGCAGAAAGACTGTAGTGCATTGTGGAACTTACTTGTTTACTAACTGGTGAAACATCAGGCACCCGACAACCTGAAATAATCACATCTGTTTTGACATCGCTCTCATATTTTTTCTACCAGTGTTCAGTAGGGGAAGCATCAGCAAAACATTTATTCAACAGGAAGCACTTTCTGTAGTTGCTCTTGTTATGAAGACGTTTGTCAGAGGTGGACTTAGGGAAGGGGCAGAAATGTCATATTTTAAATTTTAGTGTTTTTAAATCATTTCTAATTGTATACTTCATATTTGAATTATGTTTCATGTGTGTCATCATGACATTTTGTAAAGAAACCTGACCTGGTTTTCATACCGAAGTCACAGTTTTTGTATATGATAGTGTACTGTATATAAATGTTTGTATTTAACGTCTGTTTCTGTGAGTAGCATAAAGGGAACTACAAATTAAATCATGTTTCACAACCCTGTGTAGTAAAATGAAAAATAAATCTACCTTGTATACCATCAACGTATGGGCGAACATTATTGGGCCTATTTGTTGAACTGTGGTCCTCCACAGTCTAAACATGGGCTTTGTAAAAGATTACTAAACAATCACAGATGTGCCTTGCTCCACCTTTAGACAACACCAGATTTGTCTGTTCAAAGCCATGTGAGCTTCAGCAACAAGTCACAGAGGGACTGTATTTATGAGGACCTTTTCCTTTTAACCTCATCGATATAAATGAGGTGGACCTATTATTACAAACACCTCTCAGCAAAACACAATACTAGGAAATTGGGGTGGTGAACGCTGACCAATATATATCTGTCTGATTACAGTGGGTGAACCGTATGTGATTATCAAACTAAATTCAAATTCAGCCTGGTGTCTGACTTGTAGTGATTATTCATTTTTTTGCTCACACATCCCCAACAGATTCAAACTGATTGTGCTGTTTTTGTTTTTAATTTTCCGAACTTTTTTTCTGTACACTTCTGATTTTATCACCATAGTGCACATTTACAGTATATAGTGTATATGGCAAAATCTGAACATTATAACTTTCATGAGGGTAGGATTTATTGTTTTATTGGACTCCAACAATTTTAGCTTTGTGTACCAAATCATAAACTGGCAACTAACTGTATATGGTGTATACATCAGTTTATGTTGTGATGTATTACATGATGTAATATTCAGTTTAGAACCTTTTTGTAAACAAAAGAACAAGATAGTGATTTCTGTTTCTGGCTATTCCAGTGAATCAAATACTTGGAAAATTCCAAGGTACTTCAAATCACATTTGATATATATATATACATTTGATATATATATATATAAATAAAATCTTCTGAATCAAAGAAATGTCACGAATGCAAACAAATGTCACAATGCCATCTTCCTCATTCATTCTCAGAGTGCTGCCTCTCCTGCGCCACAGAAACGTTACTAAAGGAATCTCACTGTCAAGTAGGCGGAGATATGTCGCACAGGGAGTCGATTATTTGCAGAGGAACGCTGTGAGTTTACATGCTGTAAGAGAGCATGGCTCTGGTTTGACGTACTTTCAGACTGCAGATTGGTCCCTGACGCGTACTTTCAGACGCATTGTCAAACGCCTGATGAGGCTGATGGGACGGAGGATTCAGTCAGCTCTTCCCAGCAGCTGTTGGAAGAAATTCTTGATTAAAAACGTCTGTGTGGGCCACTTGCAACACTGCATGTGTTGAAAGCTAGGCTATTGTATTGTGTGTGGGTTTTTTTTTTTTTTTTAAGCAAACCGGTAGTGTATACACTTTCAACTACTCAGCTTAAAAGGGGTTAGAAAAAAGTGAGGACACTGGACTGAGTCCCTGCTGCTGGGGCAGGTTTGATTTTTGACATGTCTGGATTCAGTTTTTATGTCTTTCCAGTGACCGTACGCAACATTCAGACCTTTAGGAAAATACATTAACGTACAAGTTCTGAGTCACTGGGGCCAGGATGGTCTCTTTTAAGTCCAGGACACTACATTGTATGAAGCCAGATTTTTAACAGCCTGACCATGCCAGACTTTCAAGCTGGTAAAGAGTTTAACTTCATGTTCATGTTAGCCGGTTATTATTTTTCCGTAACCTTTTTAGTAGCGAGTGAGTGACCCAACTGTCTTTACGGAACTTGTGGAAGCATTTGCTGGGAGCAGTTTTTCAAGTCGATTACTTTTACACAGCTGCACAGGTTGTACTAGCTGATTGGGCTATATCAAAATCTTTTATTACATTACATTTTAATTCTGGGCAAATTGGGAGGGGATCTTGTAGCATGAGCTGGTTGATGACGAGAACCTTTTGGGGTTTTTTTTTTTTCTATAAAATAGTTAAAATTCACATTATAATTTCCCGGAGCCTTAACTAGCATCTTCAAATTACTAGTTTTATCCAAACACCAGCTGGGCTTTGCGATTCATACTGAAAGTATGAGTATTTATAAGCAAAATTTTGCTTAATGCAGCCTTAAACCTATTATATCTAAAGAAAGTTAGATGAGTATGTATGGTCTCACTCAGCAAGACCCTGCTTTGTATTAGTCACACGCATCCATATTTGAGAAATTCCTGTCAAAACCACTGTCTCAGTCACTGTACTTGTATAGGAAAGAGCTGAGCAGCTCTGGCTGTTAGAAACAGAGATAGATTTGGAAATGAAAAGTTGTGACGCTAACATTCAGCATCACAAACACAAAGCGTGTGCCGTCTCGGTCTTCTCCAGCCTGACCATACAAAGTCTTTATTCGCGTCAGTGTACTCCTGTTACTCTAAATATTAGGCTCTGGGGTCTGTCATCGCGACTACTCATAGGCCATAGTTTGTGCTTGACGATAGAGAGAGGTGTTCAAAAACAACGACCAGTAGAGTAAGACTTTGGAAAAAGAAACTTAAGACCATGTGTGAGTTTCTAAACATCTTGTCAGCTCAGAAGTTGTGTTTTTGTTCATTATGTAACCCTTACCTCATCTGCCGCCTGGAGTAATTTGGTCATCCGCTTTGACTTGAGAGGCTGTTACCCAAGACTGTATCAGACTCGGTATTCCGCCTGACTGCGAGCAAGGACGTGGCATGTGTAGTAGTTGATTGAGAATTGACGATGGATTGAATCAATCTGCAATGTCTATCTAGTGCAACGACTTTTTTTTGGGGGGGGGGGGGGGGCAGAAAAACACGTGCCATGGTGAATTATAAGGTGTGTGTACATCTTAGACTGTATAAAACATGGGTGTAACGTCCGTGACATCACCCATAGGTTTCAGAAGAGCCGTTGTGAAGCTCAATGTGGCTCCGGTGTCACCATCTTGGCAGTGCCTGACCTTGGCTTGAACCACCAGCTAGCCACCTGAGAGGGCACCCACCGGTCACTCAAAGTGGCCACATCCTTAATTGTGCCCAACTTAAAGCCTTAATATAATTTAAACGGGTGAGCTGTATAAACAGTCACCCTATTCACAGTTGTCATGAACTGGGAAATTAGCTACAGAGACCAAAACCATTTTTTGTACCAGGCTGTAAACATCTTTCTTTCTGCTGTGAACGGGGGCATTTTAACGTGGGGGGGGGCTCTATGGGGATCGACTTGCTTTTGCAGCCAGCCTCAAGTGTCCATTCGAGGAACTGCGGTTTTTGGCACTCATGTATAAATAAACCATTACTTGTCTCTTGCATGCTATGTTTTATGTTAATTCATTTAGTCTGTGGCCTAGCATGCATCTAAAATTGTATGCATCTTCTACGGCTGCCCAATTTATCGGGGTCGGACAGAACAGGTCGTGCTAAGACAGCGCTCAGAAGTGCAGTAAAAGCTTGTATCCTTGTTGTAGGCTAATTAACAACCACATGAGAGAGCGAGCGGCAGAAAAGAGACGGTGAATGGAGCAGAGCGGAGGAAAAGTTACCAGTAAGTTGTTAATATGGCGGGAAACAACAGACGAGGGCTGCTAGGGGGCTCGATGGGTCGATGCAGCTGTGCACACGATGACGCAAGCCCAGTAGGCAGCTGTTTTGTGAGACAAAGTACAGTAGCTTCGATTGTGTGCCTCATTGTTTGGATTAAAAATTAATGAGCTACAGCTGGTAGATGGTGCTGTACTCTTGTTAGAATGAGGATAACTTTCCACTTTAGCCCATTGCCAAAGATGTCAGCTAAATTGTCTTGCATTGGAGGAAACGTGGTCTCTTTGTGGAGGCAGTAGGTGGTTGAGTAATAACCCCAGACTGACTTTTGCTATAAGAGTTCATTCAGAAATTCAGGAAAGGGGCTATTCATTAGAAATCCCTACACTGTGTGGTTAACACAGACAATTACATTAACTTGTTAATTGAGTCTAACTGACTGAGATGCTTCTTTCAACTTTCTCTCTGCTGAGTTCACCACACACCAGTTGGCCTTCTTTTATCATGTTTCACAGTTTTACCACAGTCTGTTATAGATTACACCTCATCAGTCTTTGTATGCCGGAAGTTTCTTTCAGCTCTTATCAGCTGTGACGTTCACTGGGAGGAAGCAGCACTGACTTTCATGTCCCGCCATTTTAATTGAGCAAGTGAAGTCGTCTCCTCCAACAGTCTTACAATAATTCAGCTGTCCCTGTTGAGTTGCTCTCTGCTGTTCTCAATGCTTTGAAGCTGAAAAGGTAGCGGGACTCTTCATGAAAACCATTATCTCTTATTTATTTCACTGAGAGCTGTGGTAATGACAAAGGAGGTGACCTTTTTTAATATTTCGTTTAGAGTAGATGTTGAAGCAAGCCTGTTTTAAAAAGCTATCATGCCCCAAGATCATTACCAGAAATCCCAGTGCCCCCCTTGTGGCCATTATGTGGCACACAGGCATTGGAGGCCCCGAATGCCTCCCAATCTGTCAGCTCTCTGCAATTTGCAGCCCTGTGCAGGACGAGCCCCAGAGCGGTAAACAAAGCTGGTCTTCAGGAATGTTGGGGAGGAGCCTTAATAGTGCACAAAGGCGTTGCAGTCGGTGTTAGCTTGAATTTTATTAAGCGCCTTGCTAGGTTCATTGCGTGTTGAACGTTTTGTCCGTCTGGCCGCACGTTCTTTTTTTTTTTATTCAGGGTTTAGTTAGTAATATATTTAAAAGGGACAGTCCCTATTGATCAACAGAAAATAATTTCCATCTGTTGCCCCATGCCAAAAGTTGAAAGGTGCCCTAAAAACTAAAATAAGTCACATTGGGCTCAGCTGTTTTTGTCAGATGTCAAACTCTCCAAATTTTTCAGTGGGGCATTTTCTATCAGGCATGTTTTTCTTTCAATCGTTCCCCACGGCAGCAAGATAACTACCACTAAAGCACTTATGGGAAACTTGCATCTAAGTTGGTCATAAGGCCTCATTTCACAGGATGTGGTTGTTTTGCAGATGCTTGTACCCTCTGACCCACGGCACCGGAGCAAGTCTATTACGCTTTTTCACTGAGCATCTACTCAAGAATGTTTTACCTCTACTTCACTCATAGTTAACTGTAAAAAATATCCTTTTGTGTAGTTTAAATATAAATGTCACTTTTATCCACTGACACTTGTAGAATTTTCGACTTAGTCTATCCCCGTTGGATATTAGAGCTATCTTGGGACACGCACTTGACTTATCTACCGTCAACACTGCCTGATTTCCTATTTATATCTTACTGGGGCAAATACACATAGTTTGAGGTCTGGCCAGACAGTCAAGGAAGTGTGTCACTGGAGATTCAGGAGGGGGCATGAAATAGCCTGACCATATATGGGAACACCACACATACACATGAACACACCTACTTTATTTCTGCTCTGGATTTGTGACCTTAGTGTGAGTTTTTTGGGGTTTTTTTCTGGCCAAAACTTGCTTATTAAAAATGTTGACCCACCACAGAGGGTATTGCCAAGTTGCTGATAAGCTAACAATCTTTAGCCACTTTGGAGATTATAATCTTTGTTTAATTTGGTGTTGTGGCTGGTTGGTTAATGCTTAGAAGCTCATCTTCAGAGAGATTCAGAGAGGCATCATAGGGCTGCTTAATGAACCACAGTTATTCCTCTCCAGTTTGCATTCTGTGGCAACTTGAAATGTTGGCCAGCTTACTGTAAAGCTACTGCTGCTGCTCTGTTAGTCATTACAAGTCTACTGTTGGACTCTTTATGAGTCACTGGATAAGACTAAACACCTCAAGTGTAAATGTGACTATTCTCTACTTTACGCCACATTTTTATTATGTCTCCTCAAGCTTCTCTCTCTCTTATCTGAAATGCCCTGTCAACAACCAACTACCTTTTACATATGTCTGTAACTGCGTAGAAGTTTCCAAACTGCTGTCAGAAAGAAAGTATGTGGCATGGTGATTCGTGGCTGTGCTGATGAACTAGCAGCTGACGCCTGCTGGTTGGGCACATCGTCCTCCATATTTGGAATAGGCAAAATGAGATTCACCCCTCCCCTCTGCTGCCTAACGGTAACTTGGGTGTTTCACCTCAACATCAGGATAGAGCCTTCAGAACACATGGCATGCTGGGTGTTAGGAAGACAACATCACAGACTGTGTTTAACCTGAATTTATTCGTGCTGGTGGTCTCATTAAAATGAAATCTAATTGTTTAAAGAGTCACCAGGCCATGAGAACCTTTTCAAGTGGAGAGTTGCTGTTTTAATGGTACACTTGGTAGTAGAATAGTTTCTGTAAGTGTTTACTGACTTTATTGTAAGCTTAAAGTTTCCACTGAGCAGCTGTGTCGCATAGGGAAATGTAAATAGTTAAAAAAAACCCAGAAGAAGTCTACTCTCTGCACACATAGTACTTGTACAATCACTTTACATTAAACCTCTGCAGCCACAACAAAATACACGTGACACAGAAAAATATGCCAAGCATTAAATGTAGCTCGGTTTCTTTCATGCTGATGCCCCCCCCTGGTTTCAGCTTCCAACACGGAGTTATTTTATTTTTCTTGTTACAGATGGATCTGCGGTTACTTTTAATAGCAACGTTATCGGCGGTCCTTGGTGGCAGCTGGGCACAGCAAGGTAAGAACAAGGACATGTCATAAATTTGTTCAAGTTTTGCTGCTTTTCTTATCCTTAACTGTTAAATATTAGCCAACTCAAAGCGTAGCAAGTTTTTCTGCTCTGTTAACTGACGCTTCACTGCAAAACAGTCAACTTGATATTCATTGTTACACCACATGTGTATGTTGATTATCATGGTTTTGACTAGTTAGTTGCCATGCTGTGTGCTTTTGGCTAAATATTGCCCTCTCTTGTGTTCGACTTCAGTTCCTTAAGCACAGTGCAATACAGCAGTGCTTTTATCCATTCAAATCTTGTATTTCTTCATTTATCGTTTAATGACAGTGTGGGTCCTGTTGGCTAGTGGTGGGAAGCATTTTTTTTACAGGGTGAAGTCATCACTTGGTGAGCTGCCTAGAGGTTTTCTCAGCATGACTCGGTTTTGGAACTGGGAAGGGGTTGTGATTTGCGGCCAAAAACCGAAGCTGGTTTGAGTTAGTGAACTAATGGAAATTCTATTTTGTCATCTTGGCTAAAAGGAACTTGTGTTGTCTCTTACAGAGGGAAGCATATGCATCAAGGCAACCGCACAGTCGTGTGGGGAATGCATCCAGGTCGCCGAGACATGTGGGTGGTGCTCCGATGAAGTGAGTTGAATCCCCAAAGTATTTTATTATATCAATGAAAACCTATCTAGATGATCTTTAAACTGTGGGTGTGACAAGTTCAGTCTCCTCTGGTTTGTGTTGCGGCGTTGCTTAATGGTTTACGTGCACAAAAACAGTTAACCAACACAGCTGGTAGTCATCATGTTGTGCACGAAATAAAGCAATCTCTAACAAATATAAAGAATACATTTGAACAGCGTCACATTTGACAATTCCAACATTTCAAAACCTCTACATACAGGAGTCGTAGTGGGATCTATCTACCATCTATGATTTTAGGTAACAAAATCATTGCAATGATTTTTATTGATTTTGTTTTAATCATTTTGAAAAGGAGGCAGGGTTAAAAAAACAAAATATCTTTCCTTGTTTCCTCCTAATTCATTTAGTCATCTTTACTATTACAAATGGATAAATCTATACATATACATGCACATAAACTGTACTTACCCCATAAATACATGCACAAACAAATGCAGAGTAGTACTAGAGAGTTAAGAGATTCAACTTCCCTTTTAATTGTAAACATGAGTGCTGCTGCTTCTTGTCTCACAGTTGAAACATTGGCTGAATAATCCTGTTTAATTAGATGTTTTCTGTACAGGAAAATACTGATTTGCAGGATCTTGGGGTTGATAGGAAATGTTGGTTCACTCCCTCACAGCTAAAGTTTAGTGCAGCACAAACAAATGGCCAAATAAAATTCCTCCCAAACATCTACCTTTTGCAATGCGTTGTGATGAACAGCACATTTTTCCACTTCTTCAGTTTAACGCTGCAAGACTTTACATAAGAAGATATACATAAGATAGGACTTTATTAATCCTGAGGGAAATTGTTGTGTAGCCGTTGCAGTAGGTAGGAAAGAGTGTAAATAGGGTGCTTGTATAAAATATCAATATGGTGCAAATCCAAAATACTGTATATCTCGAAATATTGTCCAAAATATATCTCAAAATATTGCTTTTATCTGAAGCCATGAGTTAATCGTCCCCAAATATAATCATTATCTTGATATAGACTGTACTAATAAACCTATTCTTCCAAATTAGTGAGATTTTATTGCCTTGCCCTGTGAGTTGAGACTTACTCTGAAAATGTTCAAAATAACAAAAAAAAAACCCATCTGAGTTGGGTGTTTTTGTCAATTTGGCATATATCAAGACATTCCAGTTAAATCTTGCCCGTACTTCTCTGTCAGACTGCTGACTGATATCCTCCCTGAGCTTATGAAATCCCATCATGACTGCAGTTTTTTTGGTACAGTCATGTTTGGTTGCTGGCCTTTTTACCAGATAAGGTGAAATGTCTGCAGCGCTCGGAGGGCATTTGATGTTCAAAATCATAAAGGAATCGCACAAGAGAACAGCTCTCCAAGTATTACAAGTGCTCCATAAACAAACATTCTTCACACCGTTACAATGTGATTTCACTGCATGAACTAAAAACAGTGTTCTGCCCACTGAGAACATTATTTACATTATTCCCTGTGTGATTTGCGAAAACTGAGTTTCTCTCTGTATGTCACCTACTCTTTTTAACATTATTTCCCTGTAATGTAAAATTCACCTCACAAACTCAATGTTCATCAGAACAATTGGTGTGTTTTTATATTTCTCTTATTGTTTTTTAAAACTTTCTGATAGATCTTATCGGATGTGTACGAGGAGATGCAGAGGAAGGGGGGGGGGGAATGCCTCTATGGGTCATGTGGTTTTGAAAGAATTAGGTCAAAGCACTATTTTTGTTTTGACTGAGTTCATTGTTTCAAGTTCTCCTCCGCTGTGCCTTGTGGGATATCATGTGCATCCAATCTGTATTGTTAGCCAGGCTTCCCAGTCATCTGTTTCTCCCTGTCTCCTGCTGCCTAAGAACGCAAAAAACCCCCAGACAGTTAAAGTAAAATAGATGTATTCCAGAGGCCTCATTGGTGGAAAATTGAAAATTGTATCTTCAGCCTTCATACGCCAGATGTTAGGGAGTTTATTTGTTGAAATAACGGAACAGAACAAACTGTTACTTCTGGCATCAAGATCAGTTTGTTGTTTGTTTTTTTCTTTTACAAAATCTTCACTGAATAACTATAAAGTACAAATGTCATTTAAAAAAAAAAAAAAAAAAAAAATCCTCACAGAAAACCTCTTCTGCAATTTCGCAGAACTTCCTGGCCGTGGGTGAGTCCAAGTCGGCTCGCTGTGATGACCTGGAGTCCCTGAAGAAGAAGAATTGTGATGTGAGCAAAATTGAGAACCCACGCGGAAGCATCAGCATTGACGAGAACAAGCCGGTCACCAACCGCAAGAAGGATAGGGCTGAGAAACTGAAGCCTGAGCAGATCACTCAGATCCAGCCCCAGAAACTCACCCTGACACTCAGATCTGGTAAATATTCGACTTTAAAATGTTTTGCCAGAGCAGGAGAAAGGTCTGGTTGAAACTGTTTTACTGAGAGCATATAGTTTGGTAGTTTATTAGTCTTTTTGTATCCGAGCAAACCAAGTCAACCAGCTGTGGAGCAAAATTAAAACTCATTCCTTGTGTGAAATTGGTTTTGGGAAAGGCTAGATAAACATTAAGTCTTATCGCTAGTATCACTCTAGTATAGACCAAAGGAAGGATTTCTTGTTGTAACAGAAGACTGGTACTCCCTTTTTAAAAACTCCTTCATGCCCGCGCCTTCAAAATGATTAGTAAAAAGATTCAAATGAGTTATGGTACTTTCAAGAGATTATAAATAAATACTATTATTATTATAAAGTATTTTCTGCTTTTGTTTTTGTATTTACCTGCGACACTTTCTGGTGTAGCAACGACAGTAAATGGTGAGCTTTGGGCAGGTTGAAATGTAATGTTTTTTGTTTCTAAAGGTGAGCCCCAGACTTTCGAGCTGAAATTCAAGCGTGCTGAGGACTATCCCATCGACCTGTATTACCTTATGGACCTCTCCTTCTCCATGAAAGATGATTTGGAAAATGTCAAGAACCTTGGCACTGACCTCATGAGTAAAATGCAGGAGATTACCTCAGATGTCAGGATTGGTAAGGAAAACGCCCACTGAAAGTAAAATGGTCAAATATTTGTACAATTCTGGGCTAAATACATTCTCCTTTTTTAGGTTTTGGCTCATTTGTAGAGAAGACCGTTATGCCTTACATCAGCACCACGCCAGCCAGGCTCATCAACCCCTGCACAGGGAACCAGAACTGTACCAGCCCCTTCAGCTACAAGAATGTCCTGAAGCTGACAGACAAGGGAGACGAGTTCAATCGGTTGGTCAGTCAGCAGCAGATCTCAGGAAACCTGGACTCTCCAGAGGGGGGCTTCGATGCCATCATGCAGGTGGCGGTCTGTGAGGTAAGAAGTTGCTTAAGAGTTTTTCCTGTGTGCTTTGTAGTGTCAGCAGTCAGGAAATTTAGAATTCTGCCATCGCACTGCATTTGTAAAAAAAATTAATGAGAAGTCTCTTTTTGTCTTCCCAGGAGCAAATCGGCTGGAGGAACGTGACTCGTCTGCTGGTGTTTTCCACCGATGCTGGTTTCCACTTTGCTGGAGACGGCAAGCTGGGCGGCATCGTCCTGCCCAACGATGGGAGGTGTCACCTGGAGAACAACATGTACACCATGAGCCACTACTATGTATGTAGTTTATCATTTATCTAATATGCATAATGTATCCGGGGCTCAGCTTGGCTTTTCTTCCTGTGTCTTATTGATGTTCTTGTGTTCAGAGCTGCATTTGTCCACACAATCAGGGATTTGGGAAATCAGGGAAATGGTAGTTACGGTTATTAATAATTATGTTTGATAGGACTACCCCTCCATCGCCCATTTGGTTCAGAAACTGAGTGACCACAACATCCAGACCATCTTTGCCGTCACTCAGGACTTCCAGCCTGTTTACAAGGTAAACTTTGTTTTCTGGACATTCTGCTTGTAAAATTAAAATAGCCTCTTTCATTAAAATGTTGACTTTTTAATTCACCTTGTTTAAATTAACATTTGTTCACTCCTGTTCATGCCTTCAACCCTTGTGTCTCTTTCAGGAGCTGAAAAATCTTATTCCTAAATCAGCTGTTGGCACGCTGTCCTCCAACTCCAGCAACGTGATCAATCTCATCATTGATGCTTACAATGTGAGTCCAACTGCACCGCATTAAGAGATAACTTGTGATTTTAATTTGTTTACTTTTGCTTTGATCCTGTGGGGAAAATGTCCTTAGTTTTTTTTGGGTTTTTTTCCCCTCACTAAATAAAGATTAAAATGAATCCCCACAAGACGTCCTGTACTTGCAAGCGTTTTTGTGAAGTAAAAAAATCACAAAAATTAAAATTTAAAAACTGAAGGCACTATCCCTGTGACTACTTCTCCCAGACATTAAATACGAGGCACGCATTCAGGTTACATGAATGCTGTCCATCTTACCAAATCACTCAAAGTTGACCGTTGTGCCTTAGCAATGCCGCTGCTTAACGTACATATGAATGAGACCGGGCGCTGTAAAATCTTCTGTCCGGTAGCCGCTGGGTTTCCGCATTGGAAAATGCTTGAATGCACAGGTTGATTTATCAACCTTTGTATTTTTTTTTTATGCACAAAGGTGCACTACGGTCACCGCAAATTAGGGCCTATAGCTAGTGTTTTTTATCTCTTGTTTTGGACAGTCTTTGTCGTCTGAGGTCATTCTGGAAAACAGCAGGCTGCCAGATGGAGTTTCCATCACCTACAAGTCCATCTGTAAGAATGGCGAGGAGGGAACAGGGGAGAACGGCAGGAAGTGCTCCAACATCTCAATCGCAGACGAGGTAAATACGATACTTTATGTTCCCATTTGTTTGCGTGTGTGAAAATGTTTCTTAAACATCTCAACTCGTGGGGAACCCAGATAGCACAGTGGGAAAAGCATCACCATCACAACACAACATAAGTGGTGCAAGTGCTTAATCCCTGGCAGCTGTGTTAATTTATAGCCTGGATGTCCTGTTTCTGGGCTGTGCAGCTGGTAAACAGCTATGTCCTTTTGCTACATTAGCGCCTCCTAGTGGTCAGAGGAATTTTCTGCTCCAAGTTGAGAGACGGAGGAGAAAAAAAGCCCACATATATTTAAAAAAAAGTCACTTTAAAAAACACACTAAATGAGAAACGCATCGCAAGCTAACAATTTGAGTCATATCTGAAAAGTGTAACAATAAGCTTCAAGGCATCCTCCTTAACAGGTTTCATGACCCTATAAACTCTCCTCTGGTTTCCAGGTGTCTTTCAGGATTTCCATTGTATCCCAGAAGTGTCCATCGCACGGCAAGACCGAGACCATTAAAATTAAAGCACAGGGCTTCACTGAGGAGGTGGAGATAGTCCTGAACTTTATCTGCGAGTGTCAGTGCACCAAAAATGGAGAGCCCAACAGTGAGAAGTGCCACGAGGGCAACGGGACCTTTGAGTGTGGAGCCTGCAAGTAAGTATTCAGCCAAAAAACCTCACTAGATCAGTGCTGCCATGGAGCTGCTACTACTACTTACAGAATACCAGGCGCAGTGCTACATTTATTAAAAAGCTGTTGGCGTTTGTGCATCGATGGCACATGGTTTAATAAATAATCACACCCATTGGTTGAGACCAGTGTTCCTCACTTGAAGTACACGCTTCCCAAACGTTTTTTTTTGTCTTGTTGAATTCTACTCATAATGTTTGACTTTGATGACAAACATTTTTAGTGGAAGGGTTAACCTCTTGTTTTCTGTGTCAGGTGTAATGACGGACGCATCGGGCGTCTCTGCGAGTGCAGCAAAGACGAAGTGCAGACAGAGGACCTGAATACCAACTGCCGAAAAGACAACGGTACGGATATCTGTAGCAACAATGGTGACTGTGTCTGCGGCACCTGCGAATGCAAGAAGCGAGGGAATCCTGCCGAGATCTACAGTGGCAAGTACTGCGAGTGCGACAACTTCAACTGTGACCGCTCGAACAACAAGCTCTGCGGAGGTGATTATAGAAATAGTTATTTAAGAGACAGACTTCTGTTTTAATGTAAAGTCTCTGGTAACCCTTGCCATTGCCTGTGCTTTACCAGGACATGGGCGCTGCGAATGCAGGAAGTGCATCTGTCATGCCAATTACACAGGCAGTGCCTGCGACTGCTCCCTGGAGACTTCCACCTGCCTCGCCAAGAACGGGCAGATCTGTAACGGCCGCGGTACTTGTGAATGTGGACTCTGCAAATGCACCGACCCCAAATTCCAGGGTCCAACCTGCGAGCTCTGTCCCACCTGCCCCGGTGTCTGCCCTGAGCACAAGTGAGTCTGAAGCTCGCATGCGTGGCTAGAAATGTAAAATTCAGAAATCTTAAATTGTAGAGTTCCCGCTGGTCGCTGATATTATGAAATAACATGTAAGTTTAGAGGTTGTATTCCCGACCGAGACCCACGATTTGTGATGAAGTTCTTTTTAAACGTCGGAGAACGTCATTTATCAGCTTTCTTATCGGTTACATTGAAAAGCAGTGCTTCATCCGTGTCACTGAGATCAGAGAGAATTTAGTTGTTTTCCAGAATGAGTAAATAGAGGAGTCTGTCAGAGTAGAGCTGTTAGTTTAAAGCGAGAAAGCCTTGGGTTTGAGTCCGATGGCTGTTTGTGTACGGTTTGCATCTGTTTCCTGTGTGTCTTCATGTGTTTCCTCCAGGCAGGACTGTAGCTATCGTTGAGGACACTGAGGTCATGTCCTAGTATTTCTTTTTTTCCTGGGAATTTGGGGGTTTTTTTTAGCAGCCAGAGGTCAGTTTATGTTCTACAATTAAAAACTGTTGATACTGTATATTATTTTAATGCAATATGTTTTATACTCCGTATATTTAAGTTGGATTACTTGAAGACATCAAATAAATGAAATAACGTGGATTCAGTATTTCCTCACCACATTTTTATTCCTTGGTGTGTGTTTTCTTTGAAGCGTTTATGCCTTAATGTTGGGACATGACATTTACAGAAAATATAAGTGAATACATTATGAAACATCTGAATGATTTAACAGTTGTAGAGACTACATTTTTGGTATCACGACCGGAGTATTTCTAAAATCTTGGCTTCATCTCTGGGTTCCTCAGTTGTCTTCGTCATCCAGCGGCATGTAGTTTCCATCAATTAGTAACGTTTCACTGCTCGTTCCAATGTATGCTGGGTCTCCAATGAACAGAACAGTGAATCAACCCTCCGTCGATGTTTTCGCAGAGATTGTGTGCAGTGCAGAGCATTCGAGGCCGGTGAGAAGAAGGATACGTGTGAGAAGGACTGCAACTACTTCCAGCTAATCAAGGTGAAGGATCGCGAAAGGCTGCCCCAGCCTACAGACCAGGACTTCCCACTGACTCACTGCAAAGAGCGAGACGCCAACGACTGCTGGTTCTACTACACCTACGCCATCAGGAACGACACCAAGGAGGTGTACGTGATGGAGACGCTGGGTATGATTGGACTGCTGTCATCATTCTCTCATATGTTGAATAAGATGCCGTTTGGTTGATTGCATAGTTATTTTAAAGGTGCTCTTCACTGTAACACTAGTTATCTCTGAAAGATCTTAACTCAAAGGTACCATGTGGAGGTTTTGACCACTTGTAGCACTATGGAGCAGCGTTTTCATAAGTGGGTCCCGCATGTGTTGGTGTTTTTATGCACGAGCACGCAGGCGGAAAGCACACGCAGTCCTGCCAGTGTTTTCACATGCCAAGACACGCAGCAGTGCACCTGCAAAAGGCGAGGAAGAAGAGGACTGCTAGCAAACAAACATGTCAAACATGCAGGTTTTTATTTATTTATTTTTTAATTGGCTTTGCAAATGATTTTATGAGGAAGGAAATGCATCAAGGATTTACACAATGCATTTTGGTAACACGAAATGTCAACCTAACTGTTTGTGTTCAAGAAAACGCCACGGGTCCTTTTTTTTTTTTTTTTAAATGTACTTAAGGTTTAGTTTAGATTCCTCACCTTGAAGCTCAACAAACATTATAATATAAAACGTCAAACACACGACATGCTGGCACACACAGAGTTGTAACTAGCGAGAGTTAGTTGTTTAGACTGTTTTTACAAAACAACAGTGCCCGAAGACGGGGCCGTAGGTTCATAGCTAAGAAGGAAGCATTGCTTTTCAAATTATGTATCAATCCAAATAATCCCGCTGTGCTAGCAAACTTGTGTGTTTAGGTCTTCGTGGCAATAAAACCCTTCGCGAATGTTGCACGGACAAATACCATGATATAGAGCAATTAAAATAAATGCCTGTTTTCAAACTGGGGAGAAGAAAAGGGAATCAAATCAGTGTTACAGTCTGTAAAATCCGTGACCCATCCATTGGTTTGTTCCACTTCATTACAAGTTTAGTTTGGAAGGGCGCAACCAATAGAGCATCATAGCGTCCACAAGGTATTCTAGTGTTGCTTAACGACCGACAATAAACTGTGTAATTTGTTGGGAGTCAAAGACGCAAACTGTGGGCTTTTCTTGTAATTTAAGATACTTTTATGAATGGATTTCATTTGGTTTCTGTGCATTTTCTCTGTTTCAGAGTGCCCGGCAGGACCTGACATCATCCCCATCGTGGCAGGTGTGGTAGCAGGTATTGTGCTGATTGGCCTCGCACTGCTGCTCATCTGGAAACTGCTCATGATCATCCACGACCGCCGAGAGTTTGCCAAGTTTGAGAAGGAGAAGATGAACGCCAAGTGGGACACGGTGAGTCGGTCACACCTGGTGCAATAAGTCATGGGAACGTTATCTGTGGCGCAGGATTTATTCTTTTCCACAGTTCCAATAACGGTTACCTGAAGCCTTCTATGTAGCGTTATTTTAGCTGTTACATAATTGAATTGGGTAAATAATCTGGTATCCTTATTACTATGTTAGAATATATTTCAGACTTTGGAAAAGCATCAAATACAATAAAAAAAAAAAAATATTGAGCACAACATCGCAGGCTTCTCCAGAGCATTTATGGATGTGACGACGCGTCAGTTCTGCGGTCTGTAAACGTGACGTAATCAGCAGGAAACTGGTTCAAATCTCTTTTCCGCGTCCACCCATTTTGCTCCAGAGTAAGGTGGCAACGCATTCAGAGAGACTCTCCAGCTCGGTGTCCCTCACTCTCTCCTTGATCAACCTCCACTCCGTGCAGTTTTGTTTAGTCTTTATGTGCTGAGGGAGCGGCCTTCTCCTCAGCTGACAGTGCTGCCTCTCACTGTCCACATGGTACAACTGCACGGCCATAGAAGGCAATGAAGCAGAGAAAGAGGCGGACTGCTGGGTGCTGGCTGTGTGGAAGTCAAGCAGCAGTGTTTATGCCCTGACGGGAGGAAAGACACATTGATTACAGGCAATGTTTGTGTCACTTTATTACCGAAGTAGAAGAAAGTAGATGCATTGCAAAGTTAATTTGTTTAAAAAGTAACTTGTTAGTTCCTTTTGTAGTCTCTTTCTAATAAACCTACTATAGCAAGATAGATTGCACTACCAGGGATGCTTTCAGGGTTTTTTTCGTTTTAGTTTTTATACTCGTCTTATTTATAACAAGTATACTTAGATACTTTCCCCAGAGATGGGGGGGGGGGGGGTTGTTTAGTGTTTTTTTTTGCTAACAAAACTGAAATAATATGAAAGCAAAATAAAAGTAAAGATATCCTACAAATCACATATATTAAAGGAGTAGCAATTTTCCCTGGCACTGAGACTTGACAGGAGAACGTATCACGTGTGTGTTGATGGGAAAAGGACAAACTGTTTAGATAGTGAGCATATCAAAACAACACAACAAGAATTAGTTACTACAAGAGATTGCTTTCTGACCTTTTCTGTTCTGTGCTGAACATTTTCCTTCAGCCTTTTGCGTCTGTCTTTTACACTGCTTTTTCCTGCTTCTCTTCATTTCTTTATCTTCTGTTTTCCCCCTTTCCTTCTCCACAATTAGCAAGGAAACCCCATTTACAAGAGTCCTATTAACCAGTTCCAGAATCCCAGCTATGGGAATAAAGGCGCTGCTCTTTAGGTCAGAGTTTGTATCAGCTGTCGGCGGTGTGTGCTTGCATGTGCAGCTTGACGCCTTGACTGACAATGAAATGAAAGGTCTGGCATGTTGTGAAATTAGCATGCTTGGCCACAGGCGGCAATTGTTTGTTACTAAAGTTGGTGTAATGTGTTGGGCTTGTTCCTTGATGTTAGTGACCAAAGTTTCCAAAAAGTTAATAGTAACAAACTAACAATAGTAACAATTTTATTTATACACGTTTTTAGTTTAGCCATTTTCTTTAAGGGCGTTTTCACACCTACCTTGCTTGGTCCAACTCAAAATTACAGGTCTGAAACCTCCCTCGGACAGCGGTCCGGACCAAACAGACAAAATTTGGTCCGACGACAAGAGGTAGTCTCGGTCCGGATCAAACTTTAACAAAGGTTCGGTTCGTTGCTAGTGTGAAAGCATCGTCTGTGTGGTTCGGCCTTTCAGACCATTTACAGGAAGTTCCAGTGGTTCCCGCGTACCCCAAACAACAGAAGAAGACAGAACTACCAGACCTGTCACTGGAGATCGCAGGAACAATGAGCCGTGGTAACGTTAGCACACGGGGCGAGGAGGAGACGAGGGTTTTAACTGAAATATGGTCTGAGGACATAAGAAGTCAATTGGAAAAAACGCACAAATTCAGGATTGCCTGCAGTCTTCTCCTCCTCTCCTGTCGGCGCCAATAAAATGTTGGCACAACGAGGACGTTCAGTGGCGAATTTGAACTAGCCTCAAATATAGTTGGTGCTGCAGATAGTAATGCCCTAGCAATAACAGCGTAGTGGCAACAATATGCGTCTGTTCATTCATCCTGTCAAAGCTACCCGCTGAATTGACAACACGCTGACGTCAGACGCACGTCCGCTAACAAACCAATCAATGTTGAGATGCAGCCCACATAATTGATGACGACAGGACGCAAGCACGTCGTGTAAAGTTCTTTAGTGTGCTCGCATAACTGCAGTGTGAAACCAAAAAGAACCGAATGTATAAAATTTATCAAAACATGAACTTTGGTTCGGACCTTGGTGCCGACTTTCAGGTGTGAAAACGCCCTTAGTTAGATCCTAGTCCCTATGTTTATACAGGATATGTTGCTGTGCGGGGGGGGGGGGCGCTGGTGCAGCTGCAGAGGGCAGATCATTTGCACACTTTGTCTATTCTCATCCCTAACTGCTACAATCTGCACAGAGTGGCAGTCTGACACTTGGCAGTCCACTGCAGCAGTCAGACTCGAGCTGCTGAACCCCACTTCATAAAACAAGTTTGACCAAACCATTGCCTCAAGCCGCATGGTGACAAAGGCGAACAACGCGGTCACGCGCCCGCTGCTGGCTTTCGTTGTTTGCCATGATAGAGTATAACTTGATCTTACGCTTACTGGCATCGAAATTGTGTTCTTGTGCTGTGATGTTGTTAACCTGATCGCTCCTTATAGGTTCACCACTGCTGTGCTCACTCTGTGTTCTTCTCTGCTCCTCAGGGTGAGAATCCAATCTACAAAAGTGCCGTAACAACTGTCGTCAATCCAAAGTACGAGGGCAAATGATGGAGCGTTGCCTTCGTTGTGACATCACTGTATGGAAAAGAATCTGGGCCGGGGTGAAGGGAGGGGCGGGTTTTCTAATGCTCTCACTGTTTGTTGTTGTTGTTGCTGTTGTAGTCACCACATGATAGCAAAGCATTTTGCCACTATTCCAGTTTGTTTTACTAACTTGTTCTTATTTTCTATGCATCATCTGAAATGTGTACAGTCTGTATAAATGTGTGTGGGGGGTGTTTTTGTCGTTGTTGCCTCAGCGGAACTTGAGCGAATGTGTTGATTTGGTTTTTCTGCCACAGGACTGGCAAGGTAACGGAAAGCCTAGCTGTGCCTTTTCTTTTCTTTTTATAGAACCATCAAGCCATTAGTTTTTTGTCGAGGGTTGAATTGGATGTTGATAATGGGCAACAAATGAAGAGTTCCTATCCAAGTAACCATGGATACAGTGTTGAGCGGGTGGCAATCTGTCAGTCAATGTTTCAAAAACACAGGTGAGCTTAAGAAGGTCTTAAGATTGATTTGCTGTCGAAGCAAAGGTCTTATTGTGTCTAATCAGTCTGACTGAGTAGGTGTCGCTCTTTTTAAGTGTCTCTGGATTAAAACCCTTCAAATGTAGCGCCAGCTGGCCCCGTGTGGTTGCAATGAAATGTGTACCGTATGTTTTGGTTTCTGTGTTAAGCCATATATGTATTCACAGAACAGGATTGAAGGCGATAGAGTGTGTTTGTTTTTGTTTTTTTCTGAGTGACTTAATCCATCTGAACAATCAGTTGAAATGTATCTTTCTCTAGAAAATATATTCTCTTGGGCTGCCTTTCTAGAGTAAAGGACATCGGTGTACAGTAGTGTTCCTGTTGGGCTCCAGGTTTTACTTGCTTAATTTAAAGCCAACTCAGGTCCTTAATTATTCACAGCAATGCCAAATACACGCAAACCTGCCTTATTTGCTCGTGTTGAAATGCCTTGGTTTCGTTTGCAGGATATGAACTGGGGAACGTTCCCACTTCTTCTGTATATCAGTAATTCCACCCGACTCTTTAGTGGCACCTCGATCGAACTTTTTTTTTTCTTATTGGACGAAACGCCGATAATGTCATTTAGTTTTAAAGATCAGTGGTAAGGGAATGAACTCTAGATCTCCTAGAAGTTTTGGGTTTTATAAAGAACAAAAAAAAGGCTACACCGGTCACCATTTGTTTTCAAGTGCCTTTTTTATTTTAACAACTCTGTATTCCTGAAATTATTTATTAAATAAAACAATGTACCCCTAAATTGTTAAAATGTGATTGTGTGTGCAATCACTGTTTTGTGGATTTGTTGTTCTTCTCACTGCTGTTTTCACGGTGTGTCTCCATTGCTAACCTTACCAGGAGCCCTGTTCTATTAATGTGCGTGAACCTCATGGGGAGTTGGGATGTGACCAAATGATCCGCTCTTGTCCCTCAACAAAACTCAGGACAAAGGACAAAGCAGGTTATTGATTCGTGCCTTTCTCACCCTGACAAATGAACCAGCGGAAACTGCAGAGCTCGTTTAAAATGAGTCAACCAGACGAATTGTTCGAGGAGTTCAAATGCAATTTTGCTCATGCCTGCCACTAAGCCCCATGTAACACTGAGTGCCAGGAGGTAGGACGTTTGCTAAATGTTCACACGACTGTGAATGTTTTGAAGAGCGACTGGCATCTTTTAAGTGGTTTATTTCAAAACAGGAACAAGTTAGAAAGGTCTTTGTTTTGTGCTGTACAGTCAAATAGATTTGAGTCATTTTTTATTATGACAAACTCTGAAAACATCAAGTAGAATAAAGGTATTTTGGCGACGCTTTACCCCCATTGCCTCACATAAATAAAATGAGACTAACATGAGGTTTAGCTGAAAGGGGTACTGCATGGCAATGGTTTTATTTCTGCTCCGTGTGGGAACTACTGGAAAAACATGGGATGTACTTTTTAAAAAATATATACAGCTTGAGGCGGTCCATGGATGAGTCTTACACGGCCGTTTCCATCATTAAACGCATAATTTCACATAGAGACCGCCATAGGCTGTAGAATGAGTGTAAGCCGGGGCTAAAAACACTAAACAAAACGCGTCCGACTTCAGTGGAACGTGAAAACCAGCGAAGAGCAACTGCGCAGACGCGAGGGTGACACCGTCCGCCAATCACGGCTCGCGCCATCCCACGTGCGGCGTGACGCCACGAGCCCGGTGGCTCTCCCGTCTCCACAGGTGATTGGTGGCCCCAGCTGTCCAATCACGGGCCGTGTTTCACAGCAAAGTTGTTAACCCCCAACAGTAGCACTTTGGTTGCCACCGCTCTAGTTTCAGCCTGCTTTAACATCGACAGGAAAACACATACTTTTTCTCTCATCGAACGAAAACCGCCGTTTGACGAGGCGGATATAACGCGGACAGGGGCTCTTCGTGCCAGATTACCGGCTCACCGGTTTTTTAATTTAAAACCAACTAGAAAAATGAGCTGTGGCTACCGTGAACGTTGGTTGGCTCCCTCTCTGGCTAGCTGCGTCGCGTTGCCTGCCGTTGGGGGGTTTTTCTTTTCTTTTTTTTT
Organism: Coreoperca whiteheadi; assembly: GCA_011952105.1. Taxonomy (NCBI): domain Eukaryota; kingdom Metazoa; phylum Chordata; class Actinopteri; order Centrarchiformes; family Sinipercidae; genus Coreoperca; species Coreoperca whiteheadi. The sequence continues at coordinate 23,645,999 of CM022487.1, read as the reverse complement.
TTAAACTTCTGACTTGCAGAAACGCTGCCCGTCTGTATGTAAATCCCCGCCGTGTGCTGAGCGACCGACTTGGTGAGTATTTTTCCCGCAATGCTTTCAACTTGACTCGATGGCCGCCAAAGAAAGGGGCCCACCGTGAGTAACGTTGGTGTTTCTGGCATCAGATGATTTCACACACGCCATCAGTTTCCTGGCTGGGTCAGCTGGACGCAATTCAGCGCTAAAACCACAAGTTCCTGGTCACTTTGCCGGCTGTCGAGGCAAGGCGACTGCGATATCGATTGATTTGGGCGAAGGAAGTGTTTTTGTTTTGTTTTTGTTTTTAAAAAGCGAAAACCCAGGGCTAGTTCACTGGTTGTTACATTAACGTCGGACACATGATCCAGCTAACAGGGGGAGAATTCATCCGCGGAAGGCGAAGGCTCGGGGAGCGTTTAAATGGCCGTTTTTGACTTGATATCAGGGTATTTCATCAGCTTGGCTGGACATGTAACAGTGTTGGATCACAGGCTTCGGGTGTGTGGCTGAACAGTGCCAGGCAGCTCCTGTGGACCGTCAGGGAACTGCTTGGCCCTGGCCTGCATGGGTCTGGAAAGGTCCCTCATATCCCCTGCATTGTCTACTGTAACACACAGCAACCCCCTCCTCCTCAAACACCCCCCTACATGGACACACAAAGGGGGGGGGGGGGCTTGTAAGTAACTGTTTCAGCCTCCTCCTTTTTTTTAAAGATGAAGTTTGGAGGACCTGCACCGAGTTGAGGAGAGAGCTGCCTCATGGTGCCTGGCAGTGCTTGTGGTAGTGCCATCCGTTAATGGCTCCTGAGAAAAGCCTGCTTAGAATACCAGGTGGGGTTGGGTGGTTTACGACATCAGGTCAACCAGGTAAGCGTGTAGATCAGGAAAGGCTGACCATAAATTGGGCTTCCTGTGCGTTTCTGTGGCTGTGTAAGCTCTTTGGGACTAACCCCACCCTCATTGGGGGGGGGGGGGTTTGAGGGCCAGCACAAATTATGTATGCGAGTACTGTTTGTTAGGTCGAGATTGTCTATTAGTGTGTTTACATGATTTTGACCAAGTTTGTCGAAGATGGGGTGACTTGGAAGACTGAAATATTTCCCCCTAGCTTTTGTCATTATTTTGCATAATCATAGGACACCAAGGCCCTGACCGCAGACTCAAACTACTTTTTTCTTATTCGTTTGGCTGGTAACGGTGTGGGTTTATGAATATACTCGAGGCATTCATCTACAATTCAGCTTAATACCAGCGTACCCGGAGGGGAAAACAAATCTCTAAAATGGCAAGAGGATTTTTCAAAAAGCAGGCATCGACATTATAGTCACCGCATTATATAGTGCAGACGTGTTGATTCTTAGTTTTGAACACCCAGGATCGTGCACATATGCCATGACCTCATGGGAAAGAGCTCAACTGCCAGACAGAGCAGGGAAAATGTCTGGAAGCATACATCCCAGTATTGCTGACACTGCAATGATAATAAATATCACAAGTAGGACTAGGGCGATCGGAAATTCTGAGGAATCAATGCAAATATGGACAAAAGTATCTGTAAATGTCAGTAGTTGTGTCCTAAATAGGAACAGGCAGTTATGTACATCCAACAGATTGGTATTCAAATAAAACTTCTCTTCCTGGGGTTTAATTTGCCTCGGCACTCATGATCACAATGCCGCGTTGCTAAATGGAACTACTTCCTGATTATAAATGTACATGAATTTGGTTGATTGTGTTTTAGAGTGAGCATTTACTGTACAACAGGACAGCTTCCTTTTTAGCCCCTTTTATGTGTGAATTATTAAATCTGTCATATTATTTCTGTTTTGTTACTTTTAAACAAGTTTTAAAAATATGCCTATAATTGTATGTTATTTTGGAATGACACCAAAATTTTGTTGTGGTTTTTGTTTGGTTTTTTTTTTTTTAAACACAAGAGCAAATGGTAGGGATACACATAAAGCTATTCAAGTGCAGATATGTCATCTTTTTGAATAAAACTTACAAAATGAGGCGGAATCTACATAGGTAGAATATACCCTTTGGTGCATAACGTCCTCTGGAGTGGACAGGTGTGTTTTTCAGTCACATTTCAGCCATTACAATCTGGATAAAATTATTTCTAACATCTTATTTATTTGGAAAAAATAAGTTGTCTGGTTTTCAGAGAATGAAATAATTTAACAGTTATTCCTGAGGTACTTGGTGCATCTCCTCTCCCCGCTGCTATTTTAAATTTATGGTGCAATATCGCAAAATGAAAAAGAGATACAAAGATAATAATCAGATGGAATTGTAGTCAACGCTTCGGGGGTCCGCCACGTGGTGGATGGGACAAGCATTAGAGACCGGTTACGGTGGACTCTCTAGAAAATGCATGTGGACAGGGTCTGCGGTTTAGCTTAAAGCTCAGTTACAGAGACCTCTAGTGGCATTCCGGTACAGCGTCACCGCGAGGGACCCCGTTCACCCTTTTACATCACACATCTTTTGACCCAGTGATGACCCAACAAGACGTAAGGGCCTACAGCCACACCGGCGACTCTGAGAGGCTGTACTCGGCCACAGCCGTTGTTTTCACGTATTCGCATGCCAACATTTACTAATTAGCATCAACCACGAAATACTGATGGGCTGATGGGAATGACGGGAGCACTGCGTGGCGCCAGATGAAAGGTAAAGGAATCGCCAAAGTTGTTACAATTATTCCTGAGGGTTGAGCAAACATTTCTGTACCAAATCTATGGCAATCGATTCAGTATCTGGCAAGATATTTCATTCCTTTTACCAACAGCGGCCTGGCGTTAAAATGTGTGACGCGTCGCCACAATGTCGAATATGGCCGGGAAGCTTTGCTGCGTCTAATCATCTTTTCTCCTCACATTTCCTGTCCGCCTGTTTCATACAGCGTATCAGCTGCACCGTCCGTCACCCAGAACCTGCTTCGAGATGTGTGCGCGCCTTCTCCCCCTCGTGTTTTGCGACATTGCAAAGACAGTGGTACAAGGATCTGGGTGGCCCGGTTGGCCTGACAGTGGCGTCGGCTGTAGGTAGCGGTTGCCGACAAACAAACCAAAACAAAAATCTGCTCAATAGGAATTCTGTCTACGCGCGAGTCCCATTTGGCCCAACGCCCTTGGGCCCAGCGAGGTGTGGCCGTTGGAGGGCCAGACCAGGCAGCACCGCTACAATTCATGACCCGGTGGTGGACAAGTGTTTTTGTCTCTGCTCTGCCCAGACAACCCTCTCCTGAACCTCTTTCTAATTACCAAGAGGGACCATCTCAGTTGAGTTTCTTCTGTCTTTTTTTTTTTTTGCAAAACAGACCTTCATGCCACTTGGTTTTATTTTTTCCCCCCGTACCTGAGTCGTTATGATGTCTGTCTTTTATAAAGCTTTGTGTTCACGCAGACCGTCACCAAGTCCAGAGTTCTGGCTAAATGCCCTCGTTGCTCTTGTCAATTGGCTCTCAGGTCCTCCCGATGCAGCCAGTGGATTTAACGATGAAAGGAGAACCTCAGTTCCCCTGGGCGGACCCCGGCTAAAACCAATGGCATCAACAGGTAAGGTGTTTTAAATGACTGTAAAATATTATTCTGACCTTGATAACATTGTCTGTTTACACTCTGGATGTCTTTGGCTGTTGTGGTGTGTGTGTGTGTGTGTGTGTGTGTGTGTGTGGCATGCTAACTATGGGCCCATCAGTTCTCAATTCCCCACAATCCATGGGGGTCCTGGCAAAAGCTAATCTCAAAGCCCCCCTGGAAGCACTGAACGGTTACAGGTCAGTGAGAGAGGCATGGCACTCTGACTCCTGCTGTAGTTGCCCCAGCGGAATAATAGATACACCCAATAGAGCTGCACAGTGTTTTGGACACAAATACTCAGCAAATGGTGTGTCTTTGTGCTACACGCAAACATACAGGTTGTTGTCCCGAAAGGCAGATCCTTTGCCTGTCAGACCAGAAGAGGGCGACGTTGTTTCTGTGGTGAGCGTGTTGCCTTGAAGCCTTTCACCTGGAATAAACTTTTTGTTTTTTTTTTTTTTTTTTTTTTTTTTTTTTTACAGTGGGTTGTTATACAGCTTGCCAGTGATAATTAAGGTTCAGTGGATCTGAGTAGTTCTTTCAGGTCAGTTAGCAGCAACACCTACTCCTGTGGCATTTTGTGTGTTGGCCTGCAGTGGATAATGTGGCAACTTTGTAACTCTTAACAAAAATCCTCAGAGAATAGTAGTGTTTTGCCGAAACTGGGAATAGATTTGACCAAGTATTTTAACAAATCCTTTTAGAACATCAGTGCATGAGTAAAAGGGAAAAGTTACACAACAGAATAAAATTGGCTTTAATTTCTCATGATTTGAGAGGTCTGGTAAAAAAAACAAACGCGGTATTTCTAAACTGGCAACACCAAATACTGGTTAAGTGATGATCACTGCTGCAAAATTTTCTTATTCTAACGTTCAATGTCGTCATACACACGCGAATCGATTTTCTCAGTTTATTCATTGATTTATCTATTTTAGCTTAGATTTTTAATTTTCATCCAGTAAGTTGTTTTTGTCCCCCCCCCCCCCTTTATTTATGTATTAATTTGTAAGTTTCATTAATAAATATATAAAATCCATTATTTTAGTTTATTTAATTTTCGCAATATATATATTTCGGGCCATGCCTGTGTTTATTTCAATAATTGATGTGTGTGTGTGTGTGTGGAGAGGAGTTAGTTTGCAAGAAGTGCCCCCTTCCCCCCACCCCCGCAACGCGCAAGCGCTCGGGATCGTGTGGGAATGGTCGGTCCGCGGACTGGGGGTTGGACCGCTCCGAGCGAAACCGAGCAAAAGAGTTTTAAATGTCCGCCATGTTGTCCATGGCGCACTGAACCAACGGTAGGGAGCGGAGCGTCGGAAAAAAACAGTCCGAGAGAGAGCGACCGAGATCCGGGCCTTCCCCCGGCTCCGTTGGCGACGCCCTAAATACAAGCTACAGCCACTCGAACGTTAGACTAGAGAATAACCGCACAGAAACATCCATGAAAGGTCCACTCGGCACCGGTGTGAATATTAGGAGATCCGATAGATTCATATTGCATCTCGAGTTGTGAAAAAATGAGTAAATTGTCGTTTCGGGCGAGGGCGCTGGACGCTTCCAAGCCACTACCCGTCTTCCGCTGCGAGGATTTACCCGACCTACACGAATATGCGTCCATTAACCGGGCCGTGCCGCAGATGCCTACGGGGATGGAGAAAGAAGAGGAATCGGTATGCTTTAACCGTCCAGTAATGTTGAAATATATGCTGTGGTTTGTTTTTAATTTTTAAATGATCACAGGCGTCCGTCTTTTTTTTTTTTTTTTTTTCTGCGCAAGCTTTCACAAAATGGCCGCCAGTTTTCTCAGGAGAAACACGACGGATTTCCGTTGCAAATGGCACATATGTGAGACTCGGGTGGCCGTTTTGGAAAGCGGGGGCGCATCGTTTCGTTAGAGGATAAAATTGCCCGGTTTGGCCGGCGTATTTGTGCGTGAGGTGATTTTCTGAGTACAAAGGAGTCATGTGACTTCAGCAGTTCCGACATTTTGTCTTGTCCGTCAGGATGGGGGCCTTGTGTTGGCGTAATTGCGAAGCACCAGGGCAAGGGGGCGCTAGAGACCTCGGACTATATGTGGCATCCGTGCTACTACCAGACAGAAATGTCAACACTGCTGCCATGCATCGAGGAAGACCTCGGTCTGGGTCATCTTGAACAGGCGATAGTGTGTGTGTCTTCTGATGTCCTTTTAGTGTGCAGACATAATTGTTTTCGAGACATATTTCGCTTTATGTGCTTGTTTGCTGCTCACAGTTGGGTCCAGGCTGTCATGAAACTGTCCGTGACAGCCCTTCATGTATTTTGTATGGAGGCTGCGGGTTGTGGTCCTTCACTGTACAGCTGTTGCAATAACCCATATGGCAACGACTCAGACATCGCTCGAGCAGTAGACCCACTTGGTTAATCCTGCTTGTGCAGCTGTCAGAGCCGTACGTCGCTTTAATCTCCGTCTCACCTGGAGAGATTTCTCTCAATACACCATTCTTCGTTGGGGTGGGCATGGCGGCGCTCCAGGAGAGGCTGTTGTCACTGTAATTATCTGTCTCTGGGGGGGTTTTTGTCCCCCCCTGTGTTGACATTTGATTTTCCAGATAAGAACATTAAATCCCATCCACAAACCTTACCTAATCATAAAGCTATTTTGGCAGATTAAGTAGCGCTCGGTTGGTGGAACCCTTAAAGTATTTGGAAAATTAAGGTGGCAAGAGAGAGGTGATGCACACTAGCCACTGAGGCAGGTAGAAAAGCAAAGTCTGCTGCTGTATGCTCTTGGTGGGGAATCTTACTGTTTTTGTGCTTCCATTCTTGGCATTCATTAGACAACAGGCCTTTTTATTCTGGGTCCCCCAAGCAAGATATCCGCTTCTCAAACCGTATTGTTCTGTAGCTGACGCCGCAGCCTTGACTGATGTTTGAATGTAAGGGCAGGCGAACGGGGAATATCGCTACAGGCGTCCTTGCTTGGATACTGTGAGACTGCAGCCAGTCTGCCTCCCTGTTCGTGTGGAGGCTCGTTGTCAGGGGTTCAGGGTTCAGTGTGTCGGATGGCACAGCAGGCTGGCAGACCAGCGGCATGTGGCGCTCAGGAGGAGATCGGGGCAGCAGGAGGATTCTGGGGGAGGGTCGCTGTCACTTCAAAGGCTGTGCTCTGCTCAGCTGGAGTGCCTGGTTACGTAACAGTCATATTATCATAAGAGGTAGGCCAAGGCCTGCTGCATGCCAACCGTTCAGTGTTTGGAGCTGTCTGTTATGAATGTCTACGTCAGGTGTTAACATGCTTTGAATCGTTGTTGGTAGATGCTGTAGCTTAAGCTCTTTATGTGACTCTCAGCACTTATGGTGTGGTGTTTTGTTGTACTGTAAAGGCATGTGTTTTTTTTTAAGTTTTATGGGACTCCACTTGGAATTGCATTCTCGATTCTACACTTGGACTAGTTCCTGGCATGTCTGGAGGAAAGTTTGAACCACTGAGCTCGCCACCAACCAAACCACATTGACTGCTCGCACATTAACCCTGCAAGCCACTGAGCATTGAGCGGTGTCCCTGTACTACCTGACTCGCTGCTAATAGACAGCGTTTTATCAGTGAGCTGTTGAGCTTAGACCACAGAGCAACTTGTAGGTGTAGGCCTCTCTGTGCGCTACATGTAGCGTTGCTCGTCTGAACAGTTCAGTGAGCACAAGACTACACGCTTGCTGTCTGTGTTGCTGCTGGACTTGCCTTTCAAAAATCATTGCTCAGTCCAGCATGTGGTTTTGTAATTTACAGGCTGTGTGTGTGTAGCGTGGCCTGACTGAGGAGCCGCCATCGCTGAAACTCCCTCAGCACGTGCAGCTTGTTTGTATTGGGCCAGACACTTTTTTTTGGTCTTGTGTTTACGTTTGGGTGACCGTGCAGTCAGTGTCGGCGGCACTGGTGGGAATCCACAGGCATCTGTTGTGTTTGCCAGACATAGTTCTTGTACTCGCACACAGACACACAATCTGGCAGGCGACCAGTTTCTCACTGTGTGACCGTGGCTGGGTGGGAATGTGGGGCACGTCACCTGTCCAAAGCCTGCAGAGGCTGCAGGCTACAACCTGTGAAATTGAAAGTTGCCTTTGTCAGCTGTTTTCCCCGTCTCTTTCTTTCACTGTTGACAGTTTTGTATTGACGGCTATGTGAGCAGCGTGGCAAATTAACACCAGCCTCCAGGCAGGTTCTTGAATCCAACTCCACAGCAAGTTTGCCAGGTAGGCAAGCCTCAGCTGGAACCACTTCTGAAAATACCAGTGAATTTGGGAATCTTCCAGTCATAGACCCACTGGAAGAAGAAACTTGGCATTCCTTGTTTGTGATTTGTTTTCCCTGCATTATTATGCAATAGTGGGCCCTACGCTCAAGTTAGAAAAACACATTTTCTGTTGTAGAGACTGCTTCTGTCTTATTTTACCGGCTATATTGATTTGAGGGATGGAACGTTTCTCAATTCGTGGTCACTTACTTTACGAACAGCCAGGCAGAGTTGGAATTTACCAGCCACAGCCAAAAGCGCAGTCTGATGGCTGCCGTTGATTTCCCACCCCACTTACGCTGGGTGTTAAAAATCATCTTCTCCCGCACGGTGCATGAAGCCGCTCTGTACTGTAGCCGCGCGTCCCTCGACAGCTCTAGCCGACCATCCCCTGCTGTTGTCCATCATGTTAAGTGGCATTTACAGTGTCTGGGACAGTAGCTGTCAGAGGCGAGACTGGTGGAGGCGGCTCTGGCTGCCTCAGCAGACTTGACAGTGATCGATGTGGCCATTTTAGAAAGCTATTTCTGGACTCCTGTGTGTACGTGTGAGAAAGCGAGACCAAGAGGGAAAACTGTGCGTGTGTGAGGGCACCAGCTAATGCTCTGTATTCTGACTGCTCACTTCAATCCAAGTCTATTTATTCTCAGGCAAATAGCCATGGCCCGGGAAAGTAAACAAACACATTGCTTGATTAGGTTTGGCAGCCACCGTGTTTTTGCTCGAGGCTGTTTGATTTTTATGAGTTTCTCCCTCAACGTGGAGGGGCCCGAGGAAGTTGATGCGGAGGTTTAGGCATTTGCCGGGGGGAATTGTTCAGTGGGGATAGGAACATGAAGGTTATGCAAGCGTCCATGCACAGAGGGGGGTCACAGCAAACGCTACGGATAGGTTAAATGTGTAAGAGTGTTGAGTTCTGTATGCCGACGCCTTAGGGAAGAAGAAAACAGACAGGCTTGTCCACAGCAACGTCTCCAGCTACGGGAGTGTCCTCGGAACGGCTCACCAGAGCACATGGCGCTATAAATGGAAAGTACCACTTGCCTCGGGTACAACAGACGGTAGAAAATCGTCAGCACCAAAAGTCCAAATGGTGTTGATGATGAACACAATAAAAGATTCTGTACAGTAAACGGAAAATGTTAGATGACGACAAACAACATGACGGTATACTGAAGGTCACACATTATAAAGTAAACTTTTCTGTGTCAGGTATCCTCTTCTTTTGTTTTCGTAACCACGGTGTTTTATGTAATGAACATTTTCCATGATCATTTAATGTGATTTCAATTTGGTTAGGGTGCATTATGTTCTAGGAAAAAATCACTCAAAGTAATTTGATTGTCACTGATTTGTCGACATTTTACAGTCTTGGCTAGTAGATGGAAAAGCAGTTTTTCTGGTCTGAATGCAGTGCGTGTGTGTATAAAATAATACACGACTATAGACCACATGGAATAGTCTGCACTACATGCAGTAGAATACTGCTTTATGTCTGCAAGACCTCTAGTGAAAGTGTCTCAAGGAATCTCTGGTTAAAAATCTTGTAGCATTGAAAAGCTTTCCTGTTTTTGGTCATAAAGGCACACATTGACCAATGTTCAGCAATGAGTTTCGCTGGATGTCTTTCTGAGAAGCCTCACACTTGACCTCATTTTAACCCAGTAAAAACAGTTTGCCATCCGTATGTTCTCATAAGCAGTCGGCCTTTCCTTCTGGCCATCATGCCGTGGTGCCAGGGGAAGCTTGCATTAAAACAAATCCTTTTTTTTTTTTTTAAATAAATTTTTAAAAGTAGGAATATTGATATAATGGGGCTGCTCAGTCGAATCCCACGCACTACAAGACAACCAAACAGCTGTTTTTATTATTCAGAAGTTTCACTTAAATAATAATGTTAAGACTCCTCTGAAGATGCAGTGCTACTAAAGTGCTCTTCTTTTAAAGTAGGTTCTGAAAAGTCTTCTATACGGTGCAATATGGAAAGATTAAAGCCATCCAGCAGTTACTCAAGTGCATAACACCTGCATGGAAATACAGCTGTAAGTAGAGATTGAATGGGGGGGGGGGGTATGTATTGCTATGCAGTACTTAGCTTGTGAATAGGGTTGGTTCATAGGAGTTATTTGTAGTCGACTGTAACGTGTGTTGTGTGTTCGGTATCTTTGTGTTAGGTGTTTCAGGATGATTGGCATCAATGTGGTGAGGCACCTAGATCTTTTTCGGGGTTTAATTCACTGGATTCCCATGTGGATGTTTTATCTATAGTTTGTCAGTAGACATTGAGAATTGAGTTTACTGCAGGAACAGCATTAGGTGTCAACCTAGGCAACATGGCAAACCTCATGAAGTTTAGAATGGAAATCATACTGGGGTCCCTCTGAGGACGTCTACTGCAGAAAGCTGAATCTGAATGGAGCTCTTCAATACTTGCGACTGTCGTAGATCTTCCTCTCACGGTTTGCATTTCGCCAAGGTGACTATGCCATGACTGACTTACAGTGGTTGTTTTGGCAGTAGGCAAAGTCAGTTGCTTTTCATGGAAAAATGCAACCTTAACAGACCAGTTGTGCTCACACGGTGTCACGCTCATTCATTGAAGCGTGCGCTAACCTACTCCTTTTTCTTTTTGACTCATTCACTCGCTCTGTCTACTTTCCATAGGCACAGACATTCTATCTCTGGCCCCCATTCCCCCCACCCATGTCTTTTTGACAGCCGCAGGGAAAACGATAAACACACACCGTCTCTCCAGAGAGCTGCTGTACGAGGCCGGCAGCGTGCTGCCTTGTTGACAAACTGCCTGCCAGGGGCTCACTGCCCAGCTCTGGGCCAAAGGCTCTACTACTATGACTGACTGACTGGGACGGTTCAGACAAGCAGCCCGCCAGCAAACCAGTTAGTCAGCCATCCAGCCCGTCTGCCTTCCTTCTGGCACATTACCCCCTCAACAGACTTGGCAGCGGCAGGCTCTAATCGCACTTGTGGCGGGTAGATAGGCCAACCGACGGAGTGTTGGAGACCAAAACAGTGTCCTGTTTTCCTCTGTATTCGTGCACTTGAGATGAAAGTGATTGGATGGCAGGTTTCCGATTAGTCTCCGTCCAGCTTCTACATTTCATTCTAGGCCTCCATTTCTTAATATGGTTCTGTTTCATCCGACAGTCGTGTTTGTTGTTATACAGGGTGTTTTTCATAGATTGTCGTATTGTGTGGATGCCAAATGTTGCTCAATGTGTAACTGAATAATCTTGAGTTTGCTCCTGCACCTCAGTTTGCACGTCAGGCGTGCATTTGGCTTGTATCTACATGAGTCAGCGTGTTACCCTCCCCAAGCATGTTGCCAGGTTTCATATTAAGTTTGATAATTGGGCAATGTTTTGTTTTGGCACAATTTGGTGTTAAGTTTGTGAATGGTTTCTTGGGTTGTTTAGTTTATTGCAACCCCGTGTGAAGGTTGGTCTTTTGATTTTTAACAGACCAAAGCTGTTCAGTGTTATTGTGGGTAGTGTGACGGCAGGATTAACCTGCATGGTGTTTGCTTTCATTGTATTACAAAAGAAAGGAGTTCCTGATTGAATGCTACCAGTTTTTTCTGGTAGAGAGAAAAAAACTCACCCACAAAAGTTGGTGCTTTTCTGTAGACTTAGTACTATACTTACTATAGACATTTGTCAGTTTTAACCACACTGCTGCAGCCCTGCAGCACATGGATACATGTAGCCTAGTTAGTTCAGCAGTTCAGTCGAGCTTGCATTCGTTAGTCATCAGCTGTTTCACTCATACTCTCAAAATCACTGGCTGTGTGGCTTTTAGCTGACGAGTGACATATAAACCTATCCATCCAGGTCTACAGCATATTGCCAACTGCATTTTTGAGGCTGATATTGATATTTGGGAGTTAAAAAAAAAAAGAGCTATATCAACAGGTAGTGATTCTTTTTAACTTTGATCCCCTTTTTAGATTTGTTTTGTTTTTGTAGAGTTTCTGTAGACAAACTCTTTCTAAAGGACCTCAAACCTACTTTGACATTTCTCTACTGCAATTTCTCGTTACTTATTGGCCGACATTAGCACTGATTCAGATAGCACAATAAGCTGATATCGACCGATAGAGCAGTCCAGCCGATTGCTGCTGCTCCCTCGAGAGCACAGTATTTTTAATGAATTTTTTGACAAATCCAACTGCATAACCATTTTCTATAAATGGTCAATTCCTTGTCAGTGTGGTCTGACAGAACTTAGCTGTAGAAGACACTACTGTATTACAGCGGTTCTTGACTTTTTCTTGCCTTTCATATTGGTTCCAGATTTAGTTTTTAAATTGTTTTTCACCCCTTTTTTTTTTTTTTTTTTTTTATTTTCTTTTTGCTGGTTTTCTAAGTAATTTTGTTTTGTATGGTATTTAGCCACACAGGTATCTCTAGTAAGAGCACATCATCCTCAGTGTTCCAGTTGTCTCACCTCCATCTGTGTCTCTGTAGGAACACCATCTCCAGCGGGCCATCTCGGCACAGCAGGTATATGGCGAGAAGCGGGACAACATGGTCATCCCGGTCCCCGAGGCAGAGAGCAACATCACTTACTACGAATCCCTCTACCCAGGGGACTACAAGATGCCAAAGCAGCTAATTCACATACAGCGTAAGTGGGCTTCTCTGTGGCAAATATGTGATGCAGAGAAAATTACTTTGATGTAGCAGATTAGAGACCTCAGATGTTCCATTAGGTTGTAATAGTATTATTTTGAATGCATTAGATGACACTTGAGGGCTTTTTTTATCAAAATTATTATAAGTGGCAATTAGTAGAATATTCCACATTAGGGCACTTTTCAGGCTTCTTTTTATATGAACATCACGTTAGACCTCTTATCATTTCATTAGATCAACTTTTTGACTATAAAGTATTGAGTTTTCCATTAGAACCCTCATGACTGAAAGAAAAGGTGACCTGAAATGACATTTAAACCCATATGGCATTAAAAGTGAAACTGTGGAAGATTTGTCTCGACTATAGGAAGTTGGCTGCGTAAAGGCTTATTAAATGGCGAGTCCATTCAGTGATTCGTGAGCCCATTGGTCGTAAAGGGGGTCTGTTGTTTCTGACAGCTATTCATCCATTTAATGGCATCAGACGTGTGTTTTTATGAGCTTTTACTGAGTTGTCACGGGTTTGTCAAAGCAAATGAGTTTGTGAGATTGGCTAGTTCAGTAATGATATCAGAGAAAATGAGTTTGCTAGATTGCTCAGTTCACTAATCATTTCTGTCACAAGTGGTTGCCATGGTTGTTTCTCAAAATAAAGCAATTTGCTGTACCCTAAACAGAGACACTGTTAGCAGTTGTAAGCTAAAATGACAACTGTTTTGCCCTGTCACACTGCTGTCGGACTAATTTCAGGGTTTCCTCAGAGGTCTAGACAGTCTGAAGCAGGTAGAGAATACGGTCTTGTTCATTTCCAGTTCTGAAAAGTTTACTTTTTGTACCAAAATAGCTTAAAAATGTATTTGTCTGTTGTCTAGTTGTGAGTAGTCACTTTATGCAGCGTACATGTTACTGGCATCTTACAAGGTGACAATTGGTTTAGCTGAAAATCTAAATCTGTACATCCAGTGAAGAAACCATCTCAGGACAAACAAATTGAGATTTAAAATGGGACGAGTCAAAATCTAAAATAATTGCTGTTTTCATCTCATCAGTAGCCACCTGTCATACCCTGTTGTCCTGATGGCAGCTCAATATGAAAGCGACTTGCTGTAATGAAATTTGGACTGAGGGTTAGCGAATATTTTGGTCTGTACACTGTTAGCTGTGGATGATGGACGCCTGGTTAATTTGATTTCGGCAGATGTGGCAGTGCTCTTGCCGCGAGACGCTGCTGAATTTAAAACACAAAAGTACAGCTGGCTGCGAGTTTTCAGGTGGATGTTGAGATCCAGAAAGGAAATGCGTTGATCTGAATTAGCCTGCCGTGCTTTGACATGAGGTCTCACTGGTCACTCAGGCTCGAGACAAACTAGAAGACTTAAAACGGTGAGTGGATAGCTTTTATAGTCGTCTGACTCGAGACATATGACCATAGACCATTAGGAAAGGGCAGAGAGTCACATTTTATGCTTCAACTTAAATTATACTGATGTATCTTTGACCTGCAGGAATGTTCACTGTGCATTATGTAGCTTTCAAATACACATATTCAGACTCCATTAAACTGTCCGATACCCCGTTGGGTCAGTGTGTGATTTCCTGGGTTGGATGTGACTGAACGCACCAAACTCTACAGAACAAAACAGCCCGATATTCTATACGGTCCAGTCAGTCCTTCTGTTTCACTTGTCTGGAAGGGCAAATCTGCTTGATAATCATCTAGTGTGTCCCTAACCTTAGAATTCAACAGATGCTGGGTGGTCAGTACTCTTAAAGCACTTAGTTTAATGCATATTGTGTCTTCTGCAGACAGGAGCTGCGTCAGGTTTATATGAATTTAGACATTTGATGGTACCACTCAGTTTTGGCTCGGGATATAGCCGTTCTCCCTTCGCTGGGTGTTTGTAGTCAAATTCTTTGCTGCACATCAGTCGCCACTGTGTTTCTCTTTACAGTATGACTGGTTATGTTCCTCTGAATGAAAACCTCTCCTTTCCTCCCCTGTTTCATTGCATTAGTTCACATCTTAGTAAAACTGTTTCTGAATCCTCCGTTTCTCTTAGCTGTCACTTATTCACTTCAGCTGCTGTACATTGTTTGTTGTTTTGGTCAGAGCGGTTTCCCTTTGGTTATGGTTGTGTGTCTGCAGACAGGTCCACCTCTCTAGTTTTTGTTTGTCTTCAGAGCAGACAAGTTTTAGTGTTTTCTAATATGGTGAAAATGCTTAAATCACTACATGCAAAGGGAGCAACAGTGGACAGCACAGAAAGCTATTTGAAATGCATATATTCCAAGTTTCTGTTTCATGATGTGGACTAGTTGGACAGTTTGGTCAATATGTCATCAGTCTAGCTGTGAATGTATTAATTTTATGCTTGTTTTATTTTGAAGTGTAGGACCCACTTTCTTTTCATATGTCTCATCATAAATGTAGCAGACCTGAATACCTTCTCATTAAAATACTTAATCATTAAATGATGAATTCTAAATATGGACTGCTGTGTCCGTGGTAACCTTGCTTCTTCGGTGGAGGATGTACTGTATTGGGGCTGAACAATTTAATTGCAATATTATCGAAAATAGCAATATGGGAAAGTGTGATATCCAAATCGCAGAAGCTGCTATTTGCTATTTGTTTTGATAAAGGTAAAACGGTGACAAAACAGCATTATAATAAAGCACTGAGATGCCCCGGCCTCCAAATCTTGTTTTCCAGATGTATGAAAACATGTTTGTTTGGTACAGTCCCCAACAAATGTCACATCATCATATTAATTGTTTTTTCAGTAAAAAAAAAGAGAATTTTGAAGCAAAAAGGATGATTCCCAATAGAGAATCATATCGTAATATGTCAAAATAATCACAATATTTTGGGGGGGGGGGGTTTAACCATATCGTGCAGCCCTATACTGTAGTTGTCTCTTTGTACGATTGCTATGTGAGTTGGCCGTAGACACAAACTGACACTGAATGACCCCGACATATAAAATACGCTTGAGTTGTAGGGTGGCCTTGACAGTCATGTTGCTAAACAACCATCTGTATATATCGGACACAAAATCTGTCATTAACTGTCAGATTCAAGAAACATGGGTCCTCTTTGTAGTGCTTGTAAAATGGTGAGAGTGGATCGTGAATTGTGAGTGAGTTTTATGGGACTGTTACCCGCTGTGTCCCCCGCACTGAAACAATACTTTCTTGTCCTTCTGTAATTTGATAGATAAAAGTGAGTTTTGGTGTGCCATGCTGCATCTCCAACGGTAACTGGAAGTTGGGTTCATAGAACATCTGCATTTGGTATTTCAAAGTCATTTTTAAGCTGTGAATTTAGCTGGAAACTGGCTAGATAATGTTTTTGTGATGCTGCATGCAGTGCCCGCAGTCATTACCTCACCAATTAAGCAGAATTTTGACTTCCGGCACTCAGTTTGCTGCGGAGTCAGAGCAGAGGGATCATGTTCACCAGATCACTTTGAAGTTATGTGTCGAATAAATTCTGGGGAAATGTTCATTCCTGATCACCAACATTTGGATAGATCCATTTGGCCAAAAAATGTACCCCCCCCACAAGCCAGTATCACTGACCTTTCCTTTGATATGATACTTTGTCAGAAAGGTCTGACATTTTTCTTGCATAGCGGTATCTGTTTACAACAACCAACATTCATTAAACACCGACAAAAAAACCCCCCAACCTACTCCAACCCACTCATTCTACGTCACTATGGATAAACAGACAAGCTAAACACAGCAATGTTGAACTTTAAATAAAGTTCAAAACATGAGGGGCAGTTGCACCAAATGCTAACCTGAATACGGGGATTCCAAAAGAGGGACATGAACCCTAACAAAATTTAGAAACAAGTAAGTTTGGAATTTAAATAAGCCACACAGACTAAAGAATTACATTTTTCAAGACATCTGCTGACCGGGTAGAGTTACTTTATTTCTTTTTAGAAGCAGACTCCCATCCACAACCCAACTTCTACAACCCTAATTTTAGTTTTCTATCCCCTTAGGCTCCTCTGCCCGTGTCTAAAGTCTGTTTCCTTTTCTCGACCTCCCCGCAGCTTTCAGCTTGGACACGGAGCAGCCCGACTACGACCTGGACTCGGAAGACGATGCGTTTGTCAACAAGCTGAAGAAGAAGATGGAGATCAGCTTCCTGCAGTTTGAGGAGATGATTGACCGGCTGGAGAAAGGCAGTGGACAGCAGGTCGGCACCTTTTGTGTCTCCATCTGCCCCCAAACACAGCCAGCTGTAAAGACAGCCTCATGAAATACCTTACAGACTAATGCACAGTGAGCTTTTGAGAAATGCTGATACCTACATTAAATAGTTGGTAACACAAATTTAAAATCATTTAATGCTAAGACAGCCTGAGCATAGAAGGCCGTCATACCAGACTTGTCACCCTCACCGCGGTGTGACTGCATCATATTTATCTAAATATAACTCCTGTCTGTATTTCTTAGCCGGTGAGCCTTCCAGAGGCCAAACTGCTGCTGAAGGAGGACGATGAGCTCATCAAGGAGGTCTTTGACTACTGGAGCCGCAAGAGGAAAAACAGCAAGGCCAACTCCCTCATCCCCACTGTGAAGCAGGAGAAAAGGGACGGCTCCAGCACCAGTGACCCCTACGTGGCCTTCCGACGGCGCACCGAGAAGATGCAAACCAGGAAGGTCAGTAGGCTTTACGCTCGTGGCAGTTCATACCAGCTCCATCCCCGTGCTGGATTTCTTGTTTCTGCTCAAAGGTTAAAATTATTACAAATATAAACATCCTCTCTCTAATTATAGTGTAGCTGGACACGCCATCAGCGGCAATGCGACTGGGGACGCAGAAATGGTGCATTCTCAAATCTCGCTGCAGGAAATACTTTGTCATGTTAGACAGGCTTCCTCGTTGCATGAACAAACTTTCACACTGTGATTACGTATCATTGTGTCACTGTCTTTTGTGACGCTCGGCCAGATTAGCTCGATCCAGTTTGCCTAACTGGTACTTGCCTAACCTGCGATGTAGCCTGACCCTGACAGGCTGACAGGAATGGTGTCAGGCACCGCAACCACGTTCAATGAACACCGTCTTACGTCACCTCAGAGAGTGTATTGTCTTAGCTTTGTGTCACTCAGTCAGGACAGCCTTAACTAATGCTGTGTCTGCACTGACAGAACTTAAAAGGCAAAGTATGAGATTCAGTCTGCTTCTAAATTGTTCTGTTTGTCGGCTGAGCTTCTCTGAGAAATGGTGATTGATGAACGTTAATTAGCTTATGGTTCATTTAGGGAGAGAATAAAGTCCCCGATCAGAGACGTTTGAATATATACACAACTAAAAACATCAGGTCTGTGACTGTTTGAAAACACCGTGGTGGACTTAGTCAGCTAAAAGCACCTTCCCACCACAAATGTGACCCCAATAGTCTGAGAAACACTGCCGCTCTTTAAATTAAATAAGTGCATTATTTTTAATTAGTGGTACTTCTCTGCTGAACACAAACGCTGACTCCGTGAAATTGTGATTTCCTGTCAACCCTCATGTGAAGGATGTATATGCCACCATGTGGTCATATGAAGAATTTAGCCCTGATAACGTCATGATCTTAATGACCGGTTTTCTTTCATCCAAACAACTTTTATAAATGCTCATCTAGTCATTATAGCTTATGTATTTATATGTTGCTCGTTTTTGTTAAGTATTGCTTACGCCTATTCCTTCCTTCAACACTCAGAACCGTAAGAATGACGAGGCGTCCTACGAGAAGATGCTGAAGCTACGCCGGGATCTCAGCCGAGCCGTCACGATCCTGGAAATGATCAAGAGGAGGGAGAAGAGCAAGAGAGAGCTGCTGCACCTCACACTGGAGATCTTTGAGAAGCGGTGAGGCTCCCTCCGGGGCTGCAAACGCAACACATTAATACAGAAATGAAACAAAAAGCAGTTAGACAGCAGGGCGACGTTAAAAAGGAAAAAGTGGGGCGTCTGCTCAAAACGCTTAAAACAGAGATAAAAGAGGAGTTAAAACTACTTTTTTGTTTCCATGTGTAGGGTACTGTGCTAATTGGAACAGTTTGAACCAAATGCACATTCATTTGATGTAGTTTGAAGGGAAAAACATGCCAAATGAAAGGGCTTCTGTAGACAGTTGACAGTTTTTTTTTGGTTTTTTTTTTGTTTCTGGCTAATAATTTTTCCCTTCTCTTTTCCAGAAATGTCATGCCAGACTACGGCGGTGAGGTGATGGCAGAGGTGTTGGCTGAGCGGGCGCTGGTGAGGCCGCAGATCATCCCCCTGGTCCCCCTCACCAACCAGTACCGACACCAGGACCACATGGACCTCAAGGACTATAAGTCCAAGGTGAGGCTCACTTTTAAGAACAGGATTCTGTCACTGGACTGGATCATTTGGAGAATAGTATGTCTCAAATAATACTATTTACACTGAGAAAATTCCAGTGTGAAGAGAGTTGGGTATCTGCAGAAAGGGTCACGTTATCAGTGACATTTTCAATCTAGCTTGAGAATAAGGCATTTGGAAATGTTAATATTGGGAATATTTTGAGAGCTTTGTGCAAGGTTAAAGATTGCCCATAGTTGTCCGTCTCTAAAGGTGTGCTTTTTAAGGTGCTCTAAAGTCTCACGAGTTATCTCTTCTTTCCCCCTTTAGCCCGAGAAGACGGAAGCTCCCCGTCAGAAGAGGAAGTATGAGAAGAAGCAGAAGGTGTTGCCTCTGTCATCGGGCGCCCCCCACCATCCGGGTCCTGTTGTCTTCAATGCCAAGGACCTTAACCAGTACGACTTCCCCAGCTCAGATGACGAGCCCTTCTCCCAGGTACGTGCACAACTCGTACAAACACAGGCACTCATTCATGCGAAGCCAAGCACTACACAGAGCAAGCGTGACAGCTCGTCTCTCGAAGGGTATCGTTACTTGTAGATGGTTTTGCTGGATGTGTTCAAGTGAATTCTCTTCGTAACGTGATTTATTCCTATACATCAGTTGTTGGGTGTACATTCTGAAATTACGCTTTTTAACAAAGTGGGTAAGGCTTTTATATCAAGCTAAAAGATCTTGCTGAACAGGTAAGGTTTTTTGAACGAAAAAGGCCATAAAACCCTGCTACTTGTCTAAAGGCATTAGTTAGTTGGTTACCGAGTTTGTAAGCCACCATAGATCAGTTTATAGTCTTCAGGAGAAACTAATGCAAGTGGTGGTGTTTATTTTTTGTTTTTTAAACTGACCATTAAGTAGAAACCTAACACCTAAGTGGAACTAGGAACAAAAATGATATGCCATTATGAAAAAACGCCCTTTGTCCTGATAAATCCACTCAAAATTGCAAAACTACATGAGACGAGTGGGCGGGAAACATTTAAACAAGACCCGCTGGCTTCAGTGTTTTTAAACTGTGCTCTCCCAGTGACCTTAGGCTGACCTTCTAACCCCCTGTGTCCACAGCTCCACTCCGGCTCATCAGAAGCAGAAGAGGAGAACGACCCAGATGGGGCCTATGCCTTTCGCAGGAAGGCAGGCTGCCAGTATTACGCTGTAAGTACTGTGGTAATCCACACAGTGTATTTTTAAAAGCATATCAGAGCTTTACTTTTATATTGTGGTGGGTTTAAGGGGGCATAATGTCCCAGCAGTGGTGCCCTGGGGTTATAGATGCTTAAATTTTCTTTGCGAGCACCAGATAGAACAGGAACAATTATCCACCTTGATTTGTTGTGTTATAACATGCTGTGAAAAGTTCTATATAATTTCCATTGTATTTCAGTGTAATGTAGCATAGCTGAAGTGATGTAGCGGAGTTGGCTAGAAAGTTTATGTCCAGCAGGGGAGATAAATCTTGGTGGTTTTTAGAACTCTCTTTTATAGTGGCCTATTCAGTTTACACATTCAGACTTATCTCAATGTTCAAGTCATTTAGTTCACCCTCAAGACTTCTTTACTAAGTCACTAAAGCAACCAGATTGCAGAGATCGGAGGTATTGTACCCCGACAGTAAGAACGCAATGTGTGACGTTCAGCATCCTGTCTCATTGTTTCAGGCTCATCAGGATCGTGTGGGAAGCTGGCCGTGGTGTGGACCCTGGGAGGACGGTTTTGCAGAAGCGCGTTTTCGCTACAGTCTCACCACGCTCACCGTGCCGCGGCGCTGCCTTGGCATGGCTCGACGGCGCGTGGGACGAGGCGGCAGGTCAGTTAAACGGGTTTAGTTAGGAAGTATATTTTAAAGGGACAGTGCCTATTGAGCTAAATTCCTGGTTGTCAAATTAGCATTTTAGCACTCTTTTTTTTCGGTCCCATGCTTTAACCATGCTGTTCACTCCTTATATGCATACCTTTTTATTATTGGCTTGTGCAATGCTGTGTTGGACATGTGGCATGCTATTGCATGATTTTAAATCTCACAGGCAATGGTGGCGAAATAGTTTAGCTGCAGACAACTTTTCTTTTGCTGAGAATGAAGGAAGGGCTGCCTAATTTTTCTCCTTTACTCTTGTTGTTTAAAGACATACTTCAGAAGAACTTACTACTACAGTACTAGTATCAAGAATTGTAAGAGAAGGCTTTGATACATAAACCTCAGACAAATGAGGCTAGTTATCGGTGTTGACCCACTGTCCAAGCACGAGACCCAACCCTCTCCTTGTCTTCTCCCGCAGGGTGCTGCTGGACAGGGCGTACACGGACTATGACAACGTTTTCCACGGACTGGATCCAGACATGCTCGACCTGTCGCTTCCTCCCTCTCCCCCTCCTCCTGCTACAACTACTTTACGCTCGCCGGCCACCGACAAGTTTGCCAGTACCTCAGAAACAAATACCTCAGACAGAAGTTCCTCCTCCTTCAACTCCTCTCTTTCCTCTCCCTCTTCCACGGACCTCAGTCAGATACTGTTGAATATAAAATCATGCCGATGGAGGCACTTTAGACCACGGACACTACCACTACATGAGCTGGACAATGCCCATCCACTATTCAGGAAGTTGAGTCGAGGGCTGAGGCGCCCAGTCTCAGAATCCACAGCTGGGGGACAGCCCTATGGCTCTCAACGCCCGGCGAGGGTTGTCCCTGCGCCCGCACCCATTGCTGGTAAGTGGATTGGCTGCCTCCAAACGCACACTGTGGATGCAGTCTGTCTGGCAGAGGCGGTGTTGTTATTACTTTGCACTCATGACAGCTTGGGGTTGCAGACCTCCATCTCTCCTTTGAGTGACTTATGTAATTACGAAAATATTTTATTGAAAACAGGACACGCATTCACCCAAACACGCACCACTTGTCCTGCAATTAAAGCACTCCAAACAAACGGTGTCCCTCCTGTTCTCCAGCTGCATTGTTAAAGTTACTTTTGTTGTTCGTCAGGTCCAGCTGTTGCTTGGCATTCACGTTGCGTCTCCTCCCACCACACCCAGTGCACAAGGTGTCAATTAAAACTGGGTTTGATGAATAAATTCATGAGATGCACAGGATTTGTTTGGGTGTGTGGACACCGAGGCATGGAGCGTTGAATACAAAGTAAATGCCACAGGTCCCTGGTGGTATTAGTGTGAGGGCAGTCGGCGTCTTGATGTCGCTACAAGCAGTTTACGGGAGTTGTGTAGGTCTTGATGTGCATGAAAAACTGGCGCCTATTGATTTCGTCTTGCTTGTGAAGAAACGGAATTACAGTGATAATGAACAAGAGTTGTTTTGTTTTTTTTACACATCTGTGCAGAGTGACTACAGTAGTCAAGTCTGCAGAGAGCAGCAGTAAAGGTATGTTGTAAGCAGTGCCAAATTAATAGGTGCATTATTTTGATTAAATAGTGTCAGAATGCATAAAACGAGCATGAAGCGGGTTCCAGATGGCGGCGGTTCTAGAGCACGAGCTGTGACTTTCAAATGAACCGAGTGATGAGGCGTCCTTGATCCTGTGACGTACAAAACTGAACGGCTCAAAGGGAATGAATAAATCAATATTGCACAAAGCCAAGTAATACCTTGAAATGTGGGAATAGTACTTCAGAATCACTAGAACGCCAGTAAAAGAGACCTACAACCATCTTATTTACAAGATAAATAACTGGGACGCAAATAAGGCCATGGGGGAACATTCACACAAGAAACCAGGTGTCTGGGAGAACGCAACTCACCAGAGTAACCGGTTTCCTGTCAAACAAGTGTGTTCAGCTCAGTAATCGGATTTCTTCCCTACCCAGTATGATATTTCTTAACCAAAACTGGCAGCTGCCTTAACAATGAAGACAGTATTGGGTGGGTGTGGGTGTGGGTAGATGGTTTTTGTAAAGCACTGTATGGATTACAAATAGGCACATAGTCTGGAAGATTTGGCAGTGCTGGAAAAGTGAGTTTAAGTGGAGCTGATGCCCCTGGGTTGCCAAACTGCAAGAGGCTACAGCAGGTGTGGTCAAGCAGTCGGACAATAAGAGCCCAAAAATAAATGTACCGCATTTAAGGGCCACATCCTATCTCAAACACACACACACACAAACAGCCTTGCAGGCCGTGTACTCAGACGAGGTGTGGTTGGTCCATCTGAATGGCTCCAAGCATGTCATTCAACCCTCTTTGTTATTAGGCCATCATGTTTCTCAGCAGAAAAGATGATTGTTTCCAAAAGTAGTCTGGTACTTAAGAATCTCTTGCCAACAAATGAGTTTATATGTTAGAGGAATGAGTTCAGTTTATTCGAACTCGGCACATCTGAGGAAGTGGCTTCTCCTCTTCGCACACAACCCACTGCAATATTTTCATCTTGTCGGATTTGAGTATAGAAACCATGTGTTTTAAAGCAGCATTTTAAACGTGCCTGTGATGATAAGAATCTATTTCCAGATTTGTAACAAACTCTTGTCTCTCTCAGCTTTCACAGCCGAACAGTACCAGCAGCATCAGGAGCAGCTGGCTCTGATGCAGAAACATCAGCTGGAGCAGATCCAGCTGCAACAGCAAGCCAACAGCACAGCCACTACAAACAGCACACATGTCAGTATCCCACAGTCAAACCGAATGGGGTCTGATTCCTTTTCTGTTTTGACTCTCATCAGTGACTAAAACAGTTCTTCTCTCCCCCCCCCCATCAGGGCCTGGCGAATACGTTGGACCAGGCCAGCGCTCAGTTCGCCGCCTCGGCCCTAGTCACCGCCGACCAACTGCTGGCTCTCAAAACCAAGGAGGAGCTAGCCCTGGGAGGCGGAGTCAATGGCGTCCTCTCCCCCTCAGGTATGACAACCCTCCAGAAAAAGGCAATTGATGACAAGAAGACGGCCGAAAACGTTTTGTCCTCTGTGAATAAAGTGACTTCTTGTCATTGAGTGCGAGCCTCCTCTGTCATCGTTAGTCAACACAATAAGGATAACACAACAGTGCGGTTAAAAAAGAGGGAATAGGCCATCACAGTAATGGCTGGAGTAATTATCCTCATTATTTGATCTAATAAGGTGGTTAAATAAGTTAATAATCAAGACCAATGACCATCTTGATTTATTCAAAACCACAAGCAACATTGGGAACGTTCCATTGCTGTCAGGATATGCCAACACTTATACCAACTTGTGATTATTTGCTCCTCCAAAATATTTGTTTTGACAAATAATGCAACTGCGAAGTTACAGAAACTAAAAGCAATTTTAACTTTAAAGTGCACTTCACTTCAAGTGTTGCAATACAGTGACACTAAACCGACGAGGCAAACAATGAGCGTAAGGTAATTACAGTCCTAAAACCCATAATGGAGCGTACTGAAAGAGCAGATAACAGCACAAAGCAGACTGAACAAAACCTGCAGGGCTACAAACCCCCAACAGCCGATGCCATTTCAGGCAGCAGGGTTTAGGAGATAAATGTGAAAAGGGACAAAATGGAATCTCCGTTTGAGATTATTCTGCAGATGAAAATGGTGCACCAAGGATCTGTCCTTTCTACAGATAAAACTTAGAACACAAATTCTTTCACAATGATTGTCTCTAATACTTACTTTTGTGATTCTGGTGAAAAGGAATAAATCCAGCTCATGAATGACGTTCTTGCTCGCAGTAGATATTTAATCTTGTGCACATTCTAAAAGTTTTAAAGCTGCTTTGACATGACATTCTTGAAACCTTTTTTTTGTTTTTTTAATAAAGGATTGTACCCTTCACATTTTGGAAATTAAAATATTTTTAAAGTTTTTGTATGTACTTGAATGGTTATAGCGCAATGCATTCCGTGCTTGAAGTTTTCATTATAGGTAACGTGATTTCTTTGTGAAAGAGCAGTTCATAATT
>CM022487.1:23571749-23621164 GCA_011952105.1 Coreoperca whiteheadi | reverse complement strand
CCCCCCCCCAACCGCCCGGTCTCTCTTGACCCCTCAGGTGTCTACAAGGGCTTGCACCTCTCGAGCACAGCGTCCCCTTCCCCGCTGCCCCGGCTCCTCCCGCCACTACCCCGACACCCGCATCCGCTCTTCCCCTGCACCACCAGCAGCTCCACGTCCACTACCAGTAACAACAACGGCACCGCCCACCCTGCCAACATCACTACCACTAACACCGCCACCACTCAGGTCCTGCTGGGAAACAACAACAACAACAGCCTCCGTCTCGGTGTTCCCACCGGCAAGCGCGTCCACGCCCCCCGTACGCTGAGCGCCGCCATGTCGACATCCGCCCTTAAAGCTCGCCCACGCAGCATCTGCCACCGCCAACTGTCAGAAACCCAAGCACTGCGGCCTCGGCCTCGCCGCTGGACATAGTGCCCAGGTGAGAAAAACATGTGGGGGACATTAAAGGGTGAGCGGCCATTCTGCAGACCAGGAACCATGATTGTCTTCTCAAAATGATGGCGTAGTGATTTTAGATAGGGGCTATTTTCCAGTCATATATGGAGTCTGTGACAATAGTTGTAGTCACGTGGGACATTGTTTAGTACTGCAGATGTCATCAGTCCGATTGACTGACCCACGTAAGTGTCCACAGGTGTTCTAAATACAGTAAGCTATTCTGTTAACATGCTCCACAGACACACATTGAAAAGACTGGTTCCAACAGACGACCAGTATACCGCACGGACTAACGCGACACGCCACATTAATAGCCTGAGCTAGTTCGCATTGCCTGTCCTTAGTTAGGCCTAAATACACAAAACGGCTCACTGCATCTTGGCACTCCACGCGAGCACTTCCATCTCATGTCCTACAAAAAATAAAACATTTGCAACGTTGCACTCAAACACACTTTGTAGCTGTTTATTTTGGAGGGGAACACTTCCCGTTTTTGACAACATTTCGCTCTTGTACCTTTTTTTTTTTTGAGTTCGAATCATCCTATTGTTCGTAAATCAAGACCCCGGTCCCACCGTTGCCTTTTTAATGACGTATATCCAAAACGCCCCGGTTCGTAAAATACAACAGAAACCTAAGAACCTTGTACCAAAGCCTCACCTGGTTCTTAAAAGTTGAGGTTATGAGACCCCCCAGATTACAGGTTTAAGTTCCTACAGTGGAAACGGGCTGTTAGGACATTATTGAAACATTTTTTTTTTTAAAACGCTAACTACTTGCTGTGTGTCTTACCGTCTTCTGTTCTTTTGTTTTGTCCTCAGGGAGAACCACGAACAAGACAAGCCAGCACTGAACAGTCTGTCAGAGAACACAATGGCCATGGAGGTTACGTAGCCCCCCGTACGCCGCCCGGGGGACGCGTAACTACTTTTGTTGTGGCTGTTTTTTAGGTGCTATGCATCGTTTGTTGGTGGTGAAAGCAAGTGGTGGCGGAAAGAGCGCAGCAAGGCTGGGTTTCCATGGTAACTGTTTTGGGACTTAATTGCAATGCTCGTCTCGTACAATTTTTTTTTTTTTCTCTCCCCCCATTTCCCTATTTGTTACTGTTAATAAGAGATCGTCTGTAAATTCTTAATATGGCAATTATATGTACAGTACTGCATATTTGTAATACCCCTCTCCCCACCCCCCCACCCCTGTTCTTGTATATAACATTACTTGAATACAGAATTGTTCATTTGTGATGTTTTGCACTCGATATATAAAAAAAAAAAAAATCAGAATTAAAAAGAAAACAACAAACTGCAACTGGTGCGAGTATGAGGTGTGAAAGTTGTACCACAGAAAAATGTATGTCATCACATGCATGGTGCGGAACCTGCTGTTTGATCTATTTATTGTGCCGTGTTTACAAAGAGTTTTTTGTTTTTGTTTTTTTTTTCCCGTTCATGTTTTTTTGTTTTTTACATCTTCTTTTTTTATACACTGTACCCCTCACCGGTTCCCCGTGCTGTAGTCAGTGTTTAGCTAGATTTCTTTTTTTTTGTTTTGTTTTGTGGATGTTGTGAACATGGCCGGGAGCTCGTCCGTTTTTGTTGGGCATTCTTCCGTGATGTTCCCATGTGTCATGATGAATCCATGGAGACGTGCATTCATACAGGTTCAGGCGCAGGGCAGTAGAAGACGACGAGAGGTGTGAATTGTTTGTTGTAGGCATCAGTTTGTCAGTGGGTTAATCAGTTTCCACAAAGCTCTTCCATACATATAATATTCCTGAGACAAGTAACAAAACAATGGGGATGATGACGCTTTCCCAGAGGACTTTGCTGCTTCTGACTTATCTAAGCACTATATAATTTTGTTTTGAATTGACTGATGCTGCTTGTGTATGGTTTTGGTCTCTGGTTTGCACCAGATGGCCTTTATTTACATTTGTTTTCTCTAAAAGATGAGCACCCACCTCCCCTTTTTTTTATCATTTAAAAAAAAAAATCATTATTTTTGTATCTTCGACTTTATTTTTCCTCACAAAAGACTTCATTCTTTTGTTACTTGTTGATCTAAAAAAAGAAGAAAAAACTAAGGGAGTAAAAAAAAAAAAAGACAATGCAGTAACTGACATTTATTATCATTCCAGCTTCTACATAATAAGGAAGAAAACATGTATTAATGGGGGGGGGGGCAAACAGACCGTTTGCTCTACTTTTAAAAACTCTCCAGAAGGCTGCAAGGCCATGAACCACAAGTTATCGGGTGCCTTCATTTGGGGAAAAATGAAAAAACCTTGAAAAAAAAAAAACAACAAAATATAATAGCTCTCTTCTGTGAAGAGTTTGGTACTGAACAAGGCTACTTGTAGTTTTTCTTTGTCTGTACCACAATCCCAATGCCCATTCCAATGGCCCAGTTGATTCATGAGTTTTTGTTTTGTTTTTGTAGACCCTTTCACCACACACACACACACACACACACGGGAAAGACTAAGAATCTTCTTGAATTGTCACAAAATGAAATAAAAATCCAGGGCATTATGTGTTTTTGACCAGCATGTCTAATTTTTTTTGTCCTCTTTGTCTTCTTAATGTGTCGTGACGTGAACAATCTTGAATGCGGTGTCGTGCTGTGCTTGACGTCTTGTGGAATAACTGCCAAACACCTTGGCTGTGAGCAACAGTGTGGTCAACCACCTGCAACACCTATAATCTATTCCGTGTGTCTTTAGGCAGGTAAGGCCGTGAATGTGTGCTGGATGCTGTCTGCCGGCCGCTGTGGCAGCAAACCTAACATCTCTCATTTCCAAAGTCGGGCTTAAAAACCTTAGTTAGGAGTTAATCAGCTCCTGTGACCTGTAGGCAAAGCAGTCGCAATTGTTGGATTAATTTCAATCCTTAAGTACGAGAACTTCCTGCACTCTGTCACTGCCGCTCCTAGCTCTTGAGTATATGTACACATGACTCGTGTTTCTGCGGTGGAAGCGTGGTCAAGTCCTATGTATGGATGAGCTTGTGCCTCTTAGAGAGCTTGTTTAGTTTCCATTCTCCCAAAATGTCTTTGTTTTTGTTAATAGTTTCAGAAACGGTGTATATTTTTTGCTTGTGTGCATGTTAAAGAGTGCACTCAGCACTTTATGATGATTCAAGAAGCCTGCTGGTGACTTATCGATCCAACGCTTATATGGCTACGCTCACAAAGATGGCTTTTGCACAATAAAAATGGGTTCAAGTTTTCTCAATAGATAGCTACACAAGGAAATGAATACCATACAATAAATTCCCACCATTAATCGCCGCGGAACATTTAGGTGTGAGTATTTACTTGCTTCTGTTGCGCTGGCAAGTTACCGTGTTCGGTCTTATGGTAACAGTGAAGGGGCTACTGATGTGGCTTTAATGTTTGGCCCTGAGATGTGCCCTCAGTCAGGAAGAGGGTGACTTTCAGCTAACGAAGGTTTACATTCGAGTCCACATCGCCCAGTGAAAACCTTTCGGAAACTGCAGGCAGAGGTTACCCAGAGTGCTTATCTTTACTCGCTCCTCTGGAGAGTTAAATCACTTCATAGGCACACTTACTCTTCTGTCAGTAAAACACGCTGCACAGTTCATGACTTGAACGTGACTCTCCAGATAGAACACAGTCTTAAAAGTTCCCCAAAATTATTACATTGGTAAAAGTAGACTTTTTAAAAAAAAAAAATCGTGATTCAGTTAGCAAGAGCCCTCTGTCATGTACATTTAGTTCCCACCTTTGTGCCAAGTGCCCACATCTAAAGCTGCTGCGTTTGACTGTTTTTAGGAAAATAAAATGACAAACTTGCGTTTCTGTGTTTTAAAGCTTGTAGACATACTTACCGTGTATAAATTAAGCAGTGAATGTAGGTCATGAGATCAATGAAACTGTTCGGCGGGTTTCTGTAATGAAACATTTTGCCGACATCAAAGTGGTTCAGGGACACTGATGTAGAAAAGGACGGCCCACTGAAGAATCTTCAGCTTTTGTTGCACACTGCTGCCTCGCAGTATAATCTTTAGTCCGTTAAAGGAAAGTTTAGAAAAACATACATTTGTTCTGGCTTCTTCTCAGCGCCTGGAAAAAGGCCATTCAGGGAACACTGTAGCTGTTTACCTGTGGCTCAATTCATTGAAGTAAACACAAACTGGGTGGGATGTGGGATAAGGGATGACATTTAAATGTAAATTCTACTTCTTAGTGGAGGAAAAGAGGAAAGTGGATAAGAGCTGGAAAATAAATAAGCAGAGCCGCAGTCTAATTCCTAGAGAGAGATTGCGTTTAACGTGCGTCCGACTTGATCATATTCGGATCTTTGCGTGTAATTGCTTGTTCCAAAAAGATAAAGAATAATTTTTTTTGAACTATCAAAATAAAAAGTTTTTAGAAAAGTAAGATATTAGTTCTTGGGGAAACTGTGCATTTAAGGCAGTAAGGCAATGCAAGACCTGTGTTAGGTAGTCTGAAAGCAATAAATCCGTCTTGTCCCAGTTTAAATGCAGCAGTACAGCAAGAGGTAAATGCACATCTTTCCAAAGAAGTGATAGAAAACTGACTGAAAGGGAGAAAGGAAAGTAGTGTTTGTATCAAACTGTAAATATCTATGAAAGTTTGCACACTACAAAGGGTTATTTCAGCTAAAAGATATAACTCACGGGGAGGCCTAAAGATAGTAAGTTACCTGAACAAGTACTGAACAGCTAGTTAAAGTCACTAATTTGTTTTTCTAATCTACATTTGACTGAGCGTAGGGAACTTGTTAATTAATACGTTCAATAAACTTAAGAATACTTAAAGCTGCACTAATGAAGCTATGCTAGCGGTACGGCTCTGTCATTTGGACGTTCGTTCAGTCGGTCAGTCCACCACTTTGTTCCAGACAAAAATATCCAGAATTATCTCAAACCATTAGTTGGTTTCCCATGAGATTTTGTGCAAACATTCATGGTCCCCAGGCGATGAACCCCACCGACCTTTGTGATCCCCTGACTTTTCTTCTGACACCATCGTCAGGTCAACAGCTCACTTTGTCCAATACTTCGGTTTACGACTAAACGCCTGCAAAACTAATGGCATTCCCATCAGCCTCGGCTCTAGTGCTAATTAGCAAATGTTAGCATGTTAACAGGCTAAACTAAGATGGTGAACATGCTAAATGTTGTACCTGGCAAACACCAGCATGTTGGCATTGTCATGTTAGCATGCTGGCTTTAGCATTTAGCCCAAAGCACCGCTGTGCCTAAGCCTCACAGAGCCGCTGGCACTGCTGTAGACTCTTGGGAGAAGTGAAACCAGCTGTAAACACACCACACCATATAAAGTTGATATATGGCGAACTATTTCTGACGTAAAAGCATCTGGCTCTTTAGCTTCTAAATGCTAAGAATGGTAAAAGTGAACTGTGACCGTAACGTCTGCGGGCCAGAAAACCAAAGCAAAGAGCTGAAAGACGCTTAAACACTGAAATTCGGGTGATAATTCTCTGTGGGTTCATCGCTATGCGAGACCTCTCACATTTCACAGTAATTTGATCCATGGTTAACATAAATATATTGATTAGTGCAGCTTTAAGTTGGCTCAGTTTTTCTAATGAAAAATTGAAAGTTAACATTATAGGTCAGATCAATTTAAAGATTAAATTCAGCTAACAGGTGGCGACAGTTTGACATTGACAAGAGCTGTCTGATTGGCTTTCCACTTGCATGTGACAGAAGAATGTCAGGAATAATTGTCCATACGTCTGGGGACGTTTGTTGCAGTGTCAGCAGACACTTTCTCGAACTCAGAGTACCACTTTAGTCAAACACAACTTGATATTTTGAAGGGGGTGGGGGGGGACCCAGATGACCTTGTGATACCTGAGGATACTTTGGATGATGACTTGACAGCGACGAGTTTATTGGTGCAACTTTTGGGTTGCCACGTTGTGTCAAATTCCTTTGGCTGGTGTTTCTGCAGAGCATCTGATTCAAAATGATTAGTTATCAACAACTTATTATGACTTATTACTGCAATTGTGGTGGATTTGTTATAAGCCTTTATTGTAAATGTATATCTGCGGACAGGCTTGTTAGAAGTGAGAGCGTTTTATTACTGAATTGACATTTGTAATCGCAGACATGACAAGCTACACATACGGCTGGAGGAGGCTAAAAACACCAGACGAAAGGAATTTTTTACAATCTGGCAATCCTCAAAGTTGGCATTATTAATGCCTCGTAAACGATCAATAAAGCATTAGTAAATCATGTTTAACCATTGAAAAACTTTAATTACAACTTATAAACCCTGTACCAGACCCTTAGCAGAACGTACCAATATATTATAGGGAAAATTATAAATATCTCTGGATACTTCATGGCGGGTTTACGGCACAGATGGACTTTTTTTAACAAACTTGAACAAAAGAATCGAGTAAACATTTGTCTGGCCCTTGCTCCCCACCACTGACCTGGTATCCATTGAAACTTTAGACACATTCAGTTTGGTGCTGCTGAACCAATCAGCAATTTGTGTTAAAAGGCACCCCGACTCGAGGGGAGTTACTGCAGGCAGGGAAAGGTTTTATTATTCACCACCCGCGACCATATTTCCCCAGATGGTCTGGGATCCAAAGTATTTGTATAAAACAGAATTAAACAGCTTGTGATGCGTTTGACCTCCAGACACCTCGAGGGGCGTCACAGCACCTGAGACGGGAAGAAAACTGAGGAAAAGGGAGATTTGCTATTGCGTCTTTTTTTCTTTCCTCTCTATATGGAAATGTTCAGATTTATAAGAAAGTATATAATAAGTATACGTATATTTTCTTCATATCTATATAGGTTTTATATGTATCGATTTTTTTTTTTTAGAGCTCCATTGTTGTCCAAACACTTTTAAAATCAAATCAATAAGCCACACTGTTGCACTGGATAACGTGTTCCTTAATTACCACACACAAGTTTATTTTGACTCAATAGATTAGCTTGAACTTTATTGTCATTGCAAAGAGTACAGGTACTTAGACAACAAAGTGCAAAAAGCAGTAATGCTGGTGGGCGTCTGGCCTGCGGCGTCATTGGCATAACCGAGTAAATTATCTGCCAGAACATGGCGCACTGAAGAAAAGATTTCCCCACAGCACTTAAGACCAACCTAGCTACTTGATGTGACAGTTTGTCCTTTTTGATGTGCATATGTATAGAGGTAATATATAAATAAACAGTAAGGGGTAGATATGTATTCCCTAAGGTATATACAGTATGAACAAAAAGATATACTGTGCAGGTATAAGTACAAGTAAAGGCAATAGTGAGACATTATATAGAGAATAAACAGCTGGGGATATACAATATACACTATAGATCAGATATATACAGTTTCGACAGTAGTATAAATATGTATGGCTATGTGAAAGCATATATAGTACAAGCAAGTACACTGTCCTGCTGCCCTATATACTCACTGGAGCACCAACGTGTATTAATTCACCGCTGAAAATAGTCCCCAAGAAATGCAGTATTTCCACCTGTAATGTTTGCAAAAAGTAAATACAGTCCCCACCTGTTAAAAAAAATGTAATAATTTATTTGTGAGCTGTTAAGATGCAGGTCTTCAGTAGGAATCAATGGGCCCGGGGCTGAGTGTCACAGACAGATCAGGGATCAGATCAAATATTGAGAGACGAACTAACACATTGTTGGTTTTGGTCTTTTCACAGGTCAGTAAAAAAAAATATACAAACATTTTTAACAAAAGTTTTTTCACGGTAAACCTCTTTAAATAGTAATAGTTAATAGGCGGTATAGGTGTATAAGCTCGGCCGCTGCAGTAAATGAGAGTTTTGGTGACGCTGGTCGGTGCTTTGAGCGAGGTTACGCTCTACAGAGTGCAATCAAAGTCAAAGAGAGTGAAGCATAAAGACTCTTTCACATCCTGGCCTCATTATCTGTGCTCTTGGCTTGCATGTATACTGACTTTATCACCCCCAGCCACCTTCGTATCTTCATCTTCAATTACCAGGGACCCTAATGAACAGCAGACGTACTCAGTGGAGGCATAGTGGACTGGCAGGCTCATTAAGGCTGATGAGTCAGAGGGCAAAAAGGGATGCTCAAGGTTGTCTGCAAAGGCCTGATCACGTTGACCAAAAAACTGTCTGGTTGCTGAGCCCACTCAAAGTGTGAGCGTCTTTGTTCTTTGATTTGAAAGTGAAATATCCGTCGGTATCCATCTGTCCCTCAAGTAGTGCTGCATTGCATTGAGATGCAGCCGTGCGTGCTTTGGATTGTGCATTTGTGAATTAAGTTTGCTGTTGTCGTCTTGATTTTCAAGTCCTCTGAGGCTTTGTAATTGAGTCGGTAAAACCAAAGGAACATTTACAATATGTTGTGACACCTCAGTCCATAACTACGGCTGATTAATCTCTATGTTTGCACCGTAGGGTCCTGGAATACATAGTTCAAGGTTTGCAGCAAGACTTGCATCCCAGATAGTGTGTTCTCCATCTAACAGAAGTCATGAAGGAGAAGCAGTGAGGTAAGGTGTGCCAGCTTTTGTCTGACCTGTAATGACTTGTGTCTCAATTCACATTTTCAGGATGTTAGATAATAGCTGCCTTTCTTTACCTTTTACAGGTCTGGAAAAGATAATTTAGTACCACTTTCTAATAAGGCAGACTTATAGACTATAAATGGTTCATAAGTTGTAACTAATGGCTTTATCAGTGCGAAATAAATAATGTGCTTAAGCTTTATAGATCATTTAGAAGCCATTAATATGTTTTAAGATGCCAATTTTTGAACAATTCCTTAGGCTGGTGTTTGTCCTCTCTATTTAATAATTAATCACATCATAAATGTTGGTAATCATGAATACAGGCTAGTGGGTTTCTCACTGTCTGACAAGTCATTAAGTCTGCCATTAAAAAATCTACAAAATCACTAATAAGGGGTAATTACAATAATTTACTTTGAAATTGTAAATGAAACAAGTTGTTAATAAATGGATTTTGATCCGGATGTTTTGCAAATCTTTCCCTGAAGGTTAATTTCCATTGGAGGGGTTTCCCCCGATTAATTAAAGAGTTAAAAAGACAAAGGAAGTGTGGAAGAGGATAAAACACCAACCAAAGGGATTTTTTACTTCTTTACAACAAAGAAAAAACAGATCTTGAGAGAGGTCGTGAATGTTGGATTGTCAGTTTCAGAAAGCTACACAAATTGTCAAATGCAGTCCCCCAATTTCAACATTTTAAAGGTGTGTGTGTGTTTGTGTTTGGGGGGGGGGGGGTGTTAAGACACTGACCATCCCACCAGCTCTTCCAATGGAGTATATTGGCGCCTTTAGGGTGGCAGAATGGTCCAGTTCCACAAACAGCAATATTGTCCATTAGCGACGCTGTATTATGCTCGGCCATCTGAGAAAGACACTGAAACCTTTCAGATAATGAGAAAAAACTTAAACGAATCTCACGGGCAAACTGAGCCAAATGCCATCTCGGGCCAAATGAAATGAAACAAACCAAAGGAAAAAGTCATTTAAGTGATAATGAATGTAAACATCACACCGTTTGTATTGTGATGATTTCAAAAAACTTAAAAATGGAATGTAAGGAGTATCAAGAGCAGCAGCCAAAAGCCCCCCCCCACCCCCAAAAAATGATAAAAGACATTTATTTTTCTGCTTCTCAGTGAGAAGGGATGAAAGTGATGAAAACAGCTGTAACTCTTAAGGCAGCGAGAAAGGGATGAAATTGAGTGCAAAGAGGTGAAAGATGAGAAAGTGGCTTTGTGAAAATTTGTGACAGCTTAAAAAAAAATCAAGTTTAGCCTGGGCGGGGTGGGGTTGGGGGGTGTCATCGACAATTCTCCTGTCAGACTGGTCTGACTAGGACATGGCTGAACCCCTGGAACACGTGTCATGTTGTGAAGCCACATGGATGTGTCACTTTGAAGCTCATAATTCAGCATGCGACCGCACAGAGGGAACGTCACTCTGTGCCACTTTGAAGCATCATAATTCAGCATGCGACCGCACAGAGGGAACGTTCTTTTTTTTTTTTTTTTTTTTTTCCTTTTGTGTTTTTCTTTTAATCTAGCAAAAGAGTACAAACCGAGGCCCATGTCAGTGCGACCGCGGAACAGAACTCAATTATGGGTTTCTGATTGTGTCAGCAGAAACCAACCAAAAAAAAAAGCAGCTCCGTGGTAAGGGAGTCCTAATTTCACAGCCTACCACGTGCCCCGGTTCTGTAGATCTCATATTCTCCTGGTTTCCCTGGAGGGGAGCAGGATGAAGGCAGGATTATTGGTTACATGATTGCATTATCTCTCTCTGTGTGTGTGTGTGTGTGTGTGTGTGCGACAGAGAGGCCGAGAAAGGGGATATTTCTGTGTAAACTTGTTAATTAAAGGTGTGAGAGATGTGCGAAAGCGTGACTCTGTGAGTGACATTAGTGCATTATTTATGAATGAGCTTGCTTATTCCAGCTGTGAGGTGTGTGTGTGTGTGTGTGTGTGTGTGTGTGTGTGTGGTCATGTATTACTCATGTTGTGGGGACATAAATCTGCCTACACAGCCACATTGTGGGGACAAAACGCAACTCCCTATAACGTATTTCATTTAATTTTGGGATGAAGACTTGGTTTAAGTTAGGGTAGGGTTAGGTTAGGTTTATATTAAGGTTAGCTTAACAGTGAGGCGGCCTACATCCCAAGGCTTAGGGTTAGGCAAGTAGTGGTTAGGGTAAGTCTCCAAGAAATTAAAACGAGTCAATGTCCTCTGATGTGATGTAAGCAATACTGTGTGTGTTATTGCTGGTAATCTTTTTGTTACAAAGGGATTATGTGAGGTCCTTACAAGTCAGACTGTCTTCACTTCATCTGTTTTTTCCTTTTTTTGCGCACATACGCTCAAACCTCCTCATAGTCTGTTTAAGGCAGATTATTGATCTCTGTAGGAAAATGTTAGGTTTTTAGAGTTTCCTCACGGTGAGGTTAGCGTTCAGGTACAGAAGAGCAATCCTAGATAGATCAACAATAAGATGCGCTACAACCACAATGCCACACAGTATACACAGGGTAGATATCGCTGAATAAAACCTGAACGTTATTTATCTTTATTTAAAGGATGAGGTTTGGGTTTTTTATAGTCTTTTTTTTGTTTTATCACATTATGAATCTGTTCTTGGGGCCAGCTTCTACCTATGTACATACATTTATTTTTGTTCGTGAAGCATTCAGAGACACTTTGGCTGCGTCAAGCCAGCAGCTTTTTAGCAGCATCAGTAGCCAAACTGCTTCCCGAATCATGATATTTTAATCCCAGAGGATTACATAATCCCACTTGTGATTGGTGGATAAAATAAGATACAAATTCAATTATTCCGCGGTGAAAACAGTGTGAAGTAGGAAGGCGACAGCAAGCGTGGAAAATCCTTTTTAAACCCAGGTTTGTGTGTGTGTGTGTGTGTGTGTGTGTGTGTGTGTGTGTGCAGAGATTCTCAAATCTAGACAAACTCCTTACACTGGACTGCCAACCTGCATGGACATTGATATCTGGCACCACCTAGTGGTTAAACCCATTGAGTGCATTTAATTTCTAATATTTAACAATGTATGTAACATTCTTTTACATCGCATCTTCTCTATTCTCTACCTATTAAACATTTATCATGAACAATAAGGATGAAATATCTAATCAATATGATAATAATTACTTTATTAAACAGAGTTTACAAAGTGCTTTGACAGACAAGGCAAAGCAGACACAGGATACCCAGAAGGCAATGTAGCAGCAGAAAGCCAAACAGAAATGCCAAACAAAGCAAGACAAAATTAAGATAGGATTATGGAAACAATGGAATACAAACAAATGGAAACAATAAACGCAATAAAGAGAACAATAAAAAGACGACATCACATAAAATAAAGTCTGTAAAGATGAGTTTTAAGGTGTGATTTAAAAGAAGTCACTGATTCTGCGAGCCTTATCTCCTCAGGGAGGTCGGTCCACAGTCTAGGTGCCCTGATGGCAAAATCACTGTCACCTTTAGATTCAAGCCTCGGCTCTGGAACAGCTAGACGGGCCGAACCTGAGGATGTAAGGCTGCGAGCTGGCTCATGTGGGGTCAAAATTTCCATAATGTAGCTTGGGTCCAGACCCACACATGCTCCAAAGGTGATCAGTAAAGTCTTAAAATCAATTCTTAAACGAACAGGGAACCAACGGAGAGAAGCCAGGAATGAGGTGATGTGATGTTGTCTGTTAAAACCAGCGAGAAGCCGAACTGCTGCATTCGGAACCAGTTGGAGGCAAGAGAGTGACTTTTGGTTTATGCCAGAAGGGAGGGAGATACAGTCATCGAGTCTGGAGGACATAAATGTGTGAATGACTATTTCCGGGTCAGAGTGGGAGAGCATTGGTTTTATTCTGGAGATGTTCCTTATTTGGAGGAAGCAGAACTGGACAACATTTTTTGATTTGTGGTTTAAAGCTTAGATCATAATCAAAGAGTACCCCAAATTTCCGGCAGTGGGCTTCACATTTGCAGACGGGGGGACCAAGGCCATTCTTAATGAGGCTGATTTGGAGGATTGAACAATACGATTTCTGATTTTTGAGTTATTGAGTTGAAGAAAATGTTGTGCCGTCCAACAGTTGACATCCCTGAGACAGTCTAAAACAGCAGCTAGGCTTTTTGCATCACCAGGTTTCAAGGAATGGTATATCTGTGTGTCATCAGCGTGGCAATGAAAAGAGATGTTGAATGATTTGGCCAAGCGGAAGCATGATAGAAAATCAAATTGGACCCAAAATTGAACCGTGCGGTACACCACAGGTAATGTGAGTTGTAGAGGATGAGTAGTTACCTTTGGTGACCACGTAGTTTCTATGTAAAAGGTAACAATAAAACCAACTAAGTACAGTGCCCTTGATGCCAAGGCGGTCAATAAAAATGGCACGATCTCCCGTGTCATTAATAACAATCCTCAGAGTTTGAATTCGAGGTGTAGACTTGAGACTTCCACTTGAGTCAGACTTCAGTCACAAAATGAGGACTTGAGTGCTGTGATACTTGACTTTTAAACATTTAAATCTCGAGTTTGGACCTGGTAAAATCAGGCTTCGCACGGCCATATGTACATATACATTTATTAGGTCTGTGCATTGAAAAGACTTTATCTCAGTTACATAAAAAGCACAACATCTTTGACAATGAAGTGTCCACATGCGTCATTTTAATGGTCAGCTTTCAGAGACATGAAAGACATAGGAATTTCCTTATAAAGACATGTGACTTGACCTAGCCTCAAAATACTTCTAAACATACTAAAACATTAAACACTTTCCTAAAACATTTAGTTTTACTTAGTAAGAAGAATTGCATGTTTCCAGTAAACATAACAGAAAAGAGTCACAGTTAGTGTTATTTAAGCTTTATTTACTCAGGGTGGAGAAATCAAGCGTCCATTCACACGGTAACTCCGGAGCGCTCTGCTGCACGCTCAGACAGCCGTGGACTTTAGTAACTGGGAGTGCTGCAGAGCAGACACAGTCATGGTTTGTTGGATATTGAGCAAATACGCTGAAATATTTAGAGGTTAGGTGTCTTGCTCAAAGGGAGAAAACCAACATCTTACTTCAAAGAGGTTGCTAATGCTGGTAAAACATTTGCTCTAACACGCTTTAGTTTCTCCTGTGTTTTCTGAACACATGAGCTTTTATTGACGATACAAAATTATTATAACGTTTACACTTGAGAAGTGTCTGTGACAGCAAGACGGAACGGCAGCTACTTAATGCTCAACTGGTGCGTTTTGTTTATGTTTTCGTTGGACTTGATGGATTATTACACAGGTGTCAGGAGGAAACAAGAACAGTATAAGTATTGTTTTCGTAAAACATTTACCGGTCAACATATGTCAGTGCTTCCTGGTATTGATCCATTTCATTTAATTACTCCTTAAAACAAATGAAAACCTCAGCCAGTTGATTTAAATAACTGAACCTTTACCTAGAATCTGTTTAAATAAAAAAAATCCTATTTGAATTAAAACTAAAATAAATATGGCCACAAAATATGGCTGATTAACGCACCTCTTGTGGGATTTGGCCACTTAACCTCTTGAAAATGCCTAAAAACATTAATATTGTGTTGGTCCTGTATAGGGCTGAATAACTTGTGAAAAAACACGTTCAAATGACAGTTTCTGCTGTTCACAGTAGCAAGTAGTGAATTATAAACACATACTGTTAATTCATAGTCACAATATGCTTGCCATTGGCAATACTTTCAAACAGCCACAGTATTCAAAGGCCTGTTTCAGTAACAGTGATACATAAAGAAAACCAACACATCACAAGTATTCGAATACCAATATTAGAAAAGTATCTGTATTCACTCCTATTGTGTTGACAGGTAAAGATGACAAACAAAAACAGTTACAGAATTATAGAAATAAGTATCATTATCATGCACTTTCACCGTAAAAAGTAAACATTTGCTTCAAAACCCAGATCTGGGAAGTTAAGGTATGAATTGTTGGTGTAAACATACATTAAACCTGTGTATATCACTTTACACAGATTCTTGACAAACAATGGATTTCTGGTCCATTCTGCTCAAAGTTAAAGAAAAACCTAACCAAATCAGTTACAGTGTCAAAAAGCAGTTTGCTCCCACACAGTGTCAGTCCTTGCATCAAGAACTCTGTCCGTTTGTGAGTCACAAAAATTACCATAAAGGAATTACGGAATAATGAGGAAACAATTTCTAAAATTACACAATAAATCAGGTGATGTTGCTCAAAACTGTAACAGCCGTCACAACAGTAAAGAACAGGGGTTGGCAAAACCACCTTACCACCAGAATAGTTAGGAATTTAAAGGGTCACTTCACCCAAATCATTGAAAAGATTTTTCCTGCTTACTCTTACGTAGTGTCCTTCCATGCAGATAGTTTCACATTCTTTTGGTGAGGTACGACTGCCGCCTGACTATCCCTGCACCTATCTCGACAACAATAGCTTTTTCCAAAAACAATATAGAAACTACT
Source organism: Coreoperca whiteheadi (assembly GCA_011952105.1). NCBI lineage: Eukaryota > Metazoa > Chordata > Actinopteri > Centrarchiformes > Sinipercidae > Coreoperca > Coreoperca whiteheadi. The sequence continues at coordinate 23,605,674 of CM022487.1, read as the reverse complement.
GGGGTTGCCCGCTGTCAACAGTTTTCATTGGAAACTATTTTCTTACGACCAACAACTGTCGCTAACAAAAACCTTGGCAAATAAAACTGAAACTACAACTATGTGCACGGCCAGATCCGTAGCACTAGGGATATGTGAGGAAATACGTTGCCATTTGTTGCGAACTGACCCTTTTAAAAGTCAACGAAAAGCCTGCATTGAGTCTTTTTACCGATCCAGCTTGACTGAGTGCCACCTCAGATCCCTAATCTCAGATGAGATATTTGACAGTACATGTACTACATGTATGACCATTAGTGGTGGAAGAGGTACTTAGATATTTTACTTCAGTAAAAGTAGCAATGCCACAGTGTAGAAATACTCCATTAGAAGTAAAAGTCCTGCATTTAAAATGTTACTTATGTAAATGTACAAAAGCATTTGCATCAAAATGTACTTAAAGTGCCAAAAGTACTCATTACACAGACTGGCCCATTTCATAATCGTACATATTATATTATTGGATTCTAATTATCGATGCATTAATGTGTTCATCAGTTTAAAGGTGCAGTTGGAACTAATTTCAGTTACTTTATATACTGCTGGGTAGTTTACAGTAATCTATAATAATACATCATTTATTAGTTGATATTTTGTATTAAATGTCTGAATCTGCAAAGCAACTAGTAACTAAAGTTATCAAATAAATATAGTGGAGTAAAAAGTACAACCTTTCCCTCTGAGATGTAGTGGAGTAGAAGTATAAAGTTGCACAAAATGGAAATAGTACTTAAATACAGTAACTGAGTAAATGTAGTTAGTTACATTCCACCACTGATGGCCATAATGTCCATATTTGACATTATTACAAATTACATGACATAAATGACAAAGTAATGTTGTAATAAAAATCAACTGTTTTCACTTGATTTTTAGAGGAACAAGTAGAAAAGTGAATCCAGTGAAAGGACATGTTTCAGAGGTTCACTTCAACTGAATGTAGTGGAATTAACTCACCCGGTGACCACGTTAATCACTAGTTTTTAGGAAGCGAAGATGTAACAATGTGAAAACAACAAACAACATCTGTGACACAATCGCCTCAGATCCGATTGGACATCATCCTGGTGTTCAGTTTCAGAAAGAACGACTTCAGCTCGCACAGCCGGCACTTCTTCTTCTTCTTCTTCTTCTTGCCGTTCCTACCTTTTTTGTAGACTCCGTGATATTTTCCCTCCTCGTCCTCCTCTTCGTCCACCCAGGGTACCCAGGCTCCACCGTGCCGGCTGGGATTGGCTCGAGGGTCGTCGGGCGGAAAATAGACCGGCACGGCTGTTTGGTTATAGTAGGCGAGTCGGGCCATCAGCTGTCGGACCACGTCTGGTCTCTGGTCTGCCAGGTCCCGCCGCTCGCACGGGTCGGCTGTGATGTTGAACAACCAGACATTTTTGTGGGTGGAGGGTTTGTGGAAAGACAAGACGGCACGTTCGAGGTTCCACCAGCGACCAGGGAGAGTGGGAAGTACCTGAAGATCAAAATGTGCAATTATTTATGTTTTTGAAACAGAGGAGTAAAAATAATCCTACTAAAATCGGTCTAAGTGTGTTGCATTACCTGTAGGGGGACCCAGTCTCCATGGCCTGGGTCTCCGGTTAGCAGCTTCCAGTCTCCAACTCTGATGGCAGCCTGGACTGATGTGTCCCATACTGGCTGGGACGACTGGAGCCTTAACTCGGGCGATGGATGGGATTTGGACTGCGGCGTACCTGGCTGGGACATGTTCTGGTATTGGGATGATGTCCGCCTGGACTTTGAATGTAAATTTAGGTGTGTCTGGGATTTTGGTTGAGGTGGTCTTGACCGTGACGGGTTCTGGTTCTGGGATGTGGTACGCCTGGATTTTGAGTGGATCTGAGGCTGAGTTTTAGGGCGAGCTGTCCCTGACATTGATGGAGTACCACTGGAGTGGTACTCCAGATGTGGTTTGTAATGTGACCGTCTCTGGTTCTGACGCAAGACTTTGGTCTTAGGGTTGAGTTTTGATTTTGGGAGGGGCTTAAGCTTCGGTTTAGAAAGGGGCTTTGATTTCAGCTTGGGTTTAGGCTTAGCAGCATGATGGGAAACCGTCCGAGGTTTCTTGGTGGTCTTCAACTTGAATGCTGACTTCTGCTTCCGTTGCTGCTCCGGGATCTTCTTCTTCTTTGACTTCTTAATGGCCGGACCTCGGCCTTTCAGTTTGCTTACTGACAAATCGGGGGGGAAAAAACAAAACTAAATACATACAAGTTTGTCAAATGAGGAATATGAAGTAAACACTCCTTTAACCTTTAGCTCTGCTGACGCTGTGTAAGAATCCCGAGCAGATCAAATAACTGTTATTCAGTTTTCATATCGCTTAGTTATCTGTAGGGGGTGCTACTGCTGAAACCTCTTCCTTCTTTGTCTTCCTTCCACACATCCCTACGTACCAGGTTTCCGTTTAATCTTAATTTCTGTCTTCCCTCCTTCTTTTGGTGGCAAACGTCTTTCTCTTCTTTCAAGAATTCCCGCTTAATAATACTATCGTTTTCAATGTAAGAATAAGCAAAATACAGGTGCCTTTGAACTACCCTTCTTACCACTTATCATGTTCTTTCCACTTAAAATACACATCATTACAACAAATACTATCTATCTATTTATCACCATCAGCATAAACATCGGCAGTTGACAACCTATTGCCAAATGTGTGCAGTTTTGTAATTAATCTCACGTGCATCGATGCCCCGAAACCTGAGGAAAGAGTAAGTGACCTTACTGTGAAGTGGCTTTTGAGTTCGACAAGTTTCGGCGTTTTCTTTTTGTTTTGGTAGTTACCTGTGCTGGCGTCCGAGGTCGATGTTTGGACAGGAAGTTTGTGAAGAGGGTCAATGTTGTGAAGGATCTCCTGACGAGGAGACTCTTTCCCTTCGCTGATGGTGGGCCAAACATCAAAACCATCCAGGCCCTGGCTCTGAGAGGGAAACAAATGCACATATATCACGGAGAATACAGAGAAAAAGTCGTATGTAGAGTAACGAGAGGTCCCTTTTATGTGTGCCAGTCGGTACTGTGAAACCATGGTAACAGTCCACATGTTTCCTGCATTAATGTTGCCAAAAGAAGTACCACACCGGAATAAATAATGATACATTTATTTGGGTAAGGGAGGCTATCTAGTCTCTGGATTATTCAGATACCGTCTTGATCGTAGCCAAGATATCTTTGTTTATCTGCTTTGGCAAAGGAAATCTTCTACTAAACCAACAAAGCTCTTTGGGAGCTTTACACAGACTGCTGTGACTGAACTAAAACACAAAGTGTCTATGTGGACACTGTTTAGAAATATTGCACTTCGCATCACAATAGCTCAAGAGCACATTTATCTACGTGACAGTAAATAAAGACAGTTTTACAATAGCGCTGTAACCTGAATTTAATCAGGCCAAAATATTGATTCATGTAGATGGAGCGCCACATGCAGATCTAACCGTGAAAACAAATAAACTCCTGCATTAATATGAAATCAGTGGGAGACACTGAGTGAGTCAAGTCACCACAGAGCAAATGTTTGGCGAGACAACAAGGAAAACATACAGAACCTAAATCCAGTGTACTCTGAAAAGCCTTACAGTGAAGTGGTCGCTCATATCAGTAGCTTGGGTGGCCGTGGTGAGAAACGCATCCCTAGATCTGTACTGTCTTACAGCACAATAAAATGGTCAGTAATGAACTTTTCCATGGTATTCAACCTTAACTATCCAATATTCACCGTGAGACTCAAATGACAGGCCGGGCTAAGAAAGCAACATCAATGACAAGTTGCAAGCGAACAAAGAAAACACAAAGCCAAAAACACGTTCAAAAGTGCTGAAAAGGGTAGGAAATAGCAAAATCTCACTACATATGTACTGAGTTCCACTGACCTGGCTGACGTTTCCCCCGGCCAGGCCCACCAGCGTGGGGAACCAGTCGGTGATGTGCAGTAGAGCTTTGGAGACCCGTCTCCTCCGTCTCAACAGGGGGCTGTGGACGAACGCCACTCCACGGACTCCACCTTCCCAATACGTTCCCTGGAAACACAGTCAGGAAGTTTAGTTACAATGTTCTCACCTCCGTTAGATAGCAGAGATCTCCATATGTACCACCAATATTCACATCATCATTTTCATCCCATTGTTTGAATATTTGCAGGCAATTTAGGATTTATTTTGTGGGGGAAAACAAGATCCATAAATGTTGCTTCAGACGTCTCATACGTGGGACGGTATAGAATCATGTAAGCTCTTCCGTGAACAAGACTGAAAGTCTAGAATCACATCCATCAAATGATGAATGAATAAAAAATAGAGAGATAATGCTGCCAGTCTAATTCTCTGGGTGATAAAATAAATTCTGTAAGGCCAAATCTACATACATTGACTTACAAAACACTGAAGATAACTGAAGCCTTTGATTTTAAGCAGTAAAACGTAATTACAACCTTACGGCCTCGTAGCGGCCAGTTGCTCCCTCCAGTAAATGGCTGGGCACCGTTGTCGGTGGAGTAGATGATAACGCTGTTCCGGTAGTATCCGTACTTTCTCAGAGCGTAGGTGACATTTCGGACCGACTCGTCCACTGTGGACACCATGGCGGCAAACTTTCTCCGAGCGACGTTAGCCATGTCACGGTAGGGGTAAATGTAGGACTTGGGAGTCTGTAGAGGAGTGTGAACTGCCTGGAGGAAAACATTAACGTAGTGTATGAACATGTATTCACTTTGCACATTTTAAAGAAATAGGGCGCTTTTCAAGGCAAAACACACAAAAGGTGTTGAGAATGGCCAACGCTCCGACTCAACTACAATACATTTCTTGTTGAAACTAGTTGGAAGGGAAAATACATTTATTTTTAGATATGCAAACAATGTTAAACTGTATAATAATCTTTTAAGTAATCCTACCAACATTATTGCTAACTCACTCTCCTCAACCTTTCCATTTACCCAGAACGCCGGACGCTTAGTCACAGTAAATACTGTACGTTGGAGCTCAGTGTTCCCTGCTCCCTACATGAGAAAAAGCCAATAAAACAGCCCTTTGTTTTGCCGTTCCTTGTCAGGGCCTCGGCTAGATTTACTCAAACCCCTCAGCCCAAAACTGCCCACAAACATCAGACATCAAAAATCAAACGAATATCACTCTTTTGAGTTTCAAACCCTTTTAACTTCTTACATTTTCTACGTGGCCTGCTTTTAATTAAATGGTCATGGTCCATATGGGCCAAACAGTCTCTAAATAAGTTTCTTATGCTCGAAGGCAAACACTTTCATGTGGCCTCAATGTTATTCCAACATTTCTGACTCCCCACATCTAGACATAAACTAACGCAGCATCAAAACACGTCAGGCTGTGTTGTATTTCACTCATTTTCAGCAACTATTCTCCCTGTATGTTTGTTGGACATTGCAATGGCAAAATGGGAGATTTAGAAAAAGGGGCTCAAACTTAAATCGGAGATGTTGTTTCACAGATGCTTTGATTGACATATTTCTGATATCAAACCTCGGTGTGATACCTGGAGGGAGAGCAGCAGGAAGAGAGGCCTGTCTGTGGGGTCGTGACTCTCGAGGATCTTGCGAGCTCTCTGTGTGAACAGCGTGGTGGAGTATTTCCCTTCCTGGCCCCACGCCACACCCTTGTCGTCATGGAGATCATACCCGCACAACCCCGGGCCATCACAGGACCCATAACTGGGAACAGATGGAGACATGTGACTTATAGATGATGGAAACGCGGACAGCAAACATCTTAATCGGTCCTTGTTGAGCCTAATAATATTAATCATCATACACTTTTACCTGTAATAATCCACACTTCCTGTTAAAGAACCAAAGAAACTGTCAAAACCCTTTCTGGTAGGCAGGCATGCCTTCCTGGAGGAAAGAAAGAGAACGTAAACTGAGCATCAGATTTCTGTGATACTGTTAAACAGGCAGCTTCCAAAGGTATTCATTGCTTCTCACCAAAACACATTGTGTGTAACCTTGAGTTCTAAGCAACGTTCATTTCCTAACTTCCTAAGACATTTGCAGAGTTTTAAATCCGCACTGTTTGCTTAGCCTGCTAGTCGTCTTTCGTCCTGCACTTCTTTGTGTATTAAAATCAGCGACCAGTGGAACGGAGTGAAATCACTGGGCACGGATGTGTATCGCATCACATGGGCGCTAATGCAAGAAACAGGGACCCACTCATCCAAACACTGCCAGACACTTCACAGGGTGCCTTTAACATTCATGAAAAACTAGGGGGGAAAAAACCTTTTCAACAGTGTTGGGAAGATAGCTGGGGAAATGCGTTATTAGCTATGCTTATTTGGATTTGAACCTTTAACACCCAGCTGTTCTCGGCGGTGGTCCACCGAAATTAACTGACCTGTCAGACTGCGTAGAAGGTAGAGAGACTTCATATTGGTAAGATTTCAGTTGAATTCTCTCCTGTGCTTTGTACCAGGATTGTTCTTACAACAGGGCATTCTTGTTCCAGAAGGCCACAATGACTGAAAGGACAAGCTACTGTGTATATACATACACATTACATGTTCATGTAACTTTCTGAAAGTGTGCGCCGTTAACCCCATATTTTAAATGATTACTGCATCTTCCCCTCTTCTTTACGACAGCAGGCTTATTACTCCGTGTGACCGTTCAGAATAACTATAAATACTTTTGCCTTCCCATGTGGTCGGACAACACGTCGTGCAAACTAGTTTTTTTTCGAGTACGACAACATCAAATTATAAAATATTAGACATTTAAGCTACTACCCTGCTTACTCATTTGTTTGCAATAAATTGATGGAAACCTGAGTGAAGTACTTGGCAATGAGCAGTTATTTCCACCATGAGCAGACGAAGAATAGTGTTGCCTGGATAAGATGTTGGGTAGTTTGTGAGGACCAGACAAACAGTGTGACGGTGCATTTTCCAGCTAATCCAAGAGGGTTTTTTTTAAATAGTTTATTTAGCTTAAAAAGTAGGAGAATGTTCTCACCCATAACGGAAAACTTCATCCTTCAGTTTATCACAAAGACTCACATTCAAATGTGAGACCCGAAATTTGGGTCTCAAATTTGGAGATACATGGTTTTCACTGGACAGGAACGGGATGAAAAACTGCGATCTGTAAAGTAACTAAAGGTGTCAGACAAACGTAGCGGAGTAGAAGTGTAAAGTTGCACGAAATGGAAATACTCAAGTGAAGTACAAGTACCTCAAAAGTGTACTTAAGCACAGTACTTGAGTAACCATAGAATAGACACTCCTGGTCATATTCATCCATACTGACACCTGTGAAGTCTCCATCTCACCTGTAGAAGCCCAGGTGCCACTTGCCGACCATGTGTGTGGTGTAGCCGGCCTCGCGGAGCCTCTCGGGCAGAGTGTCCATGTGTGACGGCAGACAGCTCGGCTGCCTGGGTCTGATAATGGAGTGTTGGAGCCCCGTGTGGATCTGATATCTGGAAGAAGAGGACTTGTTATTGACTAACTGCTCACACAGTTAGAACCAGGGACTCATTCATCCTCACTGCAGTTAGGTTGCCTAATCAATAATCAGATTATTAGCAGCTACCTCATTTGAACCAGAGCATCAGACTCAATAACTGCCCTGCTCTCTGGTCAGCTTTGATGTCTTTTGTGTCAGAAAGGTCTGAAGCTTTTGAGTTTCATTTCTTCCTTAGGATTTATTTTTATTTTCTATCCTCATTTTAAATTCTCCTTTAGCCTGTTGCTTGTGCTACTGGAACATGTGAATTTACCCCCTTGGGATCAATAAAGTCTTATCTTGAATCCCGACATGCTGTAAAAAGATTTTGGAACAATTATTTACAACAATATGACAATAAAACGAGAGTAAAATAAGACGAGAGAGAGTATGAATAGGTACTGAAACTAATTGATTAGTCATTCCACAGACAATTTTTATCATCGGATAATGGTTTATGTCATTTTCTAACCAAAAATGTCAAACATTTCCTGGTTTCGGCTTCTAAAATGTGAAGATTTGCTATTTTTCTTTGTTTAATATCTGTGATTTAAATATCTTTGGATTTAGGACTGTTGAAACACCAACAGATTAAAACACATTCAATGGTGCTTAAACTAAATCAGCTTTAACTCAAGTAGGGAATAAAAATATTCAATTGATAGAAAAAACAACCACATGAATGTATTTGTAAGAGTTTAAGTTGCAAGTACAAGCTGCCCCCGTAGACTGTATAAAACAGGTTCCCCTGTACAGTGTGGCAATGACAGACGTTCCCCCAAGTGGTGTCAAAAGTATTTCCCTCGGCAAACAGATGGACGAACAGCACAGAGGCATCCGTACCTGCCGGTGATGAGCTGGCTGCGCGACGGCGTGCAGATGGGCTGAACGTAGTAGTTCTCCAGCTTCACGCCCTCCGCCGCCAGTTTGTCCAGAGTGGGAGTCTTGATGGTCGGGTTGTGGTAGCCGATGTCGTTGAAGCCCTGTTTTAGAGTCGGAGTCAGATGATTTGCACGTAACATTTGGCCTATCCATCTTCAGTGAACAAAATTCGCTTGAACATAGACGGACGGTATAAATATTACTCGGGCGACTGCTTTTTCCTTTGTGCCTCCCAGATGGTTGTCATGAGAGCGGTTACAGACCCTCGGATTCCTGCCCAACTCTTTGTAACTTCCTGTACGTGGGAGCCATTTTCAGCTGTATTATACTGTTTGTGTTGATTTGTGCCAACACCTCTGACCACCACCCTTCTTTTGAGATAACTGATGGAGATGCACTTTAAGGAGGGTGACGGGAATCATTTGTGATTCGTGATATTGGGTATTCTTATCCCCCCATAGAAGTGAAAATGCTGATGGTGGTGTGGAAGTCTGTTTATTCTGTTTTACAACTGTTAAACCACTTTTTTCAGTTACTTTTCACCTGGCCTACTTTTCCAATTTTATGCCACAATAAGTCATTTTGGAACCCCATAATTTGAATAATACTATCACCAACAGCTGAATTTGTAGTGGACAATATGTAGGAAATCACCTATTCTTATGTTATATATATATAAGAATTAAGAATATATTAATATACTGCAGTTTGAATACATATAAAGTGTTGTAGTCAGATTAGCATCTTGTTATCTATAAAAAGTAATTGCTGCTAGAGATGTGATCGTCCCAGTATCTTGATTTAAGAAGACACACACACACACACACACACCTGGTCGTCTGTGAGGATGAACAAGATGTGCGGCTGGTTCTTCTTCTTCGCTTCGGTCTCATCCGTCCGAGTGTTTCTGTCATTCTGTGTCTGGTTTGGTTCGGCGCGATGAGCGGACGGGCAGTCCAGGCTGATGAAAACACTCAGCACAGTCAGAGCCGCAGCAGCAGCAGCGGCAGCAGCCTGCATCTTTACCGCAGGAGCCCTGCAGGGGGGGAAAAAAAACAACAAAACATAACAATACAGCGAGAACGTCCATGAGCAAAACACCAGGGAAGTAGGGCTTGAAAATGTTTGCGTCAGCACATATTCACACAAGCATGCCATCGCTGGCGGACTCACTGTAGATCATAAAACCACATTTGAGATGGACTTGCCAACTTGGCTGCAACTCTGATCTGAAACACATCCATCTGGTGGAGAGAGGCGCTGTTACTCCGAGGAGGTCTCTTTTAACCATTTACAATCTTTGGAACTGAATCATACCAATAAAAAGTGATGAAAGTATTATTAAGAGAGCAGAAACAGATCTGTTTGAATGTGACTTTTCTTCTTTGATCGCTTACTGTTGCATTTCACGCAGCCTCGTCCATTAACGTGGATAACATCCTCCATCACTGTATGCATAATTGTACATGCTGATATCGATATATGTCGTGATATAGTACATTTTCTGGGAAAAAGATTGAACAACAGTTTATGTATAAAATAACCCGACAGGGACGTCTGTTTTTGTCTAATCCAACAAATTAAGTGACAGATCCAGGTATTCCTTTATGGAATAATCGTGTAAAATCCAATGCTGGCATGAATTAGTCCTGCTCATTGATGAAAGGGAGCGTTACCACAATATATAAATGACAAAATATCTGTGGGTTGGCAAAAAAAAAAAATAATAATAATAATTTGCGGAGATGGAATCAGAGAATAGTGAAAGTTTTTCATATTTTTGTTATGTCAATATCTTAATCGACTACCAAAATGTTCTGTGGAGATAGTGGATTACATTATGTGTGAGGTTGTCACTTATATGCAGTCATAACCCTTACATTAGAGCGTAATTCAATACGACACCACAACATATTCTAAGATTAAAAGTTACCCGAGAGTTCAAACCTCTCTCTGTCACAAAGTGTCAACCACAAACTGAAAATGAAGCGTCTAAAACCACGGTAGATGTTTCAGGGCCGTCGACCTGCTTTGCATTGGACGTCGCAAGCGTTTGCATAGTCTTCAACCCTTTGTTTTCTCAGAGAACGCCTCCGTTTGAGCTGCAGCTTAGTGTTCTGTGAAAGGAACGGCAAAAGCAGATTGTGTATATCTGTACAACCTATGACATGTTTACAAACTTCAAAGCCCAAGAGCAGCATGCAATGTTGATTTTATCTGTAAGACGTGACTGGAAGCAGCTGTCTCAGCCTGAACCGTAACCATTACTACTGATGTCTGAACTGGTTTCCCACTAGATTAGATACTGGTGCTCATGGCAACAGCATAGGACACACACAGCCCTCCACTTTTCTGTGTGTGTGTGTGCTGGACATCAACTCCCTTCCTGTGACAGCCTCCAGTGTGTTAGTTCACACTGTGCAAGCACAGACTGGTCCTGCATAAAATTTGTTTTGATGAGGTCTGCAGCCTGTATCAAGTTGAAAAAGTTACTGAGCCCTGTTTGAAATACAGTGTTTGTCATTGTCACCTTTCATTTTGACTTCACAGTTTTAAACCAGGTGAAAACTATACAAACAGATCCATGTCATGTTTAAAACCAAGCACATTTCTAATTGAATGCACATCCATTCCTCACAGCAGCTGCGTTATTTCAAAGCCAGGCCTAAATCAATACCTCGCTGTAGGATCAATGGCAGTGAACGGCTCTTGTCTCCCCTCCTCTTCAGTTCATTCTTCACACGTCGTGGTCTTTCTTCTTCCGCTCGCAGGAGGTTTGGTGTGAGTAAAGTTTGCAGGAGACGCCGCATGTCCTCAAGTTTCCTCCACAAAACCTTCCTTCCTTCAGTCTGAGCGTCCTCACTCCCCAAAGTCAAGCCAGTCACAGCACCGCGCTGACACTACCGGTCTGACCTGTCAAAATAAAACACTGGATTGTGAATAATCTGGTTCTAAATGAAATTGTAGTTTTTAATATTTCAATAAAAAAAATAAACAAAAAAACCCCCTCCTAAATTAACCATCAACAGCAGTTACCATGACCCCTTAATTATTTAAAAACTAACAAAAGTGCTGTAAGGCAGCCTAAGGCAGTATGAAACAAACTCAAATGTTCATGAAAAGAGAGACATATCAAACATTAATATTCTCTTTCAGGGGAAATGTAATTACATTTATGTGTCATCAGACTTGCCAGATAACTAACTACCTCAGCTACCCATAGTTCTGCACAGGCTGGCCCCAGTCTCTGCCTCTCTCACAATCACATCCTTTAGCTTTATAGGCTAAGTTAGCCGTGTCTATCTCACTTTCTAGCTTCAACTGCATTTGTCTCTCTTTGCTTTGACAGTTTGGTTTAAAGATGTTACCTTTGAAATGATATAGCATAAAAACAATTTACATGTTAAAAACAAATGCCAACGAGTCGGATGTGGTCTTTATATTTCGACTAAATAACACTGTGTAACTTCGCAGGGCAGAACAGTCCCCCTGGTGGTAAAGTCGCTTCCACTAAAACAAAGCGGGACATTTTCTGTGTCCAAAACTGGGCTTTGCTTTATTCTTCCTGTGGTGGCAGCAGCTTTATTTAGAACACTGACCCTTTTAAGGATGTTGCATGAAGGGATGGATGGATGATTGACAGTGGCCATTTAAAAACACCTAAACGGAAAGAATGAAGGAACACTTGTTTCTGTCCTGGAGAAAGGACTTCTTCTAAAACCACTTGTGTCCAAAACTGGACTTCATTTTATTTTCCCTGCGGTGACAGCTTTATTTCGAAGGCTAAATTGCTTAACGTCCGCAGTTCTTGGGTTTTATTTGTGTAGCTTGACAGAGGGGGGGGACGGTAATGAACCCCCTCTGCCTTTAACACCATTAACGCAATACGTTACTTAACAGGCAGTGTTTCTTGTATCTTGTGATTACTGTCACCTCCCTGCTCGTGGTTGTGTGACCACAGACTGACTGCAGGCTGGACTGTTGAACAGGCACAGGAGCCAGCTGGCACGCCGCAGGAAAACAGGAATTTATCCCTTTACGCAACGCACAGTACAGATGCAAAACTGCATCACGTCCAGAGGCAAACTGGGGTGAGACCGGAAACAGGTCCGATTAGTCAGGAAATAATCAGGATCTAATGATGCCAAGAATGAAGATCTACACACATAATGAACACAACATTCTGAACATGTTTATTTGAAATGTTTAAATAAAAATAGTAGTGTCTGCAGCGTTGTGAGGAGTTGTAACCACAGAAGTTAATTGAGCTTTAACAAAAAAAAAAGGCCCACAAAGGGAAATAAAACATTAAAAAAATATGAATACAAACACATGAAATATATAATTGGCATTAAGGAGTCCACAGAAAGTCATGTATTAGGACAGGAAGTGTCTGCAGGTGTACATTTATAGATGTACATAAAGATTATGTTAGTGGGGGGACAACCAAACCAAACTATCAGATTTACATGTTATCTCAGATTACTGCAAATTCCATTGTTTGCAAGGAAAACAGTTCCTCAATTCAAAAGAAAATCAGTGATCGAGTTGAGCACTCCTGACTGGAATTAGTGACCTGATCTAAGAAGAGTTCCCAAGACTTTGTGAAACATTAGCCTGACTTTGTGTTAAGTGTTCACAGTCTTTGATAGTCAGCAGGTCGTCTCGAGTACTGTTTGAATCGTCAAACATTCAGTCAGAAGTAGAGCTTGGTTGCATCTCAGTACTTCATTGGTACTGCACTGTATACATGTTCAGCACTGTAGTCGTGTGTGCTCTTTGATCAGATAGCTCCTGATTCAAATATGTATATATATGTATATTGTGTTTAGACAATATTTAGCATTTGAGAATTCTGGCATCTAAATTGAATTAATCGCATTTTTAATAAAAAAGAGTTTTGAAGAAAAACATGTTTATAGTCCTCAAAGTATCAGAAATGTATTGTTTTGGTACTTAGGTATTGTATTGTGATAACACCTACGTTACAATTCCCTGATTATTATATTATTTTATTAGATTATTATCGTAGGTAGAAAGCATTATTTCAGTTAAACTGGGAGAAATGTTTTGATAATTTGTGCAATTTCTGGCAGCTGCAGCATTCTGCAAAGGCCCGCACTGCTAACCAGTGGTATACAATGAGGAAAAGAGAGTTTGGAGGGGGAAACACAGCATTGAAGGTCCACATTTATATATTCACATTTATTTTCTCCGCTTGGTTTCAAGCTGCACAAAGGCTTTGTGAAAACTCAAGACATGTTGCAGCCGGTTCCTCAGTCTGTGCTTTTATTTTGAAAGTTATGAACAGCAATCCTGTTGTCCCTAATTTTGACTCTTTTAACGATGATGCATGAATGGATGGATGATTGACAGTGGTCATTTAAAACACCTAAACGTAAATTAGGCAGAAAGAATGAAGGAAAACTTGTTTTTGCCCTGGAGAAAGGACTTCTTCTAACACCATTTAAGGTCTTACTATTTCTTCTGACATGCGTTATTTATTCTAACAATTTGTCTCTATTTGAAAAATTCAAACGGCCTTGACTGCAGTGGGACCCCCCGCCCGTCTTGGAGAACCTCCGTGGCCTGCGGTGTATCCAGCGCCAAGTTTCCAAAAAGCAAAGCGGTGATAGAGGTGGTGTGTGATTTATTAAAGCCTGATTCACTGGCAGCAAGCGAGACACGAAGGCATGTTTCCAGATGTTGTTGTAGCTCCTTTAGAAAAGAAACAGTAGTTTTAAGGTCCTTAATTTCTCTCTTAAACCAATATTAATTGTTCATTTAAATGCCAAGGCTTTAAGGATTCATGGATGTTATCGTGGGTCTTTAGGGATTTATTCATGAAGGTTAAGGAAGCCAATTTCTGCCAGTAAAAGAAAAGAAAAGTAAGAAAATTTAAGAATGATAATAAAAAGAAATACTCATGAGTCAAAATTATGAGACACACAGTCAAGATATTTCTTTCTGAGCCCAAATTATGAGCTACTAAGTCAAAGTATGAGATAGTATGTCGAAATGTGTTACTTTGTAGATCAAAATTATGAGATGGAAAGTCAAAATGTTGACTTAATTATAATAAAAGACTTAATATCAGGGGTGCACGGTGGCAGAGCGGTTGGCGCCCCTGCCTCCCAATAAGGAGATTGTGGGTTCGAATCCCGGAACAGACCACGGCCTCCCTGGGTGGAGTCTGCATGTCCTCCCCGTGTTACCGTGGGTTTTCTCCGGGTTCTCCGGTTTCCTCCCACCGTCCAAAGACATGCATTAGGTTAATTGGATCCCTAGTGGATGAATGTGTGCGTGAATGGTTGTCTGTCTCTGTGTCAGCCCTGCGACGAGTTGGCCACTGTCCAGGATGTACCCCGCCCGAAGCCACTGGGATAGGCTCCAAGGCAGCAAGTGTGAGTTCCAAGTGGGTGGCTCGACCTCAAAAATACAAATCAGTTGCGGCTGCTGATTCACGCGTCAAAATTCAAACATGACAAGAAAGATTTAAAAGTTAAACTATGGGGAACCCGACAATCCAAAGCATATTTTGGAATATGATCTCCTTTAAATGAGACTTACTTTTTCAAGAACAATGAGAAAGACGCACAAACTCATCATTTTAACTTTGACTTTTATTGTCTTGGCAAAATGGGCTTCCATATAGAGGTACTAGTAATTATATTGTATTTAATTTATTTGACAATTATGGAGGGACGTTTCTCTACACGAGTTCACTTTCCCGACACTGCAGCTCAGCAGCACAACGGTTCAACTCGCATCCAAACTGCACTAATGCAACCGAAACGCTTCACATCTCAGGATCAACTCTTGCACCCGGACGCTGACAACAGCAACATTTGTTTGTCGCTCATAATATATTGACCATAATAATCCCGGATTATTAGTGTCACTGTTGTCTTTATAAAAGTATAATTTTTTTTTTTTTATGTAGCATAAACCCTGATTCCATTACAGCACAAATAAGGTCACTTCTTTATTGCATGGATTGTGCAAACCTATAGGACATGTCACAGAATTTAATCAGAAATATGCTTAAATAGGCTTTTTTTTTTGGTGCCATTTTTGCATCGACTAATTCCATGGGCACAAAATGAAACCAAAGTAATTCCAGTAATACGATACAAATCTTTACATATTCTCTGTACTGTACATACATGTATAGGACAGCTACAGATATAATAATACAACAATGCTAATCGACCCTGTGTTCACAGCGTACGAAATTTGAACGATGTGGTCATTAAATGCATTTTGTGTCAAAGCAATGAAACGTGATCCACAGTTTGGTCCACGTTGACCTCTGCTGTGCTGACTGTGTGAAGAGTTTTGAAAAAGGGAACTCGTGAGTTAACAATTGTAAAGAAAATATTTATTGTTTTTGTGCATTGTGGGTTATTAATGTCAAAATTCCTATTAAATATTTCCATTAATTGACTGCTGACTGTTACTTTTAAATTCTTAGTGTTACAATTGATGTACTTACTTTGCTTTTTAAAATGAAATCCAATTAAAAATGGTCAGTTGCTTTTTGCTTCATTAGCAAAGACCACGAGCCTCCTATAAAACCAATAAACTGAGAAATAAGATGAATGGATAACAAAGGAGACATTCATTTCTAAGTATGTCATAATAAATAATTAAATATATATGTTATTCTTCCCATGTTGTAACTGTAATATGTATATATATCACATTTTCATAGGCCTAATGTGTCGTTGGTCCATTTTACTTCACGTTAATACGACAACTCATTTCAGAAGATGGTTTTGTGGCCGTTGTCCATGCTGCCCTTAAAACAAAGACTCCACTTCCCGTGATGCCTTTCGAGGGGGGCGTCGTCGGCGCTCATGGCCGCACGCTGAATTGCGAGCATGAACTGAACTGTTAATAACTCCTCAATAATATTCCGGTTTTGATCCAGTTTTCCAGTCGTGTCAGTCGGACAGCATGGCCTCGGAGGAGGACGACGCCCTGCTGCTTTTAATCTACCAGCACCTGAAGGTGAACGGCTACCAAAAGGCTGCCAAGGTGCTGCAAAAACACGTTACTCAGGTAAGAAGTTTGCTCTTGATTCTTCGACATTTGCAGCCTGAGTCAGTGCACGAACGACCTGACTGGATTCTACCGCGCACATTTTTGTTAATTCTGATCACATTAACGATTTTATTGCTATTTTATGAGCGGGCATGCGCGTTGTGACTGTTATGCAAGGACCTGAATTAAATATAAATGTGTGTTCAACGTGTTGGGTTTTTTTTGCTTGCTTCAGTGAGCTGCAGGTCAGCTGTGTGTGTGTGTGTGTGTGTGTGTGTGTGTGTGTGTGTGTGTGTGTGTGTGTGTTGCAGCTCATGGCTCCTGCTCAGGCCTCCTGGAGGAAAAGAACATTATGTTACAGGAGCTGCAAAGGCCGTAAAAACAGCCCTGCTGCTGCACGCTCACACCCCATTCATAACCTCCTTACCTTTTTGTAGTGTTTAGTGATAAAAGGTGTTATTTTTTATGTAAATATGCTAGAGCCGCAATCATTACATGATTAATCGATTAGTCTACGGACAGAGAATTAATCGGCAACCAATTTGATAATAAATTGATAGTTTAGGTATTTTTTGCAGGTTGTCAAATGGAGATTGTGTCTTATAGTAAATTGAATATTTTATTGATTTTGGGACTGTTGGATGGCCAAAACAAGACCTTTGATGATGCCACTTGGTGCTCTAGGGAATTGTGATGCAACGGTTTTCTGATGTGTTACCTAACAAATGATTAATCTCAAACATAATCACCAGATTAATTCATGGTAACGGTTATTAGTTGCAGCCCAAAAATGTCCAGAATACATGATGCACTCAGAGACTGTAACAAAAAAAAAGGCCACACACTGCTCAGTTTGCCTTACTTAATTTTTGCAGTGCATTCTACAAACGCTGACAAATTTCAGTCAAAACTTCATTCATAACTTGAACTGTTCAGGCCGGTTGGATGGTCAAACCTACAGGAACTCCCTGTGTTGTTCTGCTACACAAAGTGTTTCTTTTATAACGCACCCAACATAATGTCCCTTTCATTGCATTTTTCATGCTCTAAGGTTACGGTTTGCCGTTTCTTATGTCTGCTATGGTGAAGCTTAAGCTTTGGTCAGTCACAAGTGTCAGGTTTCAGGCTCATGTGCTAAAAATATCATCGTCAGAAGTTGCTGACAAGCGTTTTAGGAAGACCACGAAAACCGGTCTCAACAGTATTCTTTACCAAACACTCTCAAACCTACCGTCGTCCCCAGAGAGCCGCTTTCTTTTTTAATATTTTAAACATGTTTTACCATCCAAACTTTGAATTCCAGGTCTCACGCTGGTATTTATCTAGTTATGCTGCTGCATGGATTCATTTCCGGGAGCGTGTGGGATCAAAGTGGAAGCGTTCCTGAACCACAGGAAATTTGCTATTTCCCTTTCAACAATTTCTTTTCTTCTTCTACCTACGTAATTGTAGTTGGGTTACGCGAATACTGTCCAACCACTTGATTATAGACGTACCGTTCAGGGCATCGGTCAAAAACTTGGAAAATGTGGCTTCAAGACGATGATTGCTGAGAAAGTGTGAATGTGTTGGTCTGTGTGTGTTTTGTGAAGGTGGAGGCACCAGAGGAGAGCTGCAACCTGCACGACATCTACACCGGCTGGATGAAGTAAGTCAGATGTGTCACACAGTACAGGACGTCCCCACCGTTTTGTAATGAATCATACATTTTAGCTGCGGCCCCGGTTTGTAAAAAAATAGATAACTGGTTTAAATGTTAGCCTCCTTAAATGTCATAAGCCATTGTACATAGACCGATGGATTACGATAAAATACTTAACCCCCAGTGCAGCCAAGTCACATAAATCATAAAAAACAAATCAGGGTAAGGACACTCAGGGACGTAGGTAAGAAACAAAATACAGTAAAAAGCGATAAATAACACAATGACATTTGAGAATAGACTGAACTAATCCCTTCTCTCTAACACTAATATGATAGTGCCCGATAATATTGGAGTGCATGTAGATAATATTGCTTACGATGCAGTTGGGCAGAAGATTGAGCATGCATAGGCTTAATACAGAATCTTAATAGAATTCAATATCTCTCCAAAAAGGCAACAACACTTGTTGGATCCTTTTTTACGTGAACTTGATGATGTTGTGGTTGTGATGACGCTTGTGGGAGCATAAAAAGCGTCTTTTTATATTTGCTCCGAACTTCTATTAGCTCATCGTGGTTTTTTTCTTTCGTTGCACAATGATTCAATCATCGTCCGCTACTGCTCTGGTTTTCTTTTTATCACTGGATTCGGGGAAAGTCCAAAGACACACAGCTTAGAGCTTAGGTGGACTGGAGACTCCGAACTGTCTGTATGAGCAGGATGTGACTGGTAGTTTGTGTGTGTGTGTGAATGGCTGCCTGGCCTTCTGCCCAGTGCATTCTGGGATTGGCTTCAAATCCCCGCCACCCTGAAAAGGATTAAACGGGCAGCAGATAAATGATGGGAATGAATGACCTCAGCTCGTGTCTCTGATTTCTCACTGTGACTCTTACACTAAAAGAACACAAATCAAAGGCAGTGGCTTGCATTGGCCGGCCCAAATATAAGACGAAACCCTCCCCTTTCCAACAGCTGCACAGCCAACAGCTCAGTAATCTAGTCCAAGTATGTTTTCAAATTGAACTAATCCTTCCTTGTGCTCGTCAGTCTCTCACACACACACACACACACACACACACACATTCCCCTGTCAGGATGATTTTCTCTGGTTTTTCACGTTGTTCAGACTCTCTGAGTGCCTCGTTATGACATTTACACACATCTGTAATTCGATGATTTGGTCCCTGGTCAGTTCCTGCAAGTACAGACGTCTTTTTTAACGTGTTTTCTCTCGTCAGGAATTTATCACCTCCAAAAACACATTACGCGAAACTCAGAAACTCCTGTAGGTTAGACTTCAACGCCATCCACGCATTTTATTTTAAAGTCCCCCTCCAGACACATTTTAGTATGTAAAAATACTCTGCTATGATTTAATATTTAGTTTAGCGTGGTTGTCCCACATTAAAATAAATAAATAACTCTAAAAGGGGCCGGAGGCACACCTGCTCTTTCTCCCTCATTGAGAAAAGCTGGGTCTCTGAATGCCCCGCCCACCAGCACCTGCGGGTTAGGTTGACCGGTGCCGGCGAGGGACACACAGCCAGGGAGCGCTCCGGCCTTTCAAGCCAATTCGATGTAGTGGCCAAACCGTGGAATTACAACATCCGGGTCCTTCACGCGACGCAAACTAGCCCCACCAGACGTTTCGCGGCTAGACGCTGTGAAAGAAGCGGCTGTCATTCGTTTTCCAACGCAACCAGCCACCGCACGTGTCCGAGCCTCAGTCGGACCGGATGAGGAGTTGATTGTGCGCCGACTAGGAGGATGGTAAGTGTAGTTCGCCTCTTTTATTCGTTTACGTTGCTTGTTAGCTTGTAACTGACGGCAAGGGCTGCGAAACATACAACAATATCCGCTTTGACGTTACAGCGTGTTCACGTTGTCGTTACGTAACGTTAGTGGGTTGCGGAAGGAAGCTCCCAAAACTGCGCGCGCCACCGTGTTTGCCGTCAAACCGTTCCCTAAGCTAACTTTGTGCAGCCTCTAGCTCGCCGTACTGACCCGTCTTTCTTTGCCGGGCGGCTTAGTGATTGGCTCTCGGATTTGTGACGTCCAAAATGCGTCAATTGCGTTTGAATCTCAGGGTTCACGGAAGTGTATAGACACGTCAACAGCTCTCTGGGGGCAAACTTTGCACAGACACAAGTCGGTAAAGGTCTGACATTTTTTTATGTATTTAAGTTTTGTGCGTTGCATTGTGGGAGAACAGCATCCACCAGGATTGCACTGTCCTCAGTCTGCGTGCTGTTTGCTGGAGTGTTTTTGTCACTTTTCCAGTGCGAACGTGCTGAATATTAAAGACTTCCTTGGACTTATAATGCAGTATGGATTTGGGACATACCGATACTTTTACGTGGACCTGAAGAAACTCGCCAACCAAGCAACTATAGAGGGTTTGCACCTACGTCACGGTTTGGTCAGTTACCCGGATGCGCGGCCATATTGGAGATACTCGGATGTAAACAAAAGCACGGATTGCACTATTAATACACCACTGAAGACTAATTTCTACTAATGTATTAAGTCTAAACCATGAAAAAAGAAGCAAAGAATGGGCAGCAGCATCTCTATGTTTATGCTAGGTTCGATCTGCACGACGTTTGTAGCGTGACTTCAGTGAGTCCTCAGGTGATCGTGGTCCTTGTTTCCCGGTCATATTAACGCACGGCACCGAGTCTGTATACAGGTCAGATCTTTATCCTAGAATACAGTAATAATAAATATAGCACCATTAAATACATTTCAGTAACATTTTACAGAAAATATACAGGTCTTGTACTGTTGGAGAAGGCTAAGAAATGAGATTAGAATCTGATTTTTAGCCAACAAATAACAAACCGCAACGTAACATCAATATGAGAGTATACTATTACACTACAACATTAGTTAAGATAGTAGCCTAATATTTCACCTAGGTGACAAGAAATAAGAAGAACAAATGCGAATGTTGTCAAGATTCTTTCCCTTGAAATCCTGGTTCAGTCTGACCAACAACCACAAACGCCTTCTTTCCTTAGTTTTTTGCACTCTTCTCCTTGATTTGTTACTACTTTTGGCAGTATATAAAACTTCAAATGTTTTTCCCGGTCCGACCGATTAGTACGACCTAAAACAGCAGAAAACTTTTGCGAGTTCCGTTCGTTTCAGTGGCACTGTTTACGTTCAGTATCGCCAATATGGCCGACTTCCGGGTTGATGACGTGTCGTGAAAACGCTCTATAGGGCAACAAACAACACATAACTCAGCGCTCCTAATGCAGTGTAACATAGGAACCTGCTGCTGCGAATACGTAAATGTCTAGTCCTTGACTATATTAAGACCCTCCCACTTCTTTACGTTTAATAGTCTTATATTCAGGCACATGCGGCAATATTGGGGATATCTTGGCCGATCCGGGCATATTTTTAATGGATTGATATCGGCTTTAATAAAGCTTGTCAAAATCCGATCCTGTCTTCCCTGAAGTCTGCTGTGTCTCGTTCACCTCAGCCTGCTGGTGTCGCCATGCTGCTCTCCTTAACGGCAGCCAGGCATTTCACTGCATATGAGAGGGAAGATTAGAGAGCAGGAATGTGAAAAATAGTTTGGTATTTAATCAACTTAATAGTTTTGAATCAAGAAGCTTGTGAAAAGTAAGGTGTGCCAAATTTAGAAGCTATTTTATTCTAATGTGTCGGATACATATTTAATCAAACTTTAGGTAAATAGAAGTATTGGAACGACAATCGGAGATTTTAATATTAAACGACTTGTATTGGGATCCGGGCCAAAAACACATGATCGGAAAAACACTAGGCAATGTTTTATAATCTTAAATACCTAATTATAGGAAAATAGTCTTCATGTTTGAATGCCGCCTGTATGATCACTTTCAGTCTCTCTACATCACCTGAGGTGTTTCCAAAATCAGCCCGCAATGACATTGAAATGTGCGCCTGTGTGTGTTGCAGGCTCTGCTCTCTAGCTCAGCTTGCCAAGCAGGAGGCAGAAGAAGACTCCATTACTTTGAAAAAGAAGAGGATCAAAGCAGAACCTGCCACCAGCGAAGAAGAAGCAGGCGCAGGCACCACACTCTCCAACACCACGGAGGAAGATAATGTGGACGCCAAACCTCCACCTGGTAAGAGTTCTTTTTGTCTTTTTAGTTTGTTCCTTCACAGGATGTAAGTTGTATCTGTTCATTCACCTGTCTGACCGCTGATTGCTTATTCTAGACTATATCTGGTAGTTCTAGTCAGTGTTGTTAGCTCTTTTTCAAGAGATTATAGTTTAATTTTGTATTTTTCAATAGTTGTAGTTATATGCACAAGTTTACAAGATTGTGGTTAATTTTTGTTGCCGATTTTCTGATCCTTTTATTTTCTTTCTAATTTAGAAGTTTTAAACCATTACATGTATTTTGTGCCCCTTGTGTTTCAGAGTCCATGACAGACGCCGAGACGGCCTCTGAGCAGCTGCTGCATCCTGCAGGTGAAACCAGAACAACCAACTCAGACAGCGAGAGCTCCGACTCCTCTGACGGCGAAGAAGAAAAGAAAGAAGAGGAGGAGGAAACAAAATCAGAACAAGAGGTGAGCAGAGGGCATCACATTCGACACACAACAGTGTATTGGCAGATGCAGAGATGCAATACTCACATGGCAGCAGTAGCATAGAGATGAGCGAAGCAGGCTTGTGATTGGAAGGTCACAAGTTTGAATCCCTGAACCATCGGAGAAGTTGAGGATGCGGAAAGGAAAGTGAGTGACGCTGTCCTCTCCCTCAACGTTTGAGCATTAAACCCTCAGCTGCTGCCATGATGCAGCAGCCACCAAATGTTCAAATTTCCTTTGTTTTCAAGCTGTGTTTATTCGAGTTTGAACCCGAGTTTGATGGTCCCTCCCCCCCCCAATCTGGTCTGCCTCTTTTTATTGGTCTCACGATCTTTAGTCAAAGTGCAGCTGTTTACCGCCGTTGCCAGGAGATAAGATTGGCGCCCTTTGCAGGAACAACTAATAGGCAGTTGTCTATATGGAAAAGGCGGGGCTTCAAACCAGACTTGCATGTCAAAGACCAATTTTTCTCAATACAAGGATACCACTAATTTTGTCGTGCACATGGGAATTTGCTTCCAGGCATATTTTGATGGATCGCTATCGGGTGAAACAAATCCGATTTAAATGCTGATCCGTTCTTCACTGAGCGGTCCTCTCTAATAAAGCGATCTAGCAGATCACGTCAATTTCATTGCATTGCATTAAACTGTAATTCATCGTATCAATAATTTAAGCTTAGAAACTTCATGGATTTAAATCAGGACCTCAGTATTTGGGTCAAGGAGCTCGTGAAAAGTAAGATGTCAGATTTTAGTTTTTATTTTATTTTGTTTTATTTCAACGTGTGATACAGATTAAATCAACATTTAGGTAAATATGAGTATGGGATACCCATTATTAAAGGACTCGGATCGGGATCGGAATAATTGTATCTGTATGTTAGCTATATTATATTATAGCCATATTTACATGGCTGGCAAATCGTCTGCACAGCAGTGTTCTGTAGCTGGGTGAAGTAAAATGAATCGATTCGAGCGTTTTCTGCAAGTGGAAGAGCGAGCAGCACGTTTCGTGTCTGCGTCATCCGGCTCGCTTGTCAATTAGGAGAACAGATGACAGGTTTTACAGTAAAGTACACTAATCCAAAGTCGAACTCCAAAGAACATTAGATAACGTAAGATACCTCATGGGATGGGGGGGGTGATTTACAGTCATGCATTCCAAAAATTCAGGATCTCACAATGAATTAAAGAACAGCAGATAAGGAGGCTGCAGAGAGAAAAATGACCAACATCCAAGAGGACAATATATCAGATCAAATTAATGATAAATGATGATGGAGAAACAAAAAAATAAGAAGTGGCACATAGTAGCTAGTCTTGAATATTGCTGCAGCAGCAGGAAACCACCACCCTCTCTCTCTCACACACACACACACACACACACACACACACACATAGCTGCTGTCCAGTCACTGTAATAATGTGCTGATAGATGGACACTCGCTCCAGTGTTATTATATGCGTCTGAAATACACACAGACACATTTCATGTCCGCTTGTCTGTGCTGTATGTGTTAGTTTGCACGTTTGTTATTTTAAGTTTGTGTGTGTGTGTGTGTGTGTGTGTGTGTTGGCTATGTGGTGAGGACTGAAACACGTTTTTTACCTACAGAGTGAGGACATTTTGGCCGGTCCTCACAACTTCAAAGGGCTGTTTGAAGGTTAAGACTTGGTGTTAAGGGTTAGGTTATAATTAGGTCATGGTTAGGGTTGAGGTTAGGCATTTAGTTGTGATTGTCAGGTGTTAGGGAATGCTTTATGTCAATGACGGTCTTCACAATGATGGAAGTAGAAGGGTGCGTGTGTGCGCGTCCGAGTCATGTCTCTGTTCTTTTCTGCTGGCCCAGTGATGCAGTAGTTAATGCTGTTTGGACATAAACTCTGTGTGTGTGTGTGACACAATGATAATCCTCCGAGACAAATTGTGTGTGTGTTTCTGTCTGTGTGTTAATGGCTCTTTTGTGGTTCAATCTACAAAACCTGATTGCTTTGCTTTGTGTCTGACATCAGAAGAGTTGGGGGGGTGTTTCTTCTTCTCTCCTCTAAGACAAATACAGCACCAGACTACTGCGCTGGTCTTTAACAGAATAAAGATGTTTCTGCTGAAAAGAACTAAAAGCAGACAGTTTTTGTTTTTTGTTTTTTTTCCTTCAACCTCCAGCTGATGAAATTTAAAATCTGGACCACATGCAGAGGACAAGAGTAATGCAATCCGCCAAACATCTTGTGATACTTTCTGATTAGTAGTTTCACAATGTTCAGTTGGAAATGAATTGATCCTATTAACAAGTATCGTGTGAGTTTCCAAACCCTCGTATCTTATTCCTCTGGGCCACAGAGCTCCATTGTTGTCCAACATTGATTAAAAACACATCAGTGAGCCACACTGTTGCGCTGGGTGACATGTTCCTGCATGTTTATTTTGACTCGATCCCACATACAGCCTCCTGCTGCCGCAAATAAGGCGCTGAAAACAGTCCCCAACAAATGCACTATTTATTCTAGTTTGAGCTAACATTTGCTAAAAACTAAAGTGCCCAGCTTTTGTCGGCGCTTTTTTAAAAATGACTATACATGATCAGGTTTTATAGATTTACTTTTTCAGTAGGAACCCCCAAAGACTTGGTATCCTTTTAAATGCCATCGCAGGGAGCCGTAAAAAGGTCTTAAATTTGGTCTTTCTCGCACCAATGTAGTTAGCCTTGTTAGCAGTTCTGAGTGCCTGCTTGTACATATTTTGCAGTGTGTTGAAGTGTGTGCTGAGGCGTCCAACAAGGCAGAGAGTTCCAGCTGCAGCTCCTCCGACTCTGAGGAAGTGCTTGAACCCACACAGGGAGGCTCCAGCCAGGTCGACCCCAGACAAGCTGCCTCTGACCCGCCTGTGGAGGAGCCCGCGGCCCCTGATCCAGCCGTCGCCTCCAGTTTGGACAGCGAGAGCAGTAAGGAGCCTAAACAGGTTAGTGACCCGAGTCCAAAGTATGTGCTTGTGTAAAATCCTTCCCCCAACAAACATAAAGTTAAATAGTTAAACTGAAAGTTGCTTCTTTTTTTTTTTTTTAAAGTGCTGCCAAGATTTTCTTTCTTTCTTTCTTTGTCTTTTTATAAGTTTTGGCAGCCTCTAAATTTCACTGAAGTCTACTCACGTGTCCGAGGAAGTTAACGTTTTGATCAGGTTTTTCTCTGCTCTCAGCATCTGCCTTTACCTTCTGCCCACCCTCGTGCAGGAGAGGATATCACTCGCAACTTCTCTGGGAAGATGTGACAGTTAAATGTTGTTTTTATTTATCTGAAATGCTTGTGTCCACTGTTTTGTTATTTTTAATGTGTCCTACATTTGAGCCACCAAACAGCTTGTCTTTAACAGCTACCTGTACTGTATGGTCTCGTCCGCCTCCACCAAACTGCTCTGAAAGGTTAAAAAAAAATGGGCAGAAATGTTAATCACTTTTAACCACAACCCCTAAAAGGAAAACTCAACAGGGGCTGCTGGTTGATTCCTGGCACAGCCTCCGTTCCGTTCAGCTCAGCCTCTGCACATCTGAAACTTATTTAGCAGAGGATCGTTACTGGCGGAGGTGCATTGTTTCTGCTGTTTAGTTTCCAGTAGGAAAACACTGCAAGTAGTTCTCCTTTGCTGAATCATGACGTCTTCTAAGAATATCCTGGCATGTGGAGGCTTGGGAATAAAGGTCACCATACCTGTTGTTTGCAGCAAAGAAAAAGTTCTGATTGCTGTTCATTTGTGTGAGCAACAAGCCGGTTGTCTTTTCAAACTGTCTTTTTGTAAGACAGTGAGCTCCTACAAGCTGCTGTGGATATTTACAGGGTTTAAATGAGATTTTGAAAGTTTGGTGCCAAGTGGCCTTAACTTCAGCTGCTCCCAAGGCTGCACTCTAAATAAAAAAAAAAACATCATTCACAATCTTAATTTGTGCACTTCAAGAGTTTTGTTCTTTAAGAGGCTGCTCTCTGTCTCAGAGGGAAAGTCATTTCTAAATTGACGAGACAAGAAGTCTAGTCCAAACTCTCTACTCTATTTTGAATCTTAAGTGCCAAAACATACATTTTTAATTGTTTCCACGTGAATCTTAAAGAATAATTCTGGTTTATTGCAGCGTGGATCTTATTTTCATTGTTTTGGCCAGCCTTCTTATCAGTGCTAATAACACTGTACACACCATCTTAATTACTCTGATCTGGGAACGCGACAAGAAGTCAGACAGGTTGTAAATAAAACCCCAGGTTAGACCAACTTATTTGGGAGAGACAACAAAGGTGTGTACAGTGAACAACACAGTTGACAGACTGTCAATGCCGCTTGTTTAAACCTATCTGTTTGTATATTTTTATATCTTTTTTTTGTTTCACTATCAACCATCCTAAATTGGTCTTGGCTCTGCTCGGTTTTCCTTCCTCAGGGGACAGAAGCAGCCACGGACGCCTCTGAGGTCACAGGTGAAACCTCTGTAGTTGAACAGACAGCCGTCAGTCAAACAGAGGCCACGCCTTCCCCCTCTCAGGAGGCCTGTGAAGCAGATGCATCAGAAGATGAAGAAGGCGGCGCTGCAAAGGTGCAGTATTGGTCCATATTTATGTTTGATAGTTAGAGGACAGAACCGGTGGATTATTTAGGTCCTTGCTTTCCCCAAAACCTTACGTGACTTATATAAGATTTACTTATCATCAATGAAAATTGTTTAAATTTGAATTAGAATGGGGGCGAAAACCTGCCTCTTACTTTTTCACACTGACTAGAAAGGATCCAATCTGGGTGAAATAAGAAATTAAATGAATCCAAAAAGGAAGAAATAACACAGAAAAAACATCATCTGAGAAACTCTTCGTGTCTGGTGTCGGAGACTGTTGTTGACCCGTCGCTTCCTCTCGCAGGAGCCCTGCCATGCTGAGCCCACCACGTTCGACCTGACAGCTCAGGAGACCAATGACCAGCCGTCAGAGAGGGAAGCCCCGCCCCCTGCAGGTATGAACACCCAATAGACGTTTGATAACCAGGTTGTTCTTTACATGTTATGTATGGCATCTTTTCAGTCTCTTTCTCACTGCGCTGACAAGAGTCACAAGCTGTTGTGAAGAAACTGCTCGGAGGGTTCAGTGTGGCTGCTTTTTTTTTTTTTTTTTTTACAGCTTCTGCAGCAGATTTCAAAGCTGCTGATGAAAGACCACATGATGGGTTTTCTATCATTTATCATGGGGGGGGGGGGAAACAAAACAGATTGGACGCTTGACAGTATGAGGAGTGCCGGTTTGTTTCCACCGTTTTAATAGACGAAGGGAAGTCGTTGTGGATTTAAGAAAAATTAAATAAGGTTTTTTTAAGTCAATTTTTCATGCTGCAACTGAACTATTTTCATTTTCAATTAATCTGAAGATTATTTTCCTGATTGAATCATTGAATTGTTTCTATAAAATGTTCTAAGGCAAACACTGCTCGCACAACTTCCCAAAGCCCAAGAACACTACTTCAGTTATTTTTTTTTTTTTTCCACCTAAACCGTGAGACATTAATTTTACCTCCACATAAGGCAAAGAAAAGCAGCAGATCCTCACAATTAAGAAGCTGGAGCTAGGAAATGTGACTTAAGTGATTCATTGATTATCAAAATGGTTGATTTTATTTTTGTTGTCAAGTCAGTAGTCATGCTCAACGATGAATAAGTGTGGATGATCAGCGTTTCAGCTCTAAAATGTGCTCTCTGTGTTTTACCTGGAGGAAGTCGGACTCAACGCCAAAACCTGTAAAGAGTTAGACGGATTTCTGCCAAAGCCCAGAGAAACAGATCTGGCAGCTCTGTTCAGAGGAGTTTTCCACAACGGCAGTCACTTGTTTCACTTCCCAAAGGGGGTTTGTTAAGCTTGTCAGAGCTTGTTAAGCAAACTGGAGCGATGAGTAGTCTGGGAATTGCAGTCATCTGGAACACAATCACCTCATTTACTAAAGTCTTTGAAATTAATTCATGACTTTGGTGAATAAACTGGAGTTGAATAGACATTTCTCTCAGCAGACATTTTGACATGTCAAACGCCGCTGTAAATAATATTATTAATCGTTGCACTGCAATAATTGCTGGTCCAGAGCCATCATTAAATAGTTCCACCTGTGCTTTTGTTGCCATGGCAAGACAAGATGTATGCTGAGGGAAAGGGCTTATGAGTGGCAAGACCATCAAGACGACACGTAAAGTACAAGATGGGCAGACGTTTGACAACTCGCTGAAAACTGGAGATGCTCCTCAAACAAAGATGTCGGCTGAATCTAACATATGAAGACGCCTATCTTGCTCTCGAGCTCATTGCCAGTTTAGCCGGAGGGCTTTGTGTCCCGTGTGTGTGTGTGTGTGTGTGTAAAAGCTCTGGCAGTTTGGATGAAGTTCAGTTGGCTTTTTATCGGCCGTGCGCTGCCATCGCGAAGTCGGCACTGGAGGTTTTTATTTTTTTATTTTTTTTAGTGCGATATATCAAGTGTTGGACGGATTCCCATTAAGATTTGTGCATAGATTCGTGTTCCCCTCAGGATGAATGATCTCTTTGGTGATCTTTGGCTTTTCATCTAGCGCCACCATCAGGTCAAAAATATTTACTGTTCCTATACTCTGCAAAACTGGCATTCCCAACTGCCATAGCATGCTAAACTAAGATGGTAAACATGATGCCTTCTAAACATCAGCATGTTAGCTTTGTCATTGTGATCATTTTTATTTTAATAAAATTCAACGTGGCCTCATTTTGTTGCCAGTTTCCCCAGTATTGTTGTTGTAGTTTGGATTTAAGGATTAATAAAGGACATCTGCAGTATGTCTCTAAATGTCGTGTTTGGTAAATACTCCAGAAGCACTAATATAAATACATGCGTTTTCATCTTTTTCAGACCGTGACTCTGAAAATCCCGAGGAGGTAGAAGAGGAGGAGAAATCCAAGGTACCCCCAAAAAAGCTTTTTTGCAAGGGACTGTTGTTGTGGGCTAACGTAGACAGAGATGTTAGGGCTTACAGTGCCAAGAGGAGGGAGAGAATAAGAATTTAAACATAGGAACATGTTTACTTACCTGTGTGTGTGTGTGTTCATGCAGAGGACGGACGGCTGTGACCTCACATCCCCGCTGAAGCCGGAGGACCAAGGCAGCATCACCGACCTCCCCATCACTGACACCGGTTAGTACACCGTGCTTTCATCGTACCCAGAACATACAATGTTACGACCCCCTTTTTATCTTAAACCTTTTAATGGGCTGAATAAAGGTTGAATCTTCGGTTCTCTTTCAACAACATTAATCAAAACGGTTTTCTCAAATCTCTGAATATTTGCGAAGGAACCTAACCAATTTGACCTGCGGTGGATGTGGCAGATTACTGTAAAACTATTTTGAAAAGTCGTCCATAACGTAGCATTTTTTTGTATTGTTGTCGTATCCACCAGGAGAAAATAGAATATTAAAAAATTGGTAAAAAGATGATGGTGATGTTGTTTTGTGAACTCTGTATCAATGCTGATGTGGAAGTCTCACGGCTAACTGATGAAGAAAAAGAATAAAGCATGGTGCACTGAAAGAGAGTTGTGCACGTTTTAGTTCTGTGCGTTCTGAAAAACACGGAAAGAAAATTACTCTCAAATGTGTTCTGTTTGCAGAAAAGGTGACGGTGGTGGCGGCTGCAGAGGAGCGCGTCGACCCAGAGGTCTCCATCACCCTCAACATCGAAGACGATGCAGCAGCCGAGCGAGAAAGCAGCCAGCTGCTCCCTCAGGAGGCTGCCGAAACTCCCAGGAAGAAGAAAAAGAAGAGCAAGAAACATGTAGAGACGCCAACTACAGATACAGCGAGCACAGACGCGTCCACTATAGATTCACCCAGTGACACTCCTCTTACCACCAAGACTGCCAGGAAGAAAAAGAGACGGGAGGAAGATCAGCAGAAAGAAGAAGAGGAGGAGGAGGAGAAGCAGGAGGACGTTTCTCAGGCCACGTCATCGGAGACAAAGAAGGCGGCTAAGAAAAGGAAAAGGGAGCGAGATGAAGAACGAGATGAGGGAACTCCTGTCACTCCGTCAGAGAATAAAATTAAGAAGAAAAAGCTTAACGTAAGAGATGTGGCAGAGGAGCAGAGCGAGGCAGTCGGAGTGGAGGAGACGCTGGAGAGTCCGGCAGAGACAAAGAGGAAGAAGAAGAAAAAGAGGAAAAAGGAGGTGCAGTCTGACGAAAGACCAGCAGGGGGCAGCGAAGACACAGAAAAGAAGCTCGAGGCCACAAGTAGAGAGAGTCCGAAAATTCACTTCTTTCTTGCTCTTGTTTCTTAACTTGGAAGTTGACTTGAATACATTGTATCTGTAGAAAATCGGCTTTGACCCGTAATCATCCGTATTAGTTGATTGACACGTTCAGTGTAGAATAATAAGTCTCATCGTCACACCTGCGTCTGTCTGTCAGCAGTGTTTATAGATAAGTTAGCTCCGTTTTTTTTTTCCTTTCCCTTCTTACCTTTTTAGACGGAAACTCTACTCCGCTGTCCTCGGCCAAAAAGAAAAAACGTATCAGGAAGAAACTGAGCCAGAAGAAGAGATTTAAGCTCCAGAAGAGGAGGAAGAGGAAGAGCGGACGAACTGAGATCGCAGCAGAAAGCAAGAATCTCGCAGGCAGAAAGAAGTCAGTAGAGTTTGTTATCTTTATGCTTAAAACTCCACATATTGTACACTGTTATTTTTACATTGGCATTTGTTGTAAGTGTATGTAGTTAAGATTACTGACTTATGGAGACTTTTTGGAATTCAACATTTATTTCAGTACTTAAATTGTTACACAAGCAGGGCAATAAAAAAATAAATATATTTAGGCAATGTGTAACAAATGGAATAATGCAGAAAAAAACAAGATATTTATACAGTAAAATTGTTAAATGTTTAAAGAAGACCATAGCACAGAGTATTGTAAATATTTTGTCAAAGGGAAATTAAGATTTTTCCATTTTTCAGACAAAAACTGATCCAAGAGGCAGCAGAGGAGACGCCTCGGCCAAAACCAGCCAAAAGACCTCAACCTGATCCTGCCCTGGAGGACGAGACACCAAAGAAGAAGAAGAAAAAGATTAAAATAAACACCGAACAAGAAGAGAATTCCTCGAAAGAAAACCAACCGCCAAAGATGAAGAAGAAGAAGAGCTGGGTGAAGGAGGACGATGGAAGCGGTGTGGAGAGCGGCCCGAGTGCTGAGCTTCCTGAAGTCGTCTCGTCTCCACTTTCAAAGGAGGGGACGAAGAAGAAGAAGAAGGCTGGAAAAGGCGAGGAGGCAACAGAAAGTTCAACTCCTATCACTCTGAGCCCAGAGGTATCTGCCAAGAGAAAGAGTAAGTAACATTCAGACAGTCTAATTTTTAAAATGGTTTTTATTTTCATTAGACGGTTCAGTCAGTAAAATGGTCACAATTCTTTTTTTGTCCGACCAACCTACAGAAAAGGAATCTAAAACAGTGTTTGTGCTTCACAAATAACTTTTAAACACTGAATTAAGAAAGAATGCAGCGACAGGTTTATTTAACTCACCTGCAAAACGTCCTGCTGTGTACATTTCTTGATCAAACACCGTGCTGTGTTCGCCGAGTCAGAAATGAAGGCTGGTAAAGTGTTAGGGAAGATGAGATCTGGAGCACACGGTTATAGTAAGAGCTTTAATATGGTGCAGCTGCTAACGCGACGTTATGTGAAGGCAAATCATGGCTCGGACTCTACCCTGAACCTCTGGGGTACTGAAAAGATTTCCTCACCCTCTCGGGGAGGGGCCATTGTAAAACAAACCCTACTGAGCCAAGTGGTTTAAACGAGGAAGAACCGGTGAGAGACGGCTATTAGCTGCCTCTTCTTACTCTGATGCAAACACGCTTTTTGTTTGAAGTGGCCGCACCTTTTATTGAAAGCTCTTACTGTAACAACCGTGTGCTTCAGGAGCTGTCGTCCTGTCTGTCGAGGCCGTAGACTGTATATAAAGATGGACGACTCGTCTCCACCTCCTCCCACTGCACAAAAAGGGAGAGGTTTTGGCTCCACTTGATGGTTAACAACATTTTTCTACCAATTAAGTGTTAATCTGTCAAAAGGTTATTTTTTTAAAAAGTCATTTAACACGGCAGCACTTAGAATCAGAGTTTAACTTGTGATTTTGGGCGTGTGAATTAAACTCCCTTTCCGCAATAACTTCACGATGTGCTGATATTGATGTTTTGTGCCGACGTTTACAGAGAAGAACCGATTAAACGAGGAACTGGAAGAGACAGAAGCTGCTGCAGACGAACGCACTCCTCCGACTACTTCTACGGTAAGAACCTGCAGAAGGAGGACACAAACAAATCTGGCTCTCACAAAAGTATTGTTATTAAGTACAAACCTGTAGGGCATTATAAAGTAAATCATACATTTCCTCACACGATAATTTGCCCGAGGGAAAACTACTTTTACAGAACTTCCTTTTTCTGATATTTCCAGAAAAAGAAATCCTCCAAAAAGACGATCATCTCGGATTAAAATCTGGGTAAGTTTCTACTGAACGTGTTCACTTCAGGTTTATGAAGTAGTGAAATGCTTGTTGTTTCTATGTGGAATGAGTGCTGCTATTCATGGATCATCTCGCATATGATTTCAAAAAACATTTGCTGAGATGGAAATTTCTTCCGAGTTCAGCACAAACCTTACTGTACCCTCAGCATACTTGCCAACCTGCAGACCTAAAAAATAGGGAGGATTTTGAAATCAAAGGGTTGGAGGGGGGGGAGTGAAGAGTCTCAGAGACCGTTTCCTGCATTCTGGTGACTTTTAAACAATAAGGAAAGATTAATTTGCCCCTCTGGCATGAATCTCTAGCATAAAATAACTCTGATTAGTCTTCGTTCATTAATGTTTTGCCCCTGCCTCTTTCGGTAAGAAATGCTTGAGACTTTACCTCAAAACATGGAGGAGCCACAAACATGGGGGGGGGGGGGCGATGAAAATTGGGATGGTTGGCAGGTATGACCCTCAGCAAGTATTTCTTTTAGAGAATGGTTTACAGTAAAACAAAACACATGTGAACAAGAATTAATTCATTCTTTGAGATGTTTTTTTTTGCTTTTGTGATGACTAATGACTATCCCCCCCCCCCCCCCCCCCCCCCCCCCCCCCCCCCCCCCCCCCCCCCCCCCCCCCCCCCACCCCCCCCACACCCACCCCACCTACACCCTGAAACTAAATCTTC
>CM022487.1:23559838-23571724 GCA_011952105.1 Coreoperca whiteheadi | reverse complement strand
ATAAAAAAAATATTAAAAAGATTTCAGAGAAGAAAAAAAAAAAAAAACAAATCCATCCCTATCAAACAAAATAGAGAAAAAAAGAACAACCCCCCCCCCCCCCCCCCCCCACACACACACACACACCACCAGCGTATTCTCTGATCAGACATCAGTGGACAACGATTGTATCGTGAACCTGGCAGTTGGCATAATGTTACTCCTGATTTCTCCTGTCTGTTCTTGAGATTCGAGTAGATTTTGTAATTTTTTTTTAAAGAATTTTGACCAAGGTACATGCTAAGCAGGACATGTTACAGTGTAAAAGTCATATGGTCTCTTTGGTGGACAAACTATGCAATGGAGACACAGTGTTTATAAATGACCTCAAAAGTAGTTTAGAGTTTCTGTGCTGCTATTTCTGTTTACTTAGCTGTTGACGTATTTGGTCTAGCTCTACTTCCTACTAACAGCTTTCCTTTTTTTAACTGGAAGCTCCACCAATCACTTGTTTCTAGGGCTGGTTATCATTCAACACGTGTTTGATTTGAATCAAAGAGCATAAAAAATTAAACACGATTACATCTGTTGAATGCTTTTGCAATAAATTGTTAAAAGATAGTGAGAAAAGCTGAACCAACGGAATGTTTGGGTTTATTAAATCACTTAAGCAATTAGTTTATTAAAATTGTTGGCAGTTAATTTTTTTTTCCAATCAATTGATCGTTTCAGCGCCTAAATTCAGGACTTGAAAGTTTTTGATACTTGAAACTACGAACACATGTAGGTCTGAATCAAACATGAAGGTTAATAAGTATCGAGGTTCGATAAGCAGCCCTAGTTAATACTACGCCGCCTCTGGGAAATATTTGTATCATCAACGCTCCAAGCTTGTTACATTTGGGTGCGTTTACTGTTTTTAATGGTACAACGCAAGTGATGTTAGAGCAGTTAAAGGTTTTTTGTCAGTACCGAGCTGATGATGAATGCTAAACATTTTTTCTACGTGTTTGAGGTAAAAAAAAAAAAAAATACATTTTGTTTTGAGAAGTTACTTACGCTGTGAAATTCTGTTGTTTACGCACTGTTTCTCTTTATAATCCCCGTGAGCTATTAACTATGCATTTGATTATATCTTGTTGCTTGGGAGGAATATTAACAAATTTCACTACTTGTTTTTTTTGCTGTTACGTGTTAGATCAACATGTGTGAGCGAAAATAAAACTCTGCAATAGCTTTCATTTTGCAGCAGCAGTGATTTTTGCTATCTCATGCTGTTTCCACGTTCATGTCATATCGGAGTTACCATCATTCAATCAGATAATATCTAAATTAAAATTATGACAGGGTAACTGAGAAATGCTAAAAAGTGATTATGTACTGTAGTTAACCCCTAAATTTTAATTTAGTTTATTGTCAATGCACAATATTGCTAAGCCCCATGCGATCAACTCTGCAATCAAAGAAACATCTTGAGTTGTCCGATGACATGGAAATCCATCCCATATGACGCGAGCACGCAGCAAATTTCACATTTTTCCGCACAACAAACCTTTCAACTATGAATCTGACTTCAGACTAAACTAAAGAATAAATATCTGCCCATCTTTGATTTGCCGCTCAGGGATTTTAACATCCAATGTATGTTTAGATATGACACAGTGACTAATGAAACATTTCATTAACATTTGTAGGTTGAACTGAATTTGGGTTCTTATGTTTTGAGCCCTAAAACAAGTGATTTTAATTTATGTAACCAGCTGCACATTTGCATCACTAACTATACGGTAATTCACTGATAATTCATTCAGTCTACCCTGAGAAAAGTAGCAGTATTTTTGTTTAAACCAGCTGCAAATGTCACAGGAGTAAAAGCTTTAGAAACTCACATCAGTGTACCGCAGAGAGATTAGTTAATAATTATTTTTGACACAGCCGTAATGCAAGTAACTTTTTTTTGTTCCCCTTATTAAAGCGCAGGTCATACTGTTGACTGAACGATTCGCTTCTAACTGGAACACAAAACAAGAAATCTGAAACTTTACACTCCCTGTAAATAGACTCGGACACCAAACATTGGCAAAGTAAAGATAGTTTGTGGGGTTTTTTTTGGCTCTAAGCTTCAGACGACAGAAAAGGGTAAAGTCTTTTAAAGTTAAAACTGATTTTGAATCATAACACAGAAGGAGAAATGATTTTTGATAAACAAAATAGATTTTTCACCCAGCCCTTATAAGTATAACTACCACATATTACATAATAGTGCCTTTTGCTGACTGTCGGAACTGGAAGTACCTTCAGTTTGGCTGGTTGAAAGTATTTCCTTGTGCGCTCTTTGAGTAGTATCTCCTGGAGCTGTTTTTCTGCTGGGTACAGCGGTGTGGTTTCTCCTGTGAACAAACAAACGCACACACATTAATTAAAAACAAAGAAAGCTGTTGATCATCAACTAACACCACATTTTTTTAGGAAGGGGCATTATGCGTTTTCCACTAAATGTAAATAAAAATAAAAACGTACTGTATTTAACTCACATAAACTTATTGTGAAACTGATTTCCTGTGTTCTTTACCCACCACAATGCGTTCCCTGCATTTAAACACCCACGCAGACACAAAGTACAGCACCATTACTGAGTGACGCTCTTGTCTGGATACAGGAATGGAAACAACCGTTCTTGGGTGTGATTATATAGAATTACAGGGCTGATGCAGCGGCCGTGAATAACCAGCACCATTTCACGTCTGTGGCACATTATATTCCTTTTATACAATTGTGTTCACTGTCTGGAGAAGAACGTTTTCTTCAAAGACTCATATGAAAATAAAAACTAGGAGGAAAAAAAAGCTGGCCACAATAAAACTAGAGTACTGAAAACTAAAAGAGGACTTTTTTTTTTTAATGTTACTTTGACTTTCGAACATTGTTTTCTTTGGAATTTATTGAACCTACTACAGCTCAAATGATTATAGTCAATTAGTCGAGGGACAGAATATGAATCAGCAACTGTTTTTTTTATAATCGATTAAACATTTATATAATTTTTTGTCATTTAGATAAGTCTGTTTTGCAAATAGGATTTGTCAAAATACTTCTGTTACACGTATGAAACAGTAAAGATGAGGAAGGACAGCATGTTTCTAAAAGCTGGACCATGAGCTACAGTAATGTTAAAGACAAAGTATAGGAATAAATGTCAATCTTCAAACCCCACCAGCATGTCAGCTCCCAATGGGTTCACTGTTGTACATTTCGTGTGTAAACATTAATGTGTGAGATTTTAAATACATGGTAATTACACAGCTTAACCAAACAACTATTTACATGAGATGCAATTGGGACTTAACAGATTACGTTTGGTCAGCGATGTAACATTGTTGAATTATAACACAGCTAATTCATTTTATAAATAAGTTTGTAAAAAAAGTTCAAAATACTTTTAATAGATACATAAATGCTTTCCCAAGTGAACCTGGATCCCTGGGAACTGTTTGCAAGGTTTGTTTTCTGATAAACCGCAACTCTAAAATATTCTCCACTTCACTATGTTATCACTCGAGTTGATTCAGACTGTAATTTATTGGAAATGTGATTAGTTTTGAATAATTTGAAACCACTTTGCAGAAGTACACACAGCAGCCTGAATGTGGCCTTTTATTGTGTGCTGTAAAATACGCCACGCTTCATTAAAAGTGTAAATCTATGGCATCTAACATCTATTTCTCTCACTGAGACTAAATGGAGATTATTTGCGTGAGCAATTTATGGTTCAGAAACATACATATACACACATGTATGTGTATTTGTATGTTTATTTAGTTGTATGTGTATTCATATGTTCGTATTTACATGTATGTATATACATTTATACATACATACATAAATACATACATACATTCACAAATATAAATACACACACAAATACATAAATCTAAACACACGTACATACATACATGTATACATTTACACATACATACATGTTCGTGTATTTATTAGGGCTGCATGTGTAAATGTATACATGTATGTGTGTATGTATTTATGGATGGATGTATGTGTATTTAGATGTATGTATGTATGTATATATGTATGTGTAATTATATGTACATTTATACATACATACATTCACACATATAAATACACACAAATACGTCCATCCATCTAAATACACATATACATTCATAAATTCACATACATACATACATACATACATACATATCCACATAAATACACATTCACATACATACATGTGCGTGTATTTATTAGGGCTGTCAAAATAAATGTTAATAACTACTTAACGCAAATTTATTTTAACGGCATTAACTTTATTAAGGCGGGATTAATGCAGCGCGCATTTTCTGCTTGATCTGTGGCTGACTTTACACACGTAAAGGATGCAGCAGCAAACAGAAATGGGGAAAGAAAAGGGCTCACATTAACATTACTATTCTGAAACAAGTGACATTATATAGCCTACATCAGCCACCAATTTTTCTGTTTAACTTTTATTAGAATCCAGGTTGAAATAAAAGAAAAGGGCGTTTTTACACTGAGCATGTTTGCTGTAGGTCAAGTCTGTTTATATTCTTAAAATGAGAGAAATCACTGCTGAATTTTTAAGCTTAGGCTTAAGAGATATGAACAAGTTCTTTGAAAAACATCTATGACCTTTGATACATGTCTAGTCTTCATGCTCTGATGGTTTCACTAATAATAAATGTACATTTGCATAAAGCATGCATATTTTTCCATACCCATGTTGATTAGAGTATTAAAAACTTGGAAAATATTAATTTAAGATACATTTAGAACTGATAAAAATGTGCGATTAAGTTTCGATTAAATATTTAATCGATATACAGCCCTAGTATTTATATGTATGTATGTGTATGTGTGTCTTCTACAACATCAGGGAAATCAGACCTTTCCTATCTGAGCAGTCTACAAAAGTCCTTGTCCAGGCTCTTTTCTTGTCCAAATTGGACTATTGCAAAGCGCTACTGGCTGGACTCCCTGCTTGTACAACCCAACCTCTGGAGATGATCCAGAACGCGGCGGCAAGAGTGGATTTAATGAACCGAAGAGAGCACACGTAACCCCTCCTTCTTATTAGGTTACACTGGCTCCCTGTTGCCCACATCAAGTTCAAGCAACGCTCTTGGCCTACAAGACCACCACTGGTTCTGCGCCAACATATCTTCCCCTGCAAATACAGAACTAGTTCCTGCCGAACAACGTCTGGTGGTACAAAAAGGAGAAAAAAATAAAATAAAATAAAATAAAAAATCACTCTTGTGCACCTTCTCTGGATCTGTTCCACATTGGTGGAATGATCTGCCTGCCCCTACAAGTTTAGGAGATTGTGTAGCCACCTTTAAAAAGCACCTGAAAATGCATCTCTTCCGTCAACACCTAACTGTCAATCTCTAACTTCTACTTCCTTTCTATCTCTTTTCATAAAAAAAAACAAAAACCGTCCTATTTTTAGCTTTGTACACTGTGCTGGGCTTTAACAAACTAGTTTTTGGATGCACTTATGCATTTTGTTACAAGGGCTTCCACTGTCTTCCTCATATGTAAGTCGCTTAGGATAAAAGCGTCTGCTAAATGACTACATGTATTTATAGAGGGCCATACACGTGAGACGTCCAAAGAATATGACAGAGCTAAAGACGCTAAAGAAGAATGGGCTAAAAGTCCTCAACGATGTGCAGGTCTGATCCACAGCTACAGGAAGCGCCAAGGGAGGGACAACCAATTATTAATTCTAAGGGTTCACTTACTTTTTCCACTGCCATTTTGAATGTTGAATGAGTGTGTTCAATAAAGACATGAAAGATCAGAACTCTTTTGTGTAATTATTTTTAGACACATTATGTTTGTCAATACCCTTGACTTAGATGAAGATCAGATCACATTTTATGACAGATTTATTCAGAAAATCAAGAAATTCTAAATGTTTTACACACTTTTCTTGCCACTGTATGTATGTGTGTGTATTTATATGTATGTTTGTATGTATCTATGTGTGTGTATGGATTTATATATATATATTTCCTACTCAAAGTGTCACTCTGCCTGCCATAACAAAACAGAAATAAAAATAAAACAGAATGAACAAATTACATGAAGTTATTACATTTATTTTTATATTTATTTCGCTAGAAATATCTGGCGGGACAAAATGAACCCAATGGCGGGCCAGCTTTGGCCCATTGGCCCCACTTTGGGCAGCCCTGATATATAAATACATATATACATACATACACAGACACACATACAAATACATATGTAAATACACATATACATACACACACACAATAGATATACATATATACACATATATATACACATAAATACATACACACATATACAAATACACATGCCTACATATATACATATACACACATATACAAATGCCTGCGTATGTATGCATGTGTGTGTAATTATATGTATGTGAGTATGTGTGTGTGTGTGTAATTATATGCATGTATGTACGTGTATTTATGTGTGTGTAATTATATGTATGTATGTATGTATGTGTGTGTAATAACATGTATGTACGTGTATTTATATGTATGTAGGTATGTATGTGTGTGTAATTATATGTATGTATGTATGTTTGTGTAATTATATGCATGTATGTACGTGTATTTATATGTATGTATGTGTGTGTGTGTAATTATATGTATGTATGTATGTACGTGTATTTATATGTTTGTATTTATGTATGCATGTTGAATGTGAGTATGTGTAATTATATGTATGTATGTGAGTATGTGTAATTATATGTGAGTATGTGAATTTATATGTATGTTTGTACGTGTATTTATATGTATGTATGTGTAATCACATGCATGTATGTACGTGTATTTATATGTATGTATGTGTGTGTAATTATATGTATA
This sequence comes from Coreoperca whiteheadi, assembly GCA_011952105.1. Lineage (NCBI taxonomy): Eukaryota > Metazoa > Chordata > Actinopteri > Centrarchiformes > Sinipercidae > Coreoperca > Coreoperca whiteheadi. Next base: position 23,564,840 of record CM022487.1, on the reverse strand, counting down.
TATCAATGTGTGTGTAATATTATGTATGTATGTATGTGAGTATGTGTAATTATATGCATGTGTGTGTAATTATATGGATGTCTGTACGTGTATTTATATGTATGTATGTATGTGTGTGTAATTATATGTATGTATGAATGTGTATTTATATGTGTGTGTGTAATTGTATGTATGTGTGTGTGTAATATTATGTATGTATGTATGTCTGTGTGTGTAATTATATGTATGTATGTATAATTGTATGTATGTATGTGAGTATGTGTTAGTAATTATATGTATGTAAGTGTGTGTAATTATATGTATGTGAGTATGTATGTGAGTATGTGTGTGTAATTATATGTATGTATGTACGTGTATTTATATGTATGTATGTAAGTATGTATGTATGTACATGCATTTATATGTATGTATGTATGTGTGTGTAATTATATGCATGTATGTGTGTGTAATTATAAGTGAGTATGTGAATTTATACGTATGTATGTGTGTGTATTTATATGTATGTATGTATGTGTGTGTAATTACATGTATGTATGTACGTGTATTTATATGTATGTACGTATGTCAGTGTGTGTGTAATTATATGCATTTATGTATGTATGTATGTGTGTAATGATATGAGTATGTGTGTGTAATTATATGTATGTAGGTATGTATGTGTGAGTAATTATATGTATGTAGGTATGTATGTGTGAGTAATTATATGTATGTATGTGTGTGTAATTATATAATGTATGTAAGTATGTGTGTGAAATTATATGCATGTATGTACGTGTATTTACATGCATGTATGTCAGTGTGTGTGTAATCATATGCATTATATGTATGTATGTATATATAATTGTATGTATGTATGTATGTGTGTGTAATTTTATGTATGTATGTGTAATTATATGTATGTATGTATATTTTTATTTGAATGTATGTATGTTTTATATATATGTATGTATGTATGTATGTATGTGTATATAATTATATGTATGTATGTATGTATATTTTTATTTGTATGTATGTATGTTTTTATATGTATGTGAGTATGTGTGTGTAATTATATGTATGTATGTACGTATGTATGTATGTACATGCATTTATATGTATGTGTGTGTAATTATATGCATGTATGTGTGTGTAATTATATGGATGTCTGTACGTGTATTTATATGTATGTATGTATGAATGTGTATTTATATGTGTGTGTGTAATTGTATGTATGTATGTGTGTGTAATTATATGTATATATTAATGTGTGTGTAATATTATGTATGTACGTGTATTTATATGTATGTATGTATGTGTGTGTAATTATATGTATGTATGTCTGTGTGTGTAATTATATGTATGTATGTATAATTGTATGTATGTATGTGAGTATGTGTTAGTAATTATATGTATGTAAGTGTGTGTAATTATATGTATGTGAGTATGTATGTAAGTGTGTGTAATTATATGTATGTGAGTATGTGTGTGTAATTATATGTATGTATGTACGTGTATTTATATGTATGTATGTAAGTATGTATGTATGTACATGCATTTATATGTATGTATGTATGTGAGTATGTGTGTGTAATTATATGCATGTATGTGTGTGTAATTATAAGTGAGTATGTGAATTTATACGTATGTATGTATGTGTGTGTAATTATATGGATGTCTGTACGTGTATTTATATGTATGTATGTATGTGTGTGTAATTATATGTATGTATGAATGTGCGTGTAATCATATGTATGTATGTATGTGTGTGTAATTACATGTATGTATGTACGTGTATTTATATGTATGTATGTATGTACGTATGTCAGTGTGTGTGTAATTATATGCATTTATGTATGTATGTATGTGTGTAATGATATGTGAGTATGTGTGTAATGATATGTGAGTATGTGTGTGTAATTATATGTATGTAGGTATGTATGTGTGAGTAATTATATGTATGTATGTTTGTGTAATTATATAATGTATGTAAGTATGTGTGTGTAATTATATGCATGTATGTACGTGTATTTACATGTATGTATATCAGTGTGTGTGTAATCATATGCATTATATGTATGTATGTATATATATTTGTATGTATGTATGTGTGTGTAATTTTATGTATGTATGTGTAATTATATGTATGTATGTATGTATATTTTTATTTGAATGTATGTATGTATGTTTTTATATGTATGTGAATATGTACGTGTATTTATATGTATGTATGTATGTACGTATGTATGTATGTACATGCATTTATATGTATGTATGTGTGTATGTGTGTGTAATTATATGCATGTATGTGTGTGTAATTATATGTATGTGAATTTATACGTATGTATGTATGTATGTGTGTGTAATTATATGGATGTCTGTACGTGTATTTATATGTATGTATGTATGTGTGTGTAATTATATGTATGTATGTATGTATGTGTGTGTAATTATATGTATGTATGAATGTGTATTTATATGTGTGTGTGTAATTGTATGTATGTATGTGTGTGTAATTATATGTATATATTAATGTGTGTGTAATATTATGCATGTATGTATAATTATATGTATGTATGTACGTGTATTTATATGTATGTATGTATAATTGTATGTATGTATGTGAGTATGTGTTAGTAATTATATGTATGTAAGTGTGTGTAATTATATGTATGTGAGTATGTATGTAAGTGTGTGTAATTATATGTATGTGAGTATGTGTGTGTAATTATATGTATGTATGTACGTGTAATTATATGCATGTATGTGTGTGTAATTATAAGTGAGTATGTGAATTTATACGTATGTATGTATGTGTGTGTAATTATATGGATGTCTGTACGTGTATTTATATGTATGTATGTATGTGTGTGTAATTATATGTATGTATGAATGTGTGTGTAATCATATGTATGTATGTATGTGTGTGTAATTACATGTATGTATGTACGTGTATTTATATGTATGTATGTATGTATGTATATACGTATGTCAGTGTGTGTGTAATTATATGCATTTATGTATGTATGTATGTGTGTGTAATTATATGTGAGTATGTGTGTGTAATTATATGTATGTAGGTATGTATGTGTGAGTAATTATATGTATGTATGTGTGTGTAATTATATAATGTATGTAAGTATGTGTGTGTAATTATATGCATGTATGTACGTGTATTTACATGTATGTATATCAGTGTGTGTGTAATCATATGCATTATATGTATGTATGTATATATAATTGTATGTATGTATGTATGTGTGTGTAATTTTATGTATGTATGTGTAATTATATGTATGTATGTATGTATGCATATTTTTATTTGAATGTATGTATGTTTTATATATATGTATGTATGTATGTGTATATAATTATATGTATGTATGTATGTATGTATATTTTTATTTGTATGTATGTATGTTTTTATATGTATGTATGTATGTGTGTGTAATTATATGTATGTATGTATGTGTGTGTAATTATATGTATGTATGAATGTGTATTTATATGTGTGTGTGTAATTATATGTATATATTAATGTGTGTGTAATTATATGTATGTATGTATAATTGTATGTATGTATGTGAGTATGTGTTAGTAATTATATGTATGTAAGTGTGTGTAATTATATGTATGTGAGTATGTGTGTGTAATTATATGTATGTAGGTATGTATGTGTGTGTAATTATATGTATGTATGTATGTTTGTGTAATTACATGCATGTATGTACAAGTATTTATATGTATGTATGTATGTACGTATGTATGAATGTCAGTGTGTGTGTAATTATATGCATTTATGTATGTATGTATGTGTGTGTAATTATATGTATGTGAGTATGTGTGTGTAATTATATGTATGTATGTATGTATGTATGTATGTATGTATGTGTGTGTAATTATATGTATGCATGTATGTTTGTGTAATTATATGCATGTATGTACGTGTATTTATATGTATGTATGTCAGTGTGTGTGTAATTATATGCATGTATGTATGTATGTATGTATGTGTGTGTAATTATATATATGTATGTATGTACGTGTATTTATATGTTTGTATTTATGTATGCATGTTGAATGTGAGTATGTGTAATTATATGTATGTATGTATGTATGCATGTGTGTGTAATTATATGTATGTGAGTATGTGTGTATCATTTTATGTAAGTATGCATGTGTGAGTAATGATATGTATGTATGTATGTCAGTGTGTGTGTAATTATATGTATGTGAGTATGTGTGTGTAATTATATGTATGTAGGTATGTATGTGTGAGTAATTATATGTATGTGTGTGTAATTATATGTATGTATGTATGTATGTGTGTGTAATTACATGCATGTATGTACATGTATTTACATGTATGTATGTCAGTGTGTGTGTAATTACATGCATTATATGTATGTATGTATGTATGTATATATAATTGTATGTATGTAAATTTATGTATGTATGTATATTTTTATTTGAATGTATGTATGTTTTATATGTATGTATGTATGTGTATGTAATTATATGTATGTATGTATATTTTTATTTGAATGTATGTATGTATGTATGTGAGTATGTGTGTGTATTTATTTGTATGTATGTAAATATGTGTGTGTAATTAAATGTATAAATGTATGTATGAATAATTATATGTATGTATGTATGTGAGAATGTGTGTGTAATTATATGCATGTATGTGTGTAATTATATGGATGTCTGTACGTGTATTTATATGTATGTATGTATGTGTGTGTAATTATATGTATGTATGTATGTGTGTGTAATTATATGTATGTATGTATGTATGTATGTGTAATTATATGTATGTACGTATGTGTGTGTGTGTGTAATTGTATGTATGTATGTGTGTGTAATTATATGCATGTATGTGTGTAATTATATGTCTGTATGTATGTGTGTGTAATTATATGTGAGTATGTGAATTTATATGTATGTAATTTTATGTATGTATGTATGTATGTACGTGTATTTATATGTATGTATGTATGTATGTATGTGTGTGTGTGTAATT
>CM022487.1:23508638-23549410 GCA_011952105.1 Coreoperca whiteheadi | reverse complement strand
CCCTCTTGGGGTGGTGGGGTTCGCGCCCCCCCCCCCCCCCGGCTGTCTCTCGCTGGTTACCTCTTCCATCATGATGCAGACGGGATCCCTTCATCTACATTTCAGGCATTTAGCTGATGCTGTCATGCAGAGGAGCTAATTATATTTTCAACATTGCAATAAGTGCTGGGGTTTCTACTTTTCCAACCTTATAAGTAAAGCGTTCACTCTAACAAAGCTTTAACACTTACAGCAGAAATACTATGTTACCCACAAGCTTTAATTACTTTTCAGATTACAATTTTTCAGACCCTTCTTGTCCAGTGAAAACCACGTATCTCCAAATTGCGATGAATGTTTCTGATAAACTGAAGGATTAAGTTCCTTTATGGGTTAAATAGATTCTCCTACTTCTTAAGCTAAATAAACAATTTAAAAAATGAAACAAGAAATCTGTGGAATATCTTGAGGAACCGGGTCATGATTTCTGGAAAGAGACGTTGCCGTTGAGATTTTCAAAATGCATTTTTTGGCGCTTTGAGCACCACAAGCCGAGTGCCATATAGTCCCATTATATTAAAAAAATTGTAGCCATCTTGATGGCTGATAGCTCCAAAACTCGGCAACAAACACCAAAACAATCTAGATGGATAAATAGCACTACAGGTAAGAGGAAAAATATGTTTTTTTCATTTTGGGGTGATCTGTCCCTTCAAGTAGATATTGCTGATAATACTTTCATAATTCTAACTAAAGAAAGTTTCTGAATGCTAGACATTTACTTGCAGTTTATAGTGTCGTATTAGTACTTCTACTTAAGAATCTGAATACTTCTTCCACCACTGACTGACTTTGATTTACCATTTGCTAGATTTTCTAATGTTTAAAACTAATTTTCCACTCCATACACAACCGTTTTTTAAAGCTTGGTCTTTGTGGACCTCCTGCGGTGAAAGTCACCATTTAAATGCACTGTTTGGTTACAAATGCAACAGAACACACTTTGTGCAACAGACTTGACACTTTCAGCCAATAGAGGTCAGTGAACCACTGCTTTTCAGCTTGGCTTTCAGTTACAATTTGGACAAAAATAAGAGATTTTAAGTTTTCTTGTGGTTGTCTATTAAAATATTAAGTATAATATTTTGGATTTTTGACAACATTTGATTTAGCACAAGTGATTTAATCAATTAGTTGGTGGAAACAATTAAACAACAACTCTGATAGTCAATTAAGGATTTAAGTCATTTATCATACATTTGTGAATATTTGCTGCTTCTCTTAGATTTATATATGTGTAAATTGAATATTTTTGAGTTTTTGACTGTTGAGTTTGCCATAAAAAAGCAATTTGAAGACACTATCTCATGGTGAAAGCCCACTGGAATTAAACAAATCGTGCAACATTGCCTTGGCCACTTCTCATTTTAATTGCTGTGGAAGTTTCTAGGCTGACGTGCTAGAGAGCTAGCTGGCTCATTAGCAAACATTAAGAAACCTAAAGCTTTCTCCAACAATTTGTGACTTTGTGCTAAGCAGCATTTCGGTTTTGTTTGTATAATCTTGAATGCAAGAGACGAACAAAAGAGGGACCCCAAAAACTAAAATAAAGATCTCTGTCATAGACATTTGTACACTGCAGGTAAAGACTAAACTTCCTGACCCAACACTGCATCACTTATTCTTTGTCAGTCGTGCTGAGGGTCTCCAAAAATAAAAAAAAGAGGAAATTTCGTGTCCTTGTACACAAATTTATAGATTACATTGTGACTATTTCAATGCAACCGCAGGGGGGCACAAGCCAGTGTCTTCATGTGCCAGTCCCAAGTCTGGATAAATGCAGAGGGTTGTGTCAGGAAGGGCATCAGACATAAAACACATGCCAAATAAAAAATGCGAATCATGACAATGACTTCCATACCGGATCGGTCGGGGCCCGGGTTAACAACGACCGCCACCGGTGCTGTTGACCTACAGGGTACCGGTGGAAATTGGACTACTGTTGGTCGAAGACGAAGAAGGAGAGGAGGAAGGTGTGTTCGTAGGCAGAGAGAAAAGAGGAAAGCTAAGAATGTAGGACTGACAGTAGGGACTATGACAGGGAAGGCTACAGAGTTGATTGACATGATGCAGAGAAGGAAGGTGGACATACTGTGTGTCCAGGAGACCAGGTAGGACCAGGTAGAAAGGTAGCAAGGCTAGAAGCTTAGGAGCAGGGTTCAAGTTGTTCTACCATGGGTCGGATAGGAAGAGAAACGGAGTAGGAGTTATCCTGAAAGAGGAGTTTGTGAGGAATGTTCTTGAGGTGAAAAGAGTGTCAGACAGGTTGATGAGCCTGAAGCTGGAAATTGAAGGGGTGATGTTCAATGTTGTGGGTGGTTATGCCCCACAGGCAGGATGTGAGTTAGAAGAGAAGGAGAAATTCTGGAGTGAGTTAGATGAAGTGGTGATTGGTGCAGATTTCAACGGGCATGTAGGTGAAGGGAACAGAGGTGATGAGAATGTGATGGGCAGGTTTGGTCTTCAGGACAGGAACGCAGAAGGACAGATGGTGGTAGACTTTGCAAAGAGGATGGAAATGGCTGTAGTGAACACTTTCTTCCAGAAGAGGCAGGAACATAGGGTGACATATAAGAGCGGAGGGAGAAGCACTCAGGTGGACTACATCTTGTGTAGACGTCGTAATCTGAAAGAGACTAGTGACTGTAAAGTAGTGGTAGGGGAGAGTGTAGCCAGACAACACAGGATGCTAGTGTGTAAAATGACTCTGGTGGTGAGGAAGATGAAGAGGACAAAGGCAGAGCAGAGGACAAAGTGGTGGAAGCTGAAAAAGGAAGAAGGTTGTGTAGTTTTCAGGGAGAAGCTGAGACAGACTCTGGGTGGTCAGGAAGTGCTCCCAGATGACTGGACCACTACAGCTAATGTGATCAGGGAGACAGGTAGGAGGGTACTCGGTGTGTCATCTGGAAAGAGGAAAGTGGACAAGGAGACTTGGTGGTGGAACCAGGAAGTTCAGGAGTGTATACAGAGAAAGAGGTTAGCAAAGAAGAAGTGGGACACTGAGAGGACTGAAGAGAGTAGACAGGAGTACAGGGAGATGCAGCATAAGGTGAAGGTAGAGGTGGCAAAGGCCAAACAAAGAGCATATGAGGACTTGTATGCTAGGTTGGACACTAACGAGGGAGAGGCGGATTTGTACAGGTTGGCCAGACAAAGAGATAGAGATGGGAAGGATGTGCAGCAGGTTAGGGTGATTAAAGATAAGAATGGAACTGTATTGACAGGTGCCAGGAGTGTGATGGGAAGATGGAAGGAGTACTTTGAAGAGTTGATGAATGAGGAAAATGAAAGGGAACGAAGAGTAGAAGAGGTGACTGGTGTGGAGCAGGAAGTGGCAAAGATCAGCAAGAGTGAAGTGAGGAGGACGTTGAAGAGGATGAAGAGTGGAAAGGCAGTTGGTCCTGATGACATACCTGTGGAGGTATGGAAGTGTCTAGGAGAGGTGGCAGTTGAGTTTCTGACTAGTTTGTTTAACAAGATCTTGGAGAGTGAGAGGATGCCCGAGGAATGGAGGAGAAGTGTACTGGTGCCAATTTTCAAGAACAAGGGAGATGTGCAGAGCTGTGGCAACTACAGAGGAATAAAGCTGATGAGCCATACAATGAAGTTGTGGGAAAGAGTAGTGGAAGCTAGGCTAAGGGCAGAGGTGAGCATTTGTGAGCAGCAATATGGTTTCATGCCTAGAAAGAGCACAACAGATGCAGTATTTGCTTTGAGGATGCTGATTGAGAAGTACAGAGAAGGTCATAGGGAGTTGCATTGTGTCTTTGTAGATTTAGAGAAAGCGTATGACAGGGTGCCAAGAGAGGAGCTGTGGTATTCTCCAGGAATCTCCATGGACTATGATGTTTGCGGATGACATTGTTATTTGTAGTGAGAGCAGGGAGCAGGTGGAGGAGAATCTAGAGAGATGGAGGTCTGCTCTGGAAAACAGAGGAATGAAGCTTAGCCGCAGTAAGACAGAATACATGTGTGTCAATGAGAGGGACCCAGGTGGAACGGTGAGGTTACAGGGAGCAGAGGTGAAGAAGGTGCAGGACTTTAAGTACTTAGGGTCAACGCTTCAGAGCAATGGAGACTGTGGAAAAGAGGTGAAGAGGCGAGTGCAAGCAGGTTGGAACGGGTGGAGAAAAGTGTCAGGTGTTTTTGTGTGATAAAAGAGTATCAGCAAGAATGAAAGGAAAGGTGTTCAAGACGGTGGTGAGACCAGCGATGTTGTACAGCTTAGAGACAGTGGCACTGAAGAAAAGACAAGAGGCAGAGCTGGAGGTGGCAGAGCTTAAGATGTTTAGGTTCTCTTTGGGAGTGACGAGGACGGACAGGATCAGGAACGAGTACATCAGAGGGACAGCTCATGTTAGATGTTTCGGAGATAAAGCCAGAGAGGCCAGATTGAGGTGGTTTGGACACGTTCAGAGGAGAGACTGTGAATATATTGGTAGAAGGATGCTGAGGTTGGAGCTGCCAGGCAGGAGGTCTAGAGGAAGACCAAAGAGGAGATTTATGGATGTAGTGAGAGAGGACATGAAGTGAATTGGTGTGAGTGAAGAGGATGCAGAGGACAGGGTTAGATGGAGGCGCATGATTCGCTGTGGCGACCCCTGAAAGGGAGCAGCCGAAAGGAAAAGATGAAGACGACATTGTGACTATTTCACAAACTGTTATGAGACTGGATTGGTTTGTTGGCAAATTATTTCAGAGCATCAAAGTAAATTTTGTCTTGATGAGCATCAATTTGCATCTTTTGAATTTGAGTTGCACTCTGGCATTTAAATATACTAAATGCTTAATCAAGAAAAACAGATTAAATGATCTATAGTTGCTGACACAGCTTGACATGAACTTTTAAATCACCAGCCACTGTGGCTAGTGGTTTCCCAACGTTTCTAGCCACTATATATAGTGGCTGTTTAATACGAAGATTGGACTATTCATTCCCTTTCTTTGAGACTTCAGTCTGCCAATCAATATCAGCCCACATGAGTCACGTTTTACCTGTGAAACTCATGTTTTAATTAAGTTTTTTTTCATCTGTGATGTGAAAAAATCAGATTTCCACACAGTCAGAGAAAATAATTCAGTTATAAAATCCCAGAGCGTCTCTCCTGCCGGGCTGCTGTTAGCCATAGAGTCAGTCAGTGGACGGCAGTAGAGGAGGTTGGACCACCGTCCGGTTCAAAAGTGGTTTAGCGACTTCACTGACAGTAATCACCGGAGCGGAGAGTGTCAGAGCAGCCAGACTGGAGTCACGCTGTCCTCCATTTCTATTTGTGGTAATTTTGAGACTCGGTTTTTCTCACTTTTAGGGGGCAGCCCTAGAATGCTACCCACCAAAGTGGCTAGTAAGACTGACTGTGTTACACGCATTTGTCAGAAGGGCGGATGCTGATGTCAAGCCCTGGTTGCTGCCATAAACTGACTACCCACATTGAGATTATTTTAGTTCCTCAGTTACTACAGTAGCAGAAGACCGCAAATATTTATTAAGAAGTATTTATCTTCAAGATCAAAAACATGACTAATGAAAACCCTTTTTTTCTCTCCATATCCCATAAAATCAGCTTAGGACCTGCTGACGTGTCTTGACCACCCTGAAGTACAGTGAGAATCATTCTGGCAGAGGTGGAGGGAGGCAGAGCGGCTGGCTTAATCTATATATTCTGTTGTACATACTGTGAAGGGATTCTCTGCACAGTCGCTATTCAAATGGGCAGATAGCTGTAGCCATATCAACACGCAGCATTCCCCTGAGCCTGTGATAGACTACTCACGTCGACTTGGGAATATGTGTGCGTTTGATTCATTTTTCTGTATCTGCATGTGAATGGGAGTATATATATGTATGTTATTACCCTTTATCAGAACCTCCAAGCCCTCCAGACATTTCATTTACTGCATATATGGATCACTGTTTGACAGCTCAGTCTATATTAAACTGGTGAGCTGCAGCAGCACTCTCCTCTCTGCCAACGTGAGACTCACAGGCTTGTTGTGGTGCATCCCCTCTCCTACACATGTTCAATGTAATGGTCCTTTCTTCTTTTATGGATGAGATGAGATCTGGGAGCCTGTCTGCCTTTGTTGGAAGCTAATCAACCCGTCTACCTGCTTGCCTGCCTTCGCACTGTTGTTCAGCAGAGACTAAAATCAATTTTGCAACAATTGCAGCAGGACAGCAAAAGCAGCAGCAGATCGCCTTGTACCCAACACCACAAAAATAAAACATAAAAAAGGAGACAGAAATTCATTGTCAAAATGATACTCATCTTCTGTGCAGGAGCATTGGATGGAAAAGAAATATGAAAGAGTGTTCATACATGGTGCAGTGACACAAAGACTACAGGCAAGTGGCTTTACCCTGCATGCACCACTGTCAGCGATGGTTCGTCTTTGTCCTTGCCAAGGACATAGTTAAAAGTATTTTTTTACATTACAAAATGGTGTAAACGTTTGCAAAGGTTTATCTACTCGGCCACAGCCGCAGGATTGTCCTTGATGAGCTGTCTAAAAATACCCTTGAACCAGGATTGTGAATATAGAAGCGGAAAAGGAGAGGGTGTGGAAGATTTCATGCTTTAAGATGATTTGAAGCATCTTTAAAATGTGAATCCTGTGAGTATGCGTTGCAGCAAACTGCTTATTTCCCTGTAAATGTTATCATAGGGAGGCACAAGGGTAGAAAAATTGAGCTCAAGAGTAAAAGTGTCAGTTGTATTTTGCAGAAGGAGGGATTAAACAAGGAAAGGGAGACTGACCTTTAATATTAGATGGAGGAATCAAAGGTTTTTTGTTTTTTTTGTAGAACAGAAAGTTGCTTAAATAATTAATTCATATTTAATGAGGGACATCAGACTACTCTTCTGTACAGTTTAATACTTAAATTAAAGAATCTTTGTGAGTTAAAGGTCTCGTCATGCAGAGAGAGGGAAGACTACAAGCAGTGGCAGAACAACAAAAAAATATCACAAATCACGGGTGCACTGTGCATTTGGGAGTTAGGATGAGGAGTGCAAACATATATGACATAGAAACAAACCACAATATTTATGTAAAGCAGGAGTAGTTATCTTGGGCATCTAGTATCCTTGAAGTTAAATCCCTATTCATTTTCTGACTGCCAGTTGAAGCGCTTCCAAAGCTCAGATGGGCATGAACCTCAGTTGAATCTACAAAAGATGAGCAACTGCATTAGAAAAGATCTGTTTTTCTGATTAAAAGTAAAAAAAAACAAGCCTGTGTACATTAAAACATAATGTGAGAAGTCAAAATAGACTCCCAAATGACATTTCTCTGAGAATCATCCAATCACAGAGTTTAAAAGTCTGTTGTGTTGGCCTAAAGATAAGCTGTAGAAACATGATAAAACATTCAGCAGTATAAATCAGTCATAAAGAAGTGTTTAGCATTTTGGTAAAGCATTGATTAACACATCCGACTGGCTTCTGCTCCAGAGCAATGGGCAGAGGCTCATGGGTATCGTAGTATAGAGAGGTGGACGATAAGACCCATCAACACCAAAGCGACGGAAGAAAATGTGACCTCTTAAAACCAAAGTGGAAAACAGTCAAACTTATGGCCGAAACATGAACATGTAGTATTATCAAGGAGCCTTACTATGTTGAGGAACATTGAAGGTGTCATTAAAAGAAAACTTTCAAATGGGAATTCACCGTCATAAAAATACTTCTGGGACCAGCAGGCTGTCTCACTTCACAGCTCTACTGGGAGTATTACACTGCCCCCAACGCAGGAGGTAAATTAGAAAAGGCTAATTAAAGAGAGGGTGTATTTTTGCAGATTGAGCTGTGGTCTACTGGTGCAGTGACTATGGGGGTGTTTTAATATCTCAGGTGAGTACTCCAGCCACCACAGGGAGGCTTTGCATCATCAACATTATTTTCACCTGGGAGGATAGGTGATGATGACCCGACTGGTAACTGCATTAAGACGCCAACATCATGATCTGTTTGGGCATTAAGAAGCGGAGTTTTTCTCAATTCGGTTGGACCACAAAGACAATGGAAAGATTCCCTTGTATTTATCGATCTGGAACGCATATGTATGCTGTTAGACCGAAATGTGTGTGTAGGATTTGAACATTTCTGACACCGTGGCAGACACACATGCACAGCGCGATCCCAACTTCAGCCATTGACACAAGTTCCGTTTGGCGTTCAAAAAGCTGCCGGTTGGCCACAAAGACTTAAAAACATCTGCAAATGGCAAATGGTTATTGACAGCATCATGGACGGAAGTGAGGTAACTGCACTAACAGTGGTACATTGCACCCCTCCATGCCTAACGCGACTGTCTAGGTGGGCTTCACCACTGGCCACAAATGATCGCACAAGGTCAAATGCAAAGGCTCAAAGAGGTGGGACACAACTAGAAATCCCTGCAGCCAAACATGCTGCATTCAAGAGCAGCCTGCAGTATTACGGTGCCACTATCTGGAATCAGCTGGACAGCGCTACAAGAGAACGAACTAGTCAACAGACTTTCAAACCAAAATCCAGACGCCAGAACGCTTGATCAACAGACTGTAATGTTTCATTTGTTTTTAATTGTCTTGCTGTTTTAATGTATGTACTCCGGCCTCTGTGGAAAGCAGTCCTGATAATGAGCAGATTAGCCCGGTGAAGATAAAGTAAGTATACTGATAGGTGAACTATGCATCCCATCAACCATTTAGGAAATGTATCAAAATGTGCGTAGACCTAACATCATACGACCACCAAATTCCTAAAACAGCTCGCTATTGTTGATACCTGCATCACTTAGTAAACTGAGACCCAGATATCTTTTGTCACAGGCTATCAAATGCTCGCTGAGCTCTGTAATCTTTTCCTCTTCATCCCTCATTTCCTTCCCCCTTCATTCCCTCGTGTCCCCTTCTCACCCCCCGTGATCGGAGAATCCTATTTTCGCCAGCAAAACTCAGTTATTGTTTTTAAATGTCCTGCAAATCAGTCAGGTGTTCCCTGCTGCCAGTGTTCAACATCAGGGGTTTATTTTAGAAAGAGGAATCAAATATTCCAGTATTCACTGTCTCAGTTAGTCGTGTAACTTCCAGGAACTTTTAGGTTAGATTTATAATTTTAATGTTTTCCAGGACTAGCCATCTGTCTTGCACCTTGAAGGAAGAAAGAAAAAATAAAACTGATTTTGAATTAAATAATCCAGAGTTTGCTATTTCAACAGTTGTACCGTGAACTAGTGGAGTACTGAATTATTGAAGTAATCACTGTGTTATCTTTACTTGTGACTAGAGGCAAAGTTGGATTTTAGTACAGTGAGCTGAATATTACAATGCAGCCTGAGGTGAGAGGAGACAAGAGAGGAAGAAAGATCTTGTGGAGTTACAGTAATATTTAGTTCAGTAAGCAGCACTGACACTTCCTGCTATTCAACTGAACAATGGTCTTAGCTTACAGAGATTCTAGCAACAAAAAAAAAAAAAAGAGGCAAAAACAGCAAAGGCACAGCCTGACATGGAGGTTATTTAGCAGAAGAATTAGAAAGAGAAAAGCTTCAAAGTAAAAGCACCATGAAAGGTCCAGAGATGAACAGAAAATCATCCTCTCAAGAAGTCTGTCTTCTTTCTGTCTGTCACCCCTAACAGCTCTGTTTTGGTATCCTCTGACCTCTCCGATAGAAGGAAAGAAAAGAAAATGAAAGACCAGACAACATTACCCCTCTGCGGTGTAAACAGAAAGCTGACAAAGTTCCTCTATAGGCTAAACATGATGAAGAGTGACCTCAGACCAGCTACAAAACATCTACAGTCACCAAATACATCATGGCAGAGAAAAGGCTCTCTCAGGCCCTCTTTCAATCCGCCACAATCCGGGGATAAAGAGAGAGCGCCTCCATCAAGACATTCCTAAAAGCCCAAACCCAGGGTTAAACTGTCCCACAGAAGGGACACTGACCTGGCTTTAGTGTGTTTCAGAGAAATACTCTTTGGTAGGTCAAGGTTTTCAAACTTGGAGAGACATAAAGAAATGCAGTGCTCTCTGCTGAAAACAAATAAAAGTGTGTTTGGTGCCACAGTAAAGTTGAAACTAGTTGTTTTTTTGTTTGTTTTTTTTTTAAAAGGGAGACGCTCCTTTTGGAGTTGAGTCTCTTTCTCTTCGCAAGCCTCGCGCGCATGATTTCTCAAACAAATTAAAAGAAATCAACCTCTTAAGTAACACAAATGCCGCCATCCTCAACTCAATGCACAGTCACAGAGATAAACATTACAATGGGTTCATCACAAGAGCACGATGAGAAGCAGAAACACTGTACCTGAGTAGAAGACACGGCTTGTTTTCTGATTTTGGTCCCTTCACACAGGTGTGCCGCTTCTAAGTCTTCCTCTTCTTCTATATTGAATTCTACAGACCAACGTAACGTTGCACGGCGCCACCTACTGTACCGGCGTGTGAAACATTCTGACTTCATGTTGCGTGGACGCCTCAATAAATCTCCCTACGTCCCATTAACCATGGCTTACCTGGGCAGGTATAAAACACGCGGCAAAGTACACGGCATGTAGTTTATGTTTTCCTCCGGAAAGAAAGGTCTCTGAAGAGTTTTAACCTGGAAAGTCCGCTAATATGCTGATCGTGTTTCGGTCCCGGACCCTCTGCCCAGGCCCGCTGCTCCAGCCTGAGCTCCGCCTCCTCACCTGTCGATCACCTGCAGCCCGGTCGCTCTGCTTTCCACCCCAGGCAGCAAAACCAATTAGTGTCTCTGACAGTCGGCCGCAGAGCTTCTCAAAATGTTTTTTTTTTTTTATTTTCTTCTCCCTGTGACCACAAAACAATCTCGTCCATTGACCCGTGGCAGCGCGGGTCAGGCAGAGAGGAGGCGCTGCAGGATACCTCCATGTTGTTGTGATTCATTTGTCCCCCAACTGTCCAAATGAGATCCAGAACGGCTATTTTGAGCCTCAGAAGGCTTTCTTTGTTTTTCCTTTTGCATTTTCTGACTTATCACACAGAAGAAATCCCACAGAGAATGTAACTATCGCAGCAAAATTACCAGCGGAGTTTATGTGAGCCTCCTAAACTGAGATCAGACCAGACACAAATGACCCTTGTGAAACTGTTAATTTCCTTTAGCAGCATGTGTCTGTTTAATTTGCACGTGAAATCTGTTTTATTGTCCTCTGATGAGACATTCGGCTGTGTGGCATTTAGAAAACACAAGTTTCTGATTCCATTTGGCAAACACAACGGGGGTAGTGAGTGTGATTGTTTCAACTGGAGAAGACAGCACGACTAAATGTTCGCGTGTTTGACAATGTGGGTAGCGACAACAAAAAGGGGACAGTATCCGCTGTCTTTTCTTTGAACCTTCTCATCAGCATCAGAGAAGTGGGAAAATTGTTGGGAAAGGCAGTAATTAAATTTAATCTGCATCAGTGATCTGCTGAAGCTTTCCACTAACAAAGAAAGGCCCTGGGAGGGATTTGATCATTTAAAAGAGATTTGTACTGAAAGAAGATATCCAACTGAGCAAAAACCATGAAGAAGTATGTATAACTAAAGCAATAATCTGCGACATTTCCATATAAATTAATATCAGTTTTGCTATTGATTGATTGGTAGAATAGGGAATTTCTTTCTACTTGATATTAAAATTGTATTATCTTGGGATAGGCAGGCAGGTATAGATAGATGGATATATTAAAGGTTTAAAGATTCAAGATTGATAGCTTTTTTTTTTTGTCAGATGCACAGAGAGAGAGAGTTAAGAAGAAAACTTAAGAAGTCACTAGAGAACACAAAGAGAGGAGTCCAGTATGCAGCAGAAGTACAAGTTTATAAAGTCAAATGTGTAACAATTTAGCAAATAACATGTGCTGTAATTTATACCTGCACTGACATTGCCACTTGGGGGCAATAGAATCAAGCTGTAAACACAACAGTGACATTTTATGTGATAAGGAGCATTCATTGTTTTTGGCCACCTGTCAAATGTAAATCATACATCTCTGTTTTGGTCTCCACCAAATGCTCGCATACGCTCACCAGCAAACCAGTGAAAACGTTTGGCTGCCTGAAACAACACAGATGAGAGTGGTGAGAATGGACCAAAATACTAAAGTTGCGGGCCTTAAAGCTAATAAATGAGCTAAAAAATGCTAAAACTGGCAAAAAAAAAAAAAAGATGTTGCTTTAAACATTGGTTTCAGCGGTAGGGTATTTGTAGTTATAACAGGTGGCAAAAGGCAAAAACAAGGTCATGTTTGTGGAGTTTGAACGCTTTTTTCTGCCTGTCATGATGAAAAGGTGAGTCACAACACCGGAGCAGGGTTTTTATCACGGAGGAAAGTCTGTTTCTGGCTCCACATCCACAACACAGAGAGAAAGCGAGAGATTGGTGCCTCTGGCTGTCGGCATAATGCCGCAAACGTTTGTCGATTTGGCCTCTGATTGGATTTTACGTAAATAGGAAATGACAAAGAGAAGAAAACATCCAGAAAACTACATAAAGGATGGGAGGAGGAGTGAAAAGAGACAATGACAGGAAGCACAAACGGAGAGGACGCGGACCCACATCAAGACTCTGCTCAGGGTAAAGTGAACGTTGTAGGTTTTCCAGGATCTCCTCAGGCTTAAAATAAATGTCAAACGACTTGGAGAGAAACAGGAGGTTGAAACATCACCAGGGAATCTCTATTTAATGCAGAGAGGAGAGAGATAGAGAGAGCGGAAGAGAGATAAATGGAGAACCTTAGGGAGCTGCACAAAAGGAAAAGTAAAACTCTTCCCCTCTTTCACCTTGACAGTTTTCTCCGGCTTCCTCCTCCTCTGTCAATTTTCTCTTTCTTCCTTCCTCTCGGACGTCCACTTTCTCACAACAACTCTTCCTCTTAGCCACTTTTCCCCCTCACCTTCCTCCTCCTGCACGGCCCTTTCCGTTCCTCACTTAAAATTCCTTCTCGAAACACTTAAGTTACGGGAATTACTTTTTCGGACCAGTGAAAGGATTACAACGCAATTTTATGGGTTCATAAAATTCTCCTTACACTTAAGCTCATAAAATCC
The DNA here is from genome assembly GCA_011952105.1 of Coreoperca whiteheadi. Taxonomy (NCBI): domain Eukaryota; kingdom Metazoa; phylum Chordata; class Actinopteri; order Centrarchiformes; family Sinipercidae; genus Coreoperca; species Coreoperca whiteheadi. The sequence goes on along the minus strand of CM022487.1, from coordinate 23,536,331 downwards.
TTTAAAAGTGATTACATTATCTCCAAACTAATGCAACCGCAGGGGGGCACAAGCCAGTGTCTTCATGTGCCAGTCCCAAGTCTGGATAAATGCAGAGGGTTGTGTCAGGAAGGGCATCCGACGTAAAACACATGCCAAACTAAAAATGCGAATCATGACAATGACTTCCATACCGGATCGGTCGGGGCCAGGGTTAACAACGACCGCCACCGGTGCTGTTGACCTACAGGGTACCGGTGGAAATTGGACTACTGTTGGTCGAAGACGAAGAAGGAGAGGAGGAAGGTGTGTTCGTAGGCAGAGAGAGAAGAGGAAAGCTAAGAATGTAGGACTGACAGTAGGGACTTTGAACGTTGGGACTATGACAGGGAAGGCTAGAGAGCTGATTGACATGATGCAGAGAAGGAAGGTGGACATACTGTGTGTCCAGGAGACCAGGTGGAAAGGTAGCAAGGCTAGAAGCTTAGGAGCAGGGTTCAAGTTGTTCTACCATGGGTCGGATAGGAAGAGAAACGGAGTAGGAGTTATCCTGAAAGAGGAGTTTGTGAGGAATGTTCTTGAGGTGAAAAGAGTGTCAGACAGGTTGATGAGCCTGAAGCTGGAAATTGAAGGGGTGATGTTCAATGTTGTGAGTGGTTATGCCCCACAGGTAGGATGTGAGTTAGAAGAGAAGGAGAAATTCTGGAGTGAGTTAGATGAAGTGATGCACAGCATCCCCAGAGGTGAGAGAGTGGTGATTGGTGCAGATTTCAACGGGCATGTAGGTGAAGGGAACAGAGGTGATGAGAATGTGATGGGCAGGTGTGGTCTTCAGGACAGGAACGCAGAAGGACAGATGGTGGTAGACTTTGCAAAGAGGATGGAAATGGCTGTAGTGAACACTTTCTTCCAGAAGAGGCAGGAACATAGGGTGACATATAAGAGCGGAGGGAGAAGCACTCAGGTGGACTACATCTTGTGTAGACGTTGTAATCTGAAAGAGACCCGTGTAAAGTAGTGGTAGGGGAGAGTGTAGCCAGACAACACAGGATGGTAGTGTGTAAAATGACTCTGGTGGTGAGGAAGATGAAGAGGACAAAGGCAGAGCAGAGGACAAAGTGGTGGAAGCTGAAAAAGGAAGAATGTTGTTTAGTTTTCAGGGAGGAGCTGAGACAGACTCTGGGTGGTCAGGAAGTGCTCCCAGATGACTGGACCACTACAGCTAATGTGATCAGGGAGACAGGTAGGAGGGTACGTCTGCATCAAGGATCGGCTCTGAGCCCCTTCTTGTTTGCTCTGGTGATGGACAGGCTGACGGATGAGGTTAGACAGGAATCTCCATGGACTATGATGTTTGCGGATGACATTGTTATTTGTAGTGAGAGCAGGGAGCAGGTGGAGGAGAATCTAGAGAGATGGAGGTCTGCTCTGGAAAACAGAGGAATGAAGCTTAGCCGCAGTAAGACAGAATACATGTGTGTCAATGAGAGCGACCCAGGTGGAACGGTGAGGTTACAGGGAGCAGAGGTGAAGAAGGTGCAGGACTTTAAGTACTTAGGGTCAACGGTCCAGAGCAATGGAGACTGTGGAAAAGAGGTGAAGAGGCGAGTGCAAGCAGGTTGGAACGGGTGGAGAAAAGTGTCAGGTGTGTTGTGTGATAAAAGAGTATCAGCAAGAATGAAAGGAAAGGTGCTCAAGACGGTGGTGAGACCAGCGATGTTGTACAGCTTAGAGACAGTGGCACTGAAGAAAAGACAAGAGGCAGAGCTGGAGGTGGCAGAGCTTAAGATGTTGAGGTTCTCTTTGGGAGTGACGAGGATGGACAGGATCAGGAACGAGTCCATCAGAGGGACAGCTCATGTTAGATGTCTCGGAGATAAAGCCAGAGAGGCCAGATTGAGGTGGTTTGGACACGTTCAGAGGAGAGACTGTGAATATATTGGTAGAAGGATGCTGAGGTTGGAGCTGCCAGGCAGGAGGTCTAGAGGAAGACCAAAGAGGAGATTTATGGATGTAGTGAGAGAGGACATGAAGTTAATTGGTGTGAGTGAAGAGGATGCAGAGGACAGGGTTAGATGGAGGCGCATGATTCGCTGTGGCGACCCCTGAAAGGGAGCAGCCGAAAGGAAAAGAAGACATTATCTCCAAACTGGATGGTCACCAAAGCTTAACCCAAACTTGTTGCCATCAAAACCTGATGTTTTACAGAAACAATTAAAATTAAAACAATTTAAATCAAAAAACAGGTCGGATAATTAGACAGTTGACACGAGTTATCTTTATCTGTTTTGTTTATGACAGTAATCTTCAAAAGTCAGTCGTATTTACAGCTTTCTTGAGATTTAGCCAAAATGCCCCCCCCCCAAAATAAATAAAGGTTTTCAACTGGTTTTGACTGGCAGTTTATGTGTGTGCAGTAAATGATCTAATGATCAGGCAAAATGCTTCAGGCTGTCGAACAGCAGCAGCTCTATTCTCAGCTTCAACAGCAGCTCCCATTGAGGAGAAACAAGTGGAGAGCACCGTGCCATCCGAACGCCCACCACCAGCCCGAACCTCAAAACACAGATACCCGAAAAGGATGATTGACTATGAAATGATTAATGGGACTCTGCTGTGTCCACGTGGAAATGCTTCACAGCTCCAGAAAGTAAACACACGAGGAGAAATTCCAAGGGGATGATAGATTAATAAGAGACATTTCTAGGAGTGACAACAGTTTATAAAAGAGCAGGAAGGAGTCACACAGTGAGACAAGAAGACAAAACGAGACAAAGGGAAGGAATGACAGTAGGAGGGATGAGGAGGTGAGAGGGTAGGGTGGTGAGGAGGAGGAGGGCTGATGTGGTTTCAGAGGCTCAGAGACTCCGTTGGATGTTCATTCATTCGTCTGTCTGCTGATGGAAACATCACAGCTCCGTCCTCTCTGACTGTAGGTCTGCTATCAGCCGGCTGCAGCCTGTTATGGGTGAGAGGGAAAGAAAAAAAGTGGAGCAGAGAGAAAGTCGGGGTTCAGCAGCTTAAAGTTCATTATGCGGATTGCAGAGTTAAAAAAGCCTCCATTCTGCGAGTGTAATTTCTCTTTCATGGCCATTGTGAGCGTGGAGATGATCCATTACAGGTTAGCAAAGAGCAGCGGGGTCCGGACAATCAGATTAGCAATGTATCTCTGTGTATTCACCATTCCTCTTTGTCTGCCAGCCTCGCCTTTGAATAGTAGTACAGTGAGTGAAAGTTACAAAAGGCAGCATGTAGGCTTATTACGGAGCTTTTGGTGGGATTTTAAAATGTAAAACTATTGTGATGAAACTAAAAATGCACACAAGACCAAGGTCGAACACACAAAAACAAATTAGCCCTTTGTCTTCTCCCCTCAGTTTTCTTCTGCAGCAAAAACTGTAATCTGAATCACTAATTATAATCAGTGTTTGCTTAAGGCAAACTAAGCAGCGCTGTACTGATATATATATTATGCTAATACAACCTTAAGATAGTACATTTAATTTGTTCAGCTGCTGTCTGGGCATTGTTCTGCAAATTGAAAAAAACAAACAAACATGTAGATGTGGGAAAGAAAATACGTGAACTGTTGAAAAAAGGTCAGATTGGGAAACTTTCTTTAATGTATTAATCAAATTACTGTACAAATACAGTACAGCGAATGTATTACAGCGATACATATTCAACAAAGTATTTCATCCATTAAGGATTATTTACAATTCTAATTAGTATTCTCTACAACTATCCATCTATGAATGAGTTGCACACAGTTTAATTATCAGGACAATTACATCAATGCATGTATTCTAATTATAATGAATTACAGTATAGTGAGTCTGTTGACAGGACGCAGTGGGAGGGATTCCCAAACAGAAAACTAAACATATTCTTTTATAACCAGAAGAAACAACAATAAAAATGTCAGGAAGAAACACACATCACGTTAGGACTTCAAGAAACCAATATCAATATTTAAATTTAGCTACCAACAGCATTTATGTTGTCGCGTGACACTACTGAAACCAATCACATTCTTTTTGAGTTTGCAGCACTTCTGATCTGGGTCATTTATATAAGCTATGTTTAAATGAGTATGTTTAAGTTCCGTACTTTAGCTAACAAATTAATGTAACGTGTGAAGGAATTAAAATGTAATCACGTGGCTTTTGTAGTTGTGTTTAGGATAAAACATCCATCACATCAGAGGACAACTGAGGACAAGCCAGTATTTAAAAAAAAAAAAGGAGCTCAGATCATATATCAAGTAAAAATGGGTTTTCTCCCAGCAGGAGGTGAAGCATGACGACAGACCAGCAGAGACGTCGCTGGCAGCCTCGGAGACCAGATCAACTGACAACTGATCAAATGCATCTTTTGTACTTTTACAGCCTCTGTGGCAAAATCTGCTGATGTAATATGAGAATTAAGTAGTGTGATTCAGATCTAAAAGTTGACTTTGATATGTCTATAAAATTCCTCCAAGGGCTTCATGTTGGACAGACAGATTTGTTTCCAGAGTGTGCATCATGCGTGCCTCCAGAACAATTTGTAAAGTGCATTCTCTCCATCTCTACATATACACATGCAGACCAGGAGACTAATACGTAGCGTATTATAATTATCGAACTAGTTCACACGGCTACAGTTGGTTCGTCTTGTGTTCAAGAGCACAACATATTATTGACTTTTGATATATTCAATTAACTTACTTTACTATTTACCATTTAGTGGTAAAACTAAATAGTGAAGATTCTTGCCGCTGTGCCACGGTGTTTGTTTGTGAGCACTTATTAACAGAACATAAGTACAACAATCATATTTTACTGGTTAATTCTTCCAATGAATCCTTATAATGCCTCTTACAAAGAAATGTATTTATGTGGAATTTACCTTGTAATGTAATCAAATGACTCATATCTTTTGGGATAAGGATATGGCCTTTTTTTTTACTGAACTGTATGCTGCCGTGTATTTATGCCGTGTTCATAAATGTACCCTCAAAATGCATTTTTTAAATGGAATAGTTTGACATTTTAAAAAAATATACTTATTCACTCTCTTGCCAAGAGTTAGCTGTCATTTTTGCACTGTTTTTGTGCAAATCGCTAAATAATAATCTTTAGAGGTGCTGGTGAACGGATTTCTTAACCTTCAGAAAGAGCCAGGCTAGCTGTTTCCCCCCGTTTCCCGTCTTAATACTAAGCTAACCGGCTGCTGGTTGTAGGTACAGATACAAAAGTATCAATCGTATAATCTGACTCTCGGCAAGAAGGCAAATAAGCATGTTTCCAATAATGTCGAACTATTCCTTTAAGCTTACCCGGGTCAGTAACTCGCTGCACCACCCCTGTTATGAGAACTGGTTTTTCAGATACAGACTACATATCAGCACTGATAGGACACAATGTCTCCAGAAATCTAATTTTCAATTCTTGACCCAAGAAAAGAATAAATTGTCATATTCAATTGTCGCTTCTAATCAGCACATTGGAATCAACGCGCTGGAAGAAAACACTCGGCCGAATTGATTAGGATCCCTTCAAGCTGCACAGATTCGTTTGCACTCACAGCAGTACAAAGAGCCAATCTACAGGAGGTTGGAAAGCAGTGATTAGAGACTCCTCTGAAATTTAATGTGGTTTTGAAAAGTCAAGACATGAAGCAGACACACACCGTAGAGGTGCCAAGATTGGACTGAAAAACAATGTCATCTTTTTAAATCATTTGGCATTTCAATAATATTACATTAACATTCAGCAGTTTGTTGAAATCCATGAAAACCCCTTAAAAAGATTGATTTTAACATCGTATTTGACTAAATATGTGTCTTACTTACATCAAGCATCTTTGGCACCATTATTTCCCTCTTGAATCCTGGAAGCTTCAGGACTTGACATGGCCAAACAGAGAAATAACCACATCAGCAGTAATTGTTTGCTCCGATTGTGAACAGTTAATTAAGACTGAGTGGGAGTGGATTTTGGGTCTTGGCCAGCGAGAAAACATATCAAACAATGGTTTAAGAAACCTCTGTTTACACAGACACTGGATGAAAGATTACCCATGAGCCTCTGGGGCCAGGCCGAGGCATGCAGACAGAGTCGTGGGTGGTCAGCGAGTTGACACGGTAACAAGCTGTGAGCCAGCGGCCTTCTGGGAAGAGGCCGCCATGACAGACTGCAGGCTGCGTGAGAAACAAACACTGTGAACGTTCGGACTCGTGACTAATGGCTGCTGGTGGTTTTAAAGCAGTGAGGAATTTAAAAGTAAATGATATTATAGAAGAAGCAGAACAGCGACTGGTATTAGGGCAGAAAAATAACAGGTATTATAGGATAAAAGTGGAGCGCCAGAATCATTTGTTGAGCTGTATGTTTTGCTATTTGGCCGCAGAGTAATGAGAAAGTCCGAGAAACTGAACAGAAATGACCCAACAAAGGGCCGTACTGAAGAGATGTGAGGCTCCTGGGAAATCAACATAATGAAACATTCTCACCTGAAAACACAGACCGCCGGGCCGCAGAGTGATTGCCTTTCATCTGGCCGTCTGGATCAGATGGAAAAATGAACCGACGATGGTGTAAACTAACAGAGGCTTCTGAATGAGGAGGATTTAAAGTGGCTTGTAAAGATCTAAGAGTAGCGTTATAAAGTGTGTTAAGACTATAACTGCTCTGTTGCTTTAGCCCTGTCTGAGACATCCACTTCACCTGAATGCGTCCCATTGAAAAGCTTAGGGAAGCGGCTGTATGCTGCTCCCCTCCCAAAGTATTGATTAGTTTTTTTAGGTTACAGAATACAGTCTGAAATATGGTTTTATAAATTCTAACAAAATCCCATCCCACAAGTAACCTTAACCTATTGCACCGTTACAGATTTACAAACACAAACACACAAAGAACACAAAGGAGGTAAAACGAGAAAGTAAAAGAAAGGAAAAAAGTTAAAAAGATGGTAGTGGTGAGGGTTATATCTCTATACATCTGAGGTGCCCATCTTTTCCACCTGACTGAGAATAGGTTGCCAAATGGCGCAAAAGCTGTGCACTGCTCGTTAACGGAGGTGGGAAATGTGCATTTGTCAAACTAACCACTTAGTCCTAAAGTCTTTTCTCTTGTAAAACCGAAACGTGGCGTTATAAAATATGTTCGAGAAAGCATAAAGCTCACCTATGTGCGGCTTCTTGTAGTTCGTTTTCGAGTGTGAAGGCCTGGTGGAGATCTGCACCCTACTGAGTGCACTCTTTATATTTATTTTTTTAATATAAGAAGTGGTATAGGTCTTATGGATCGGCGGTTATGTAAGGATAATGTAATCACAGAAGTGTCGTATGTCAATAAGTACTGTAAAATGTTGGTGAAAAATGGCACCTGTCGGTTAAACATAAGTGGCATGCTGTTTTTACGTGGCGCACAGCAGCTGGATACAGTACGAAGAACCGACATAAGCAGGTGATAGTGGAAGAGGAGTCACATACCTTTTTCATGAGCCATATGCCGGTCGAACAGCAACGACATACCACTAGGAATCGGCATATGACACTAAACCAATAGTGCTACACCATCAGTATAGCCTGTCTGTCAATAGAGCATGAGTGACATGTTTTTTATTAGTCGCACACAATAGCAGCATTTTATAATTGCAAGTGGCACATGTCAAGAATCAGAAAGAATAAATTGCTGGTGAAAAGTGGAGGGAGCCGCAGAAACATATGTTGGTGTTACGGATCAGGGTGATGGGAGCAGATTTAAAATGAAATAAAAATGTCCCAGCAGAGGTCATACTGTAGCAATGTGACACAATAAATGTAATGAAACAATCATCCTAACAGAATGAGGACTGCCAGCAGCACACAAACTTGACTGACCGTGGAGCAGCCGGCAGGACATTGAACGGGAGCAAATCAAGCAGCAGTGTCAGAGTTAAGTGGCTCCTATAGACAGCAGGCCGGCCCAGAGCTCATATACAGGTAATGGAATGACTCTTCACACATGATGAAAAGAGCCACCATCTCCGACTGCAGCGAAAGGGAGTAAAAAAACCAAATGATGTTGAAATGAATATGGATCAGATCTCATTATGACTGCAGGTGTTTTCTTTCAGCCACGTGTGAATTTATTCCTTCAAATTAGCTGTGTGTGTGTGTGTGTGTGTGTGTGTGTGTGAGAGACGAGAGGAGATTCCAGCTTCGTGTTAAATACGTGACACTTTTCATCTGGGCAGAGAAAGTGGTTTGGCTTCAGACGGCTGGTATTCCTGCTGAATGTGATTATGAAATAGTGTGTGTCCAGATCTCTGCCATACGCTCTGGTGGTTGCACTGGCTTTTATGGATCAGAGGAGGCAATTAATGGAACGGATGAAAAATAGTGCTGTAGCCAGGGTGATATGACCGCAGCTGGTCTGTGCGCGCATGTGTGAACGCCACGTGTACATAGGCCATGTTTTGGTTTCCGAAAGCGTTGATTGGCAAGAAGAAGTTTCTTCTTAAAAGGATGTTGAACAATAACAATTTCCAATAATTTGTGTCTAATAAACACAATGCCGTCTATTCCTGCTGTGGCCATCCACGTGTCGGGGCGCATGTTCATAGTTGTCATGGGATGCAGCCTCGGTCTGGTCTGTTTAACAAAGTAACGCAAACCACCGTCTGTCCACTGTGCATTGGCATTTTTATTGTTTCTTGGCAGAGAGCGATTAAAATAGAAAAAAACTGTTGCGGTGGTGAATAATTTTTCAGTTCCCCCGAAAGCCGCGGTGTAATTCGAATGCTGTATATACACTGTATACTGGAGCTGATGACATATGAGAAGCAGGTGTGTAGGGGGGAGACTGGTCAGGTGATGAGGACAATAGGTGGGCAGGTGAGGAGTAGCGGCGTCTGGGATGAGAGGAGAGGTTATTCAAACATGGCAGCTGGAAGAAGCAGAGCAACTGGAGTAAGAACAACTCGATGAAACAATGACACCCAAGGCCCAAAAACCGTACCAACATCTCTGTAGAAGTGCAGGTTGTTTGCATAACTAAGCCATCAAAGCACCACTCACTCTCCAAATGTTAGATGATTTTTCGGTTTTCCTATGAATACACAGGAGTGGTAACAGGTGATGCTGACTGAACTCTCTCTCTCTCTCTCTGTGTGAGTCTCAGATGTGCTCAGCATGTGGCCAGATTACTTCACCGTCTGCATCATGATGCCACCTTTCAAGAGGCCCTTCAGAGGCAGGTGTGGCCCTAAACAGCTGCTTATGTTGCCTAATGGGCTGGGCCGGCTTGGGTCCTCATGCAAATCTCCCCCAAAGAATAAAAGGAAAGCTGACTGCCTTTTGAAAGTCCCCGTGCTGCATTTTCTTCCCGGGTCGAGCGTAAAGAAAAAGAAAAGTCTGTCAATCACAGAAACCCACCAGGTATCTGTTTCCGATGAGGGTTTTCTGCTCTGTTGTGGGGTTTTTTTTGTGAAACATGAGGGGATGGTGAAGGTTTTGTTGCATCTCTGCAGATGTTGCCGATATTCCTACGTTCCTGATCTTGCAGTCGTTTTTCTGTTCATGTCAAATAGAGCTGCGAAACCCCTGAGGAGCGTTGAGCCGTGCCAACTCTTATCAAAACTCCCGAGACTGGAGCTGAAAACAACAGTCAAACCGCAGCAGGCCTGTTGAACAAGGAGACGCGGTGCGGGGTTGATGTAACAAGCTGCCTTATCGCGTGGGTGCGTGTTCAGCCGAACCGTGACTGAACATGAAAAGCCAGGTTGTTGTTTTCCTTCCCAGGTGAGTCCCCAGAGATCTCCTGCACCTTTCAAACAAAACAATCCCAAACAGATGATCGTAGTCGAGAGCAAAGAGCGTTGTAAACAAGAATCAAATGAATTTTGAGGCAAAACAAAGCTGAATTGTGAATTATTTAGCAATAAAAAAGCAGGCAGTATTGAGGAGAATCCCTCAAGATGAGGCGTAACGGAGCTCCTCACACAGCCATGACATGTGAATGGGATTTACTATTCTTATTTATACTTGCAGGCAAGGACACTTAGGAAAAAAACTACAAACTGGAGGCGGAGACGGAAATACGCTATCCAGCTGCATCATGGGGAACGTAGGATCCAGTGTTTTTGGAACGTGACCCACACTAGAGACTAAAAGTCAGGATATCTTGGCCTCTGTTTAAATTGTTTAACGATCATTTTTAAAATCTGTCTCATGTGAGTACCCCAGCTTTATGGAAGTGCAATATTAAATTGCTGGAGTACCCCTTTAATTAATTTTATGAACACATTACATACACCAAAGACTATAAATAATGCAATAGAGTTTACCCGAACGCCAAGGAATGGATCATGGAGGACCTGAAACTGCAAAACAGCATTCCCACATGCTGAGAAGGAGACCAGGCTACAGCGGACAGTGGCCGAGTTCTTCTACAAGACCCAAATGGGAGTGAAGCTTTCTATGAATATAACAAAAGGTTGAAAAATCATGAACACTTGGGTTCAGACACCAGATCAGGCTCAATGATTATTTCTCTCTTGCAATCCAGCACAATACCTTCTATGCAATGTCTGACAGGTCTGGCAGCAGTCGTATCATCAAACTCTTGAGAAATTATATCCAAACATCTTTTTTTCTCAGATGTTTGAGTTGGACTGTTGATGGTTTAGCTTGAAAACCAAATGTTTTGGTGCAAAACAACGAGTCGATGCTCGATTATCACAAAAAGCGTTGCCAAGTAAATAAATACACATTTTGAAGATTTGATTTTAACACAATGGAAAACAGTACATTTAGTTGATCACACCTCCAAACCACAGTCAATTTAAGTTCAGTATATTCAATATATGGTTAACGTACTGTAGCTATATTGACCTAGTGACTATATTTTTCTTATTCCATGTGTCAATATGTGATATACTGTTCTTAGGACCGTATGTAGCTCACTGTGTCAACCAGAAGACAAATTCTTGCCTATTTATTGAATATAATGTTCAAAGTGATACAGATTGCGGTTCATCGTCCCACTCTGGCCTACACGGAGGTAATTTTTCATCCGGCCACTGAGATTTCAGCGTGAAAGATCCCAGAGAAAACAGAAACCTGATTTACTGAAACCTGTCTCTGTCTCATGCAGTTCAAAACCACGTAAACTCATAATCCATCACTGACGTGCTACAGGGATACAGAGTGAAATGGCACAAAGCAGTCGATGACCTTTATCACCCGGTCCGAGCGGCTCGCTGCCTGCCGTCAATATGGACGAGAAGAAACATGGACCCAGGTGGGCTCTGAATATGGATGCGATTACAGCTCTGATTACAAATAAAACCTTAAAATAAAAAATAAAAACTAGACTCCGTGATAAATAAAGACAGAGAGGATTTAATATTGTGCATTCTGCTGAAATTGGTTTATATAATTATGATGAGAAATTAGATTATATGTAAAAACAGTGTGGGCGGTGCTGTATAGTTTCCACTTCTGATGCCACCAAGATAAATTCCTTCATATTTGCTCTGCGTGGTGAATTAATCATTCCGACTAACTTTCCATCAGCGCACGATGCAGCACATAATAAATATGGATATAAAAAAAACAAAATAACGCAGTGTAGGTGGTGATTATGACATCAAACAGTAAACTGGAGCTTTGATCTGAACGCTGTAAATACAAACTCCAATTACAACTTCAATGAGATAATATTATAATCTTTGTATTTTAAGACATTAATACAATTAAACCAGTGTTTCCCAACCTGGAGATCAGGACTATCCAAGAGGTTGCAAGATAAATCTGAGGGGCCGCAAGATGATTAATAAATTAGGTAAGAAGGAAAAACAAATCATTTATATAATAATAAACTTTATATAGATAAAAATAAACACAGGGATCATAAAAACAAAAAAAGTAAACTGGCAGGAGTGAAATGAAAAAACACAGCAAAAAATTAAATATTCATAAAGGCTTTCCTATAAAAGAAAGTTTTAAGAAGGGATTTAAAAGACACTAATGATGTAACCTGTCTTGAACTGCTATCAGCTCACAAACATATGTACGCAACCTGCAACGAGGGGGCCGCAAATAGACAAACGGTTGAGTATGAAGGATCCCAAGCCAAAGGTTTAAAATTACGGTGTGAAACAGCACTATATTTATGTGACATCACTGATTTCAATGGCAGCGGGAGAACAGGACACCGTGCTGCTGACTGCTTTCTTTGGGGGAGTTGCGCTGTTCGCCACAGTTGCCGAGTATTGACACATTTATTCTAATTAGTGCAGCTAAGTGAGATTAGTTCATCAAAGTCAAGGGCGCTGCATGCACAGCGACTCCAAACTGCTCTTTTATTTTACGAGGCTTCGGCACTTAATGTTGTGATCCAGACTGAATATGTCCCGTTCAAACGTTTTAAATAAATGACCACATGTACCATAAAGTATAAAAATAATTCATGGCTGTTGTGCTTGTGAAAGTGTGGACTGGAGTTGCTGTGCAGGCATTACTTTTGACATCCATCCATCTGATTTGCCCCTGCCCGGCTCAAGGGATGATGAAAGATGAGAGGACCACACATGACTTTTAACTGCATATTAATTACAATAGACATTAAATAATCAAGGACAATGTTAATCGCTAATCCGTAACATCAGTGATGTGTGGAACGCATGAATGAGTGGCAAGTGTTATTTAATGTACTGTACAGAGAAAATACACAAAAGGCTAGACCAAACAATCAACCACATGCATTAACTTGCATTAATTAAGGCGTTTATAAGTTGTAACTAATGGCTTTATTATTGTTGGTTAATCATTCATCAATTCTGTATAAATCTGCAATAAGACATTAATAAGAATCTCTTTTTTTTTTTAGGTTTTCTAGAGGAGAAAAACCACCGGCTGAAGTGGCAGCTCCACAGTTGCTTTGAGTAATGGTTAATTACTGATCTATAAAGAGCTTTTAAATGGTTTATAGCCAATAATAAATAGTAAAATATGTATGTACCATTTGTTTGTGGTAATGGTAAATCTTTGTCTCTTTGTAATATTATTTTGTTGTATTTATATTTGTATGTCAAACATGGTTCGCCCTCTGACTTCAGGGGAACACGAGTTTTGGCTCCAACTGGCTGCGAGGTAACTGAAATATTTTAATTTCACCACCCAAAAAACAATGATCTGTTACGAAATAATATAATTAATGTCCTAGGATGGGGGCGGGGGGGTCCCTTGGTATGTGGAGAGGATTTCTCAATAATATCCACAAACTGACTTCTGAATTTCAACGAGGGAGTCAGGGTGAAGGTATAGGTCTCAGTCTGGAGTGGATGCTTCTTATTGCTGCAGCCAAACTGCGATATCGGCTGTTTTCTGGTGTTATTTTCTACTTATTGAAAAAAGAATTTGCCATCTTGCCTGGTGCTGCATTAAACACACTATACTTTTCCTAAAAGTCAAATCAATTTCATTTGTACTGCCTTCAAATCAGTCTCACAGGGCTTCACAACGCCTCAACTATGAAACGATAAATGAAAAAGGAGGATATCAACGCTTTCTAAAAACAAAAAGTCAGCCCGGTGGGGAACTGAAACTGCAGCTGTCAGCGCTAACTCAGCTCTGCTGCTCCCCGTGTCAATAAACAAATAGATACAGAAAACCTATCCCAGGTTAAATAGATCTATTCGGAATATACATTATTCATGTTCCTTTTAGTAGACATTTAACAGGCTTTAAATTATGGCTAGAAAACATTTCTCTCGGCTCGTTGTTGGGTGAATGCATTGCCCTTTTAAAGCACCTGCATGGCTGCGAAGACACTAATGATTCCTGCAACACTTGACCATAATCGACTTTACTCTGCTGTGGGTTTGACATATAAATCCCACTGTCACAAAAAAACAAAAACAAAAAACGTATTTACCTCCGAGATTTGTGGTCATATTGATAAGTATATTTCCTGTGTAGCTCGGCTTAATAGAACTGTTTTCTGAGCGTCTTATCAGGCACCAAATCACACAACAGAGGTCACAACCTGGCAGGCTACTGTCAAAGCCTCTTTGTTCCTCTGCCTGTCACCTGGATTAAAGGTAAATTGAAGCTAAATTGATCAATATACGCTGCTGCTATGAGTGTCATTTCACGTCGACTTGGGGAAACCCTTGTAATCCTTTTAAATTGGTGTGCAAAAAAACCCCCAACTAAAATAACAGTTTAAGAGAGACAGACTGACAATGACTGGGAAATATAGCAGCAAATTGAAGATGGAAAGAAAAGCAAGAAACAGTAATTTGAGAGAGAATGAGATGGAGGCCCCCGCTGAGCAGAAAATAGCTTACCACCTCTGCGTGTGAGATAACAAGTAGGAGGCTTCTGTAAATGTCAGCCTGTAGCTGTGTGTAATGGGAGGTGTGCCACGGGGTAAATGAGAGACTTTAGCGGGAGAAAACATCATGATATCGACTATAATGGGACATCTTAGGTGATACCTGGAGGAAGATGGAGGCTTCTTCCTGGGATTAATTATGTATGATTGAAAACACCATCTTAAAAACTTGAAACTGAGTTAGGCGCGTTGCATATAGCCTCAACAGAGTCATTTAGGGCGATCATGAGAAAATTGGCATTTGGGCAGCTGGAGGCATCTTTTCTAAATTACATTCTAAACAGAGCTGAGGGAGCTGATGCTTTCTCTAAGCAGAGAATTTACAATACTGAACAATTTCTCCTTCTAAAAAAGGATAAGGCTGCTGTCATTTTATTTTAAAAATTTCTAGAAGTATTTTTTGCCTAGCCAAGCCTTATATAGCTTTGAGCTTCAATATAGTCCAAAAACTATAGGTTCGCCGTCATCCAATTTTTTTTCTTATCTCCGCTGTCAGTCAAACAGGCCTCTTGTGTTAATCAATGACTGAGTCACCAATTATTGATTAAAAACAATGACAAACATATTTTTTAATAATATGAAAATATGTTTATTTTAAGATGTCTGTTAATGTCTGACAGAATATCTGACGACCAAAACACAAGACTTCACCGGTGGAAACATATCATAGATCTCAAATCAGTGCCCAAAAGCACAAAACAAACAAAGATTTTGAAGGTTTGAATGAAGGTTTCGCCTTAAACTGTGACTCCAGGCACAGATCAGTACATGTACAGATGCAACAATATGGCTCTTTCATGTGGTTAGTAGTTCTTTATGCATTGTTGCCATATTTTGGATGATAATAATAATACTGTAGGGTGATAATGTAGTCCCAAAACTAATGTTTAAGGTCTTAGTATGCGTCAAACAAAGTGCTCGTCAGATTGGGGAACAGCGTCTGAAACTCCCTCCCCCCACTTCTTTTGGGGGGCTGCGTCCAGCTATTTTTGCAACTTGAAAGCAAAAACCGACAATCACACTCACAGGTTTACGTTTTCCAGGTGGGAGAGAGTCAGCAGGGTCTGAACTGCTCTCTCAAGCTCTCTGTTTTACATTCATCACACTAAAATTATTACGTCGCTTCTTGTGTCTACAAGTGATGAGTGCAACACTATAAAGGTCTTTGTGGAGAGCCCGCGACGTTGTCTCCATTTGTTCGATTCATTGTGTCTTCTTCCGCTCTACGACCGCAGACGTTTTGCTTTTTGGCACAGGTAATACTTGTTAGTTGAATACACATCTGTCTAACACCGTTCAGGTTAGCTGACTCTTTCCAAACCGCAAATGCTAAAGACAAGATAGCTTGCTCTGTGTATGCTCGTTATTTTCTAGCTGGTTAACCATTTTTATACATGTCATATCTTCTGTTTGACCTCTGACAGCACCAGATGTGGTGGATGAGGGGTTATAATGCAGTTAACCATAAGCACTTCTAGCGGTTGTTGCTTGCCAGACATGTCTGAATGAAAAGGTGCTGTAGATGGTTTTCCTACATGACAGAATATCTTCGTGAATTTCTGCATGGTGCCACATTGCTGGCTGTCAGCTGTCTCTGATTGACCGAATCCTCTAACAGGAAAACAGATCGAAGAGGGCAGATGGAAGATTAAGGAAAGAAGACAGAGGAAGGTAGAAGGCAATGAAAAGTAAGAGACCGATAGATTGAACGCAACAGAAATTCTGTGGGTCTGCAGAGAATATTTATCAGATTGCTCTACAGTCCTACAGCCTTGGTTTAAGAGCACCTTGACTCTATCCCACCTTCCCTTCTTAATAGGAGATAACTCTGGTCTAATCTCTAATGGAAAAATAACAGTCCCCGTAGAAACAGAGCTAATCTGTGACAGAGAAATAACAGCTGTGGAGGACAACTTTTTAAAAACACGGCTGCCTGCAGACGACGTGTACTTTTAAAGGGATTATCCTCACACTCATCGCCTTCTCTCTCCAAATTATTTCCACCTCTCTGTGTGCGCCTCCACACAGAGGAGTCAGCGTACATCCCGATACATATCAGCTATCACGGCCGAGCCACCTTACAGCCTCCCTATCCACTAACAAATAGATTTCCGAAAAACGTTTTCCAGTTTCACCTCTGCGCGCTCTTATCAGGCAGGTGGAGAGCTGTGACGAAGAAGAGGGAGAGGGTGCAGGACTTCGACACGGCAGAATCCAGACGACCTCGACAATTAATTAAGATCTTTTGTCTCCTAAAAACCCTGCCAGCTTTAAATCCCTCCGATTAACAGGTAAAGCGTTCAGCATTATGCAGAAGAGGCTCCATAAATACATTCTGAACACTCCTCATGTTTACGGACGTTTAGGATACAAACATTTATACACTTTGTATTTTGTATAAACTTCCTCCTGGACCTAGGTTTCCCCCTAATAACAATACATTGTAGTGAAGCCGTGCAGTATTGTTTTTGCAAGACAAAAAAAAAAAAGGAAAACACGTCCCCGAACAACATATTTTTACATTCAGCAGCAAAGCAGGATGTATGACGTTATTCATTGCGAGTTGTTTCCCCTCTCTCTCCTGTTGTTCCTGTCATCTCTTTACAGGCGGCTATCCGATAAAGGCATAAAATGCCTAATAAAACAAAACATTTCACGTGGTTTGTCGTGAGAAGTTGCTGTGCTGTCTCTGCCAACACTTAAAAGGTCATTAAAAGGTTAAATTAGATTTTACCACCACATCTCCTGTCCTGCTGCAGTTTCAATATCAGCTGATAGAGATTTAACTTTTAAGTGGGGTTCCCCGCGAACCTTGCCACCGTGTGACAGGCTACAACAGACTCTTCATGGCACACGGTTGGCCACCCCCGAACTAGTTTCTGATTATGATAAAAAGCACAAATTGTGATCCAGCAAATACATTGACAGGTCTTTTAATACACGGACTAAAACTAGTCAAAAAATACAGCTAATGTATCTCCTATTTTGATCATGTTAGTTCATGCTTGGCCTTTGGAATCAAAATAATCAAAAAGGTCCATTTACTCGCTTTGTACCGCTGAGCCATATTTGCAAATGTGATAGATTTAGAAATTACTATTTTTGTGGTTAAAAAAGGACTGACTGGGCCTTTAAGATTAGTCCTCTCCTCTAATATTGTCAGGGATAAAGAGAACAAATTCTTGAATGTTAATTGATTGTAATGATCTCTTCAGCTCTTCAGTCTGTGTCAAATGTCTGCTCTTCTCAATTAACAATCCCACACATGAATGAAACGAAGTGCGTTCATTAGATCTTCACCAGATGAATGAAAGAGAAGACGAGGGGAGTGACAGTGGACTGACTCCGCGCTCTCCTACATGCTGTAAGTGGGCTGATAATTAGCAGGACAAACTCGGCCATCCAATTACTCATCCGATTGCGTTCAAACTCCGCAGTGAGAAACATCTCCACAGCCGCTCAGATTATAAACTGTAGGTGGGCTGGATAATTACCAGCAGCCTGCTATGAGAGGAGAGATCTCCTCCCGACAGCAGAGCATCATGACAAAGCATGGAGGGTTTTGAGTCGAAGCAGAGGGAAACTCCACTGCTGTGTAATGAGACGAGATCCTCTAACATCCTCATGTCTCCCCAGACAACAGCAGGTGTGAGGGGGGAGGTTTTGTACGGCTAGCATCTTACTACCGACGTTTTATAAAGGGGTTTGCAGAGATAGCCCGCCCCTACACCAGCTGACTGAGAAGGGCAGGTTAATATCTGCCCCAGTGTTAGGCTATCCAGACCCTACAAGACCTTTTATTTTGAATACCAGCGATGAAGACATCGGTGCAGTCGTGTCGCAGGAGGCTAATGGTGTGGAGTATATTGTAGCATGAGCGAGCGGAGCTCTAACGAAACAGGAAAGGAATTATGCCACCACCAATACTTTAAAAACTGCTTGTTGGGGAAGGAGTTTATACTGTGTACTGACCAGAACTCCCTCAGGTGGCTACATAACAGGGCTTGGAAGGACAGCTGGCTAGGTGGTTGGAGCAGTTGACTAGTTTCCCATATAAATTAATTCATAGGCCAGGGAAAGCACATGCCAATGCAGATGCCCTGTCTAGACCTGCTTTCGTTGGTAAAGCCCCAGGGGCCAGTCAGACACGAGTTGCCACTGTGGGGCAGTCCCTCCGAGATTCAAGGGTGTGTGCTGTGCAGGAGAGGCGGTCCAGAACACAGGCAGGTCAGGAATGTGTTGAAATAGCAAATGCCCAGAGTGAGGATGTGTTAATTACAGCAGTTGATCCACCATAAAAAGAGGATCCAGCACTACGGAAGTATGCCCCAGTGTGGTTGCAATTCCAGATGAGGGATTCGCGCTTGGTGAGGGTATCTCCTGCAAATTCAGATGCTGCATCTCAGGTGCAGGTTGACCTTCCCCAAGCTTTGATTCCTAAAGTTTTGGCTCAGTTGCACATAAAACATGTTCATGTTTAATATATTGTCTTGTTACGATATCTCTTTTGTCTGGTTTACTATGCGATTTATCTTAGAATAGCTTTTAGTACTTGACACTGCAGGGGCTCATTCAGAGTATATTTAGAAGCAACCCTGGTGGCTAATGAGTCCCTCTGCTTCCCCCTAGTGGTAGAAATGGTTCTGACCCGCCTACAGTTTGGAGCGGTCCTTGACATTGATTGACGTGATATTATGATACTCCGTTCCATTAGTGTGCAGCGTAGCGATTGCTGTGCAGTTATTACAGTGTGCAGTGGTTTTTCCATGGTGTGTGCAAAGTTTATTCTAATTCACTTAAACGGTAAATGGATTGTACTTTTATAGCGCCTTTCTAGTCTCCCGACTACTCAAAGCGCTTTCACGATACATATCACATTCATACACTGATGGCAGGAGCCAAGTGCCCATCAGTACAACGTAATCTAACCACTCACACACCGCAGAACCCTCGGGAGCAATTTGGGGTTCAGTATCTTGCTCGAGGACACTTCAACACGGGAGCTGGGGGAAACCGGGATCGAACCGCTAATCTTCTGATCGGAGGACGACCTGCTCTGCCAGAAAGCCACCCCGGTTTTAGTGCTGTGGGTTGTAGGGTCGCGGGGTTGCCATCTGTGCCTATAAGGTGTTGACCTTGCTGTCTTAAATGAATGTGTATTTTCAATAAAGGCTAAATGTTTTTGTACCATATTCCTGTGTGATGAATACTCTCTTGCCTCTGACTCCAGACCAGACCGGGTTACAGAGACCACAACCTGTGGTTACATTCTACCCCGAAGTTTTTACATACACAGGGTTGTACACCTTTGACTTTTTTTAAATGAAAGAACTGGATATTTTCTAACGCCGTTGTTAATATTTTGCACTGACGATTCCACCACGAGAGTTTCATACCAATCCAAACTGTAGAAAAGCTCCAACTGTGAGCCACATAACTTTGTCAGAGGGGGAAACTAATGGGACTTCTCACTTCTGGAACCAGCGGCGCTCAAAATAACTCCTCCCACTTCCCAACTCTAGAGACAGCAGTGTTTCCGGTAGTTATCTCTAAGTAAAGGCGTTTTTCCATTAAGCGGTCCTGTTAGTTTGTCTACCCACAGGTAATTATTCAGCCCACCTACACTGTGAGGAACACCAGAGTGTGATTTGATTAAATCAGCCAGAGACTGAGCACGGAGACTTTAACGAAGGAGCTGACAGACAGTACATTTTATTACACCTTTCAATAATGGCTGTTATATGAAGGGGAATCTCTTTCAACAGTAATATCACTCCAACAGGGACACTAAAGCGAGCAATAACATGTATTGAATACACAGAGGTCTGCCTGTTCTGTTCAGACTGGGTTCACTGTGGGAATATATTAAATAAAACAGCCATGTCAAGAATCAATTTAGTCTTTTCCATTCAGTGCCACTGAGAGCTGTTGCCCTGAAGACATTACAATATTATGTTATGATCTAGGATTCTAATTTAGAAACAAAACATAAGCTGTTGCATCACCATAATGCAATAATATCACACCACCAGCGGCTGCATGCCAAGGTTTAAGACTCTTCACGGTCTCTGGGATTTTTTTTTTGTTCTCCTTCTAACGCACTCACGGAAAATTGTATTTTTTTTTTATTTGATCCGGAAAATTAATATTAAAATTATTACAGAGCCAGCAGTTAATTCCGAGCAAATAAAACCTGCCTCGGTGAGTTCCTCTTACAAAAGGGAAATGAATTACCCTAATTTCTATGAATTTAACATAAATGAAACCTGTGAACGTACAGTGACGAACGAGAGGAATCCTCTTGTCTACTCTGTGAGGAGCTGCTGACGAGAGGCTGGACTTCCTCCTGCAGGGTAAACACCACCATCGTCTGCATCATGTGATGGAGAGCTGCTGACCACAAGGAGAGGGAAGGTGGACTCAGAGAGAGAGAGAAATAAATAAGCAGGGAAGAGAAAGGGGTGGAAGAAGTGTTCAGGTCCTTTACTAATACCGCACAGTCAAAATCCTGCATTCAAAACCTTACTTAACTAAAAGTATGTAAGTGTTATACTTATCAAAAGCAAAAGTCCTCATTCTGCAGTAAAATAGTCCCTGTCAGTATTTTACTATTATATATGTTTCAGGATTAATGATACTGCTGCATCAATGTGTATGTTGCATTTTATTAAGGTAGTTGTTCAAGATTTAACTAATTTTAACTGCTTTGCATACTGTTGGGTAGTTTAATCTACAGCAATGCATCGTGGTCTACAAGATCATACTGTTCTGTCATCGTGGGATTTCCCAGACTGAATAAATACCACACATATAAACACAACTTGCTAGCTCAGTCTTTTCGTAACTAAGATATCTGCTGAAAAATGTTCAGATTTCACTTCTAGGTCTGCGAACTTCACATGTATTTTTAAGCTAGTAGGGCCGCGTCACCGACTCACCTGCACAGCTGACGGAGCTTAATTAACATCACGGCCGAACATTTCCAATAAAAAAAGGTTAATTTCCTAAATTCACAACATATTTTTATCTAACGAAATATTCCGCTTCAATCCATCTTTTTTTTGGCGATTTAACATTTAAAAAACGTTTTCGCTGCGTCACAAAACAGTCAACTCTCCGGCTAACCGCAAACACGGGAGGGACGCACCTGGCGGAGTAATATTTTAGTGATGAGCACCTGGCGGAGTAATATTTTAGGGATGAGCACCTGGCGGAGTAATATTTTGGGGATGAGCACCTGGCGGAGTAATGTTTTGGGGATGAGCACCTGGCGGAGTAATGTTTTAGGGATGAGCACCTGGCGGAGTAATATTTTGGGGATGAGCACCTGGCGGAGTAATGTTTTAGGGATGAGCACCTGGCGGAGTAATGTTTTAGGGATGAGCACGGTGTGCTGTCATGCCGATTTGATCACGTTCTAAATGTCCAGTTGACCAATCAGATTGCTTTTTCAGAAATACTTTTATAGAAGCAAGCTTTGTTTTCTCGTGATAACAACATTTACATTTATATTTACATTTAGTCATTTAGCAGACGCTTTTATCCAAAGCGACTCACATATGAGAACATTCACAAACCGAAGGAGCATTTTGGGGTTCAGTATCTTGCTCAGGGATGCTTCGGCGCATGGCTGGGGGATCGAGCCGCCAACCTTCCGATTGGGAGGCAACCGTTCTGCCACCAAGCCACGGCCGCCCCCAAAACAGCCCTTTCTATTTCTGACCATTATCGGCCTCCGTGCTTCTATCATCACATTTGTGTTATATCTGCTGAGCAGCAACATAATGTTTGTACAGGACCACCACATCAGAGTCTTGCACACGTTTATCTCAACATCATAAGAACACACGTTTGGGTATGTAATGCATGTCGAGGTCACAACATACTTTCTTTATCATCGCGAGAAAACAAAACACTTCCAGAGCCGCACCGCCCGCTTCAGCTGCTGTCATCAACGTGCAAATCTGTGCTGCTACAATCACACTCAACCCTCCATCATCTGTGCAGCCACTAAAACTGCTGGATACAGGCAGTAATTACAGCTTTTAGAGACGTCGTTCGCATGGCTGAGAGGAGGCAGAGGTGAATAATTGAGGGATTTATTTCACCAAAGTGGTCGACCTGCCAAGTGGAGAAGAAAAGAGATGCAGACTCAGTCAAGGACGAACGAGGGAACGAGGACGGGTGTGTCAGATCTCAGCAGGGCCCTTCTGTTTCACTATGGAGAGCACCAGGCCTCATTGTTGTCTGTTAATGTGACCCATAGATCGAGCTGACGTGTCCCATTCAGTCACCAGATTGAAGAAACAAAGAAAAACAGAGGCAAAGAGACTCCTGTAAAGTTTAAGTGATTCATCTGCATGGAAGCGGTGCTGTAGTAAATCTGTATCAGCCAGCAGCATTGGCCACAGGCTGAATCCATCCACCGGCCGTAAAACAAATGTGGAGCATTCAGTCTAAACCCAAAGACATCCTGCTGATACGGGGATGAACAATCATATTAGACGAGCTATGGCTGTGCTGAACGGGAGAAGGTGACGTACTCTACAAGAACCTCCACGTTTCATCTGCTGGGTCGCACGCGAGTCCTGCAGGACCTTTGTTTCACTTGGGGCTCGTTCGACATTGTTTGATGCACGTTATTTTAAATGATTACTTTTGTTACTTCGCTTTGCGCTCCAAATAAATCAAGACGTGTTGCGAAGATCTACAGTATTAGCACCTTTTATTTTGTGGCCACCTCCTGTCAGCCGGTCCACCACTGTGGCCACAAACAACTCAACAACTGTTGGACTGACTGCCACGAATGTTTGTAGAGACTTTCATAGCCCCCCACAGGATGAATCCTACTGACTTCGGCGATGACCCCTGACCTTTCCTCTAGCGCCACCAGCAGGTCAAAGGTTTCACTTGACCTGTGAAATGTCTCAACATCGGCCGGATGGACTGAATTTGTCCACTACTTTGGTTTCCAACCAAAAATCCTGCAAAACTAATTCCCAGCAGCCTCAGCTGCAGCTACTGTGTGTTTAGTGCTAATTAGCAAATATTATCATGCTAACATGCTAAACGACGATGGTGAACATGGCAAACATCAGCATTAGTTAGTATTTTGGAACAATCCCTGTGCAATAACCATGTGTCACAAGCATCCACTGTACCTGTACATTTATCTCATGTTTTAAGTAAATATAAACACTTTTTAAATCTACGCATGCTGTACATACTGTCATATCCAACTACCTCATGTATATAAAGCTACCTGTTACATTAATCTTATTTACCAGTTGCACTCTGCACCGTTGCATTAATTGTCGTACTGTTTACATGATACTGTTGTTTTGGGGTTTTTTTGTACAAAAATACCTATATTCCACACAATAGCTTAATGGTAGTCTGCCTTGTTGAGCTTGTGTTTAGCCACACTTACGTCTACTGCCGTGTATGCACATGGAGCGCAACGGAAAAAAAACTGAGTCACTTGCATGTTCACACATACCGGGACAATAAAGCTGATTCTGATTCTTACTGGGAGCACGTTGGCATGTTCACCTCAGCATTTAGCTAAAAGCACCACTGGGCCTAAGTACAACCTAACAGAGCCGCTCGCATGGCTGTGGACTAAGAACAAATCATTATCTGCAGAGTCACATCTTGTAAAAGGTCTTGTACAGATTGCGCTTTGACTCATAACTAATTGTTTCTGCAATAACAGTGACATGTGGGGCGCAGTGAGTATGTACGTTATGTCAAATACTTATCGAGTACAAAAATACAAGTCTGTAGCACTGTTTCTTTATATGAAGGATAAGTGTTCAATATAAAATGATAAATCATTTGAAATGATTTAAGAAATGATTAAAACTCAACTAATGACAGCGGTGACAACTCTGCTATCGTGAAAAATGACAGTATGAAATGAAATAATAATGAGTTTATTTTGAATGATTGCTTCAATTATCTTACAAATTGTTGGTTTATTTAATATCAAACACTTTGGGGTTCCATATATTTACACGTATTACTCAGCAATAGAGTACAATATTAGTATTTGTATTCCAGAAATTTAAATATGCATACATACACACAGGACAGATGTGCTGGGGTTGGCTGAGAGCTTTCACTGTTAACAATCACCACTGGCACAGAAAACGTGTAGGAGGAAATACAAAGTGGCCTTCGCTGACCATTGTAGTACTTAATGGTAGTTTACAGAGGTGCACGTGAGGTACAGTGTGGCATAGCGTTAGAGCAGCGTCATTTCAACGCAGAGGCAGCTCTGTGGCCTTCACCGTGGTGTGAATGGAAGCGAACCAAAGATGTGAGCTGCATATTATCCCATGAGCTGCACGCATGCCGCTGCAGATGAAATGTGTTGAATCAGCACGTCAAATGTTCAGGTTTTCTTGTGGAAGAGGTGGAGCTTTGCCCCAGGCGTGTTTATCATCCTAATCAAACGCATTAGCTGTGTACGGCGCTGCCTACAGACGAGACTGAATCGCATTTGAATTCCACTTGGCAGCAGATTAGTTGATCCTCGTGATGTTGGGAGTTTTCTTCTGAATCTTTGATATCACCGATGGTGTCAGTTATCAGCTTCACATCTTCTGTTCTCTCTGATCCCAACCAATACGAGATTTAAATGAATCAAAAGGGGATCGCTGACGTGAGGCAGCTGAATCATCTGAGTGTTTAAACCGGCAGAGAGGCTAAGCGGCTCTTCACAGAGACTCACTTTGACGTCCTCTGCTTCTGGATGCTTCCCAGCTTTACATATTTCCCTCATCGCTGCAGAACGTCAACAGCCAAGTGTCGGCACTGAGAGACGCGTGTCCTCCCACACTACGGTTTGAAGTATCAAATATAAACGATGCAAATGTATGTAAATTGTCCTGGTTGTTGAGGGGGAAGCCTCTGCTGTGTGTCAGCTTCATTTAACAAAGAAATAAACAAGCTCAGTGGTTTCGGTTGTTTTTTTTTTAAAGAATCCTACTTCAACAAATGCGAATTTTCTTTCATTCTGCTGTGGATTTACATGCCGGCTTTCTGTCGAGGGCTTCAGACGTGTAAACTGGTTCACAAGCTCCAAATGCACAATTAAGATCTTCTCTCGTTAACATTAATTCGTCTGATGAATCATCTGTGAAGAGGAAAAACCTCCGAATACAACGAAAAACAGGATGTTTCGAAAAAGCGCATACAGCTATTTATTTTCATCAAACAGGGTTTTGTTGATAACCAAACAACCAGAATATTGGTAAAATCTGGATATATAAATGTCATGTCACTCACACTCACAACATCACTGTTATTCACCAACACTACAGTTACACTGAACAAGCTTCAACTTCAAACCAGTGCGTCGTCAGAGAGGAACTTCACCACTGTCTGTCCAATAACGCCACTCCTTAAAGGTTAAGGCTGTCGAAATTCTAGATTACTTTTCTTATTGTCGGCAAATCGTGTGTGTGCTAATCAGTATCTCCATAGAATCTAACTTCCCTAATCCATCTGTAGCCCTTTCGGTCCCAGTGAAGATGTAAACATAAGCTATTAAGGCAGATCACAAATATATAATTTCATTCTTTATTTAAATGGCTCAATAATGTCCTAAAACAGCTGGTAACTGGGTTTTTTTTAGCAAACCTTACTCAAACAGCAGTAAACAGCTTTTGTTGGGGACTATTTTCTGCAGTGGATTAATCCACTTTTGGTGGTCTAGAGTGTATTTAGCAGAATGTTGTATGTGGGACTGACTCTAAATAAACTAGTGTGTGTGTTCATGCTAATGTGGGAACATGTCACCCAGTGCAACAGTGTGGCTCGCTGCAGTGTTTAAAAAAAAAAAAGAAAACGTTTTAGGACACTAAAGGAGCTCTGTGGCACACATATATCAGGCGTTGGCTACACAGACAACACTTAGTCGGGGCAATTCATTGTTTGTTTTAGTCTTTTCATGGGATTTGATGGCAATAAGAAAAGTTTTTAGTTTGCAGCGCGTGATGAGACAGGAGTTGATGGTACAAATGCATCTCTTGAATCAACTGTGTGAACTCATTGTCCTGTTAGCGGCCAAGCTAACAAGCTAAGTGACAGTTAGCAAGGTCATTACCTCGGAGGGAGCATTTTTCCTCCTTTAAAAACTCATTTGTGTCATGAAATTATGTAGAATCCAGAGAACACATCATCAGCGGGGAGTAAATGACCCACTTACATAGAAAACAGAAAGCAGCTCTGTGTGAGTAGTCCCGACATCAGCAAGCCTCTAGAACCAAACATTTCATGAACACGCGTGGTTGGTTTGCCTTTGTCTTTTAAGTGTTAGTTTAACCACACATTTTCAGAATACAAGAGCGACTAAGGAGGTTAAAATGCAGAAACAGTTGTGTTATTCTTGTTCTGTTGCCGGAAAATGGTTTTACAAAACACAAACGTTCACAGTGACGCTATACTGAGGATGAAGGTCAAACAGCGGGTTCCTCGCTGGTCCGTGCACATCACCGTATACGTTACACCGCCCTCTCTGTGGTCTAAAAAGGAAAACGTTCTTCTCTGGATCGGGCTAAACATTTAATTCAGAGTCCTCCAGCTGCGCTCAGGATTACCAGGCTGCCAAGGTTACCTGTTGAGCTCCTCTGAGCAATCAAGTGCTGCACTGCAGCCCGTTGCCACCAAAGAACGAACTCTGTGGAATCGAGGATGTGGCTAAGACGACAACGTGTGGCCTCGGCCGTTGTGAGGCGGTGGACAAAAATAAAACACCAACAGAGAGATGAATAAATGCACTTTGAAGTTTTAGCAACTTTTGTCATTAAAATCCCATCTGTGCTTTGGGGTCTCTGAGAGAGAGAGAGACGTGGTGTGTGTGTGTTTGATAAACAGCTGCTGTCGATCCTCTTTCTGCTTCGCGTCCTCCCTCTATCAGCAGCAATCTTTACACATGAGCTGAATTAACACATGGGGGGGGGGTTAGTTCATTTTCAAGCGTTAATATCAGGCTGTTTTCATTACGCCCATGTCTGCTTGACACTTTCTCTCGGATTATCTTTCCGTCTCTTCCTGATCATCCCTCTGCTTTCCATCGAGTCACAATCCACCTGTCAGACCGAAGCAGATTAGCATTTCAAAAACACATTAACTGTCTCTGCGTGCAGCGAACGAGGTGACAGACAGCCACAGTGTCGTACAGTCTATGCTGCTGTCAACGTTAAAAGCTTTACTGTTCGGAGACATTTAGAGAGCTGGGAGAGGAAGCTCTGCAGCGGGGGGGGGGGGGGGGGGGGAGCAACATAAAGTTAGGGGGGGAACCACCCCGCTAAACCCTTGTATAGGAGCCATGCCATCT
>CM022487.1:23447517-23508613 GCA_011952105.1 Coreoperca whiteheadi | reverse complement strand
AAGAAAAAATAAAAATAAAATAATACTTTCATAATTTATAAGTAGGGGTGGGAAAGTGGGGGGGGGGGGGGGGTGGGGAGGGGGGGGGGGGGGGGGGGGGGGGGGGGGGGGGGGGGGGGGGGGGGGGGGGGAGAAAACTTCAATAAGGGAGCGAACAACCTGTACAAGCCTTTTATGAAAAGCTTGCAAACTGTGGGAAACTAGAAACGTTCAATGTCTCGTGGATGTATTTTTGTTTGAAAAGAACAGATGAGAGAAAAGACAGCACTAAATATGAGAGGAAGAATAAGAAAGAAAGGACATTAGTGAAAATAAAGCGGAATATTAATCCCTACAGTTTAAAACGTGTCCATGTCTCTCGACCAGTAGCTGCTGGACTGCACGCGTACCATTTATCAAACAGCACAATGCTCACGGCGGTGTGCGTGATTGGAGTGAGTAAAACTATGTTGACTTTGAAGACGCCACTTGTTCACACCCAAATTCTGTGGTTAGCACGTTGTTGCTGGAAGAAAATCACTCGTGAAAATGTGTAATTCATGTGCCGACCGGAGTTAGAAAACGATCAAACAATGTCCTGGTATTTGGTGGATGTATGCAGGCTGCAAGGACGCTGACAACGCTGGCAAATTTTCCAAGTACACAAGCTCACACAGGGGTTTCCCTTAAATGGGGCTTTGAGGCTGTACAGCCTCTGAAGAGCGCCTACTGTTACTCCCCCCAAAGCACTGCTCACAACAAAAAAGAACGTACACATGAACAAGCCACCTAACACAAACGCTTACAGAAGTACTCTTCCTGAGGGCCTAATTACGGGTCAAACATTTCCATTTCCGATTAAGCAAACCTCCAGTCATTATCCTCGTAGAAAAGTGCATCAGCCAAATTACGCTGATGTGTTTGAATACAGTATTCATACAGCATGTAGAGTATTCAGAATACTCTAAATCAGCAACAAATCAGTTTCCCTTAAGAGTATTTCCAACTTTTCAATATGACAGAGTGACATTAGTAAGAGATTGCTGTAGACATTACTTCCACATTTACATTTTTGAATATTTAAAGTTTTTGAAACAAGGATATCAACACCTTCCACCAAGTCCAGGACTGTTGCCTGTTTGTATCAGTATGTACATTATATACAGTGAAAGACAAAACTGTGCACATTGTTCCTTTTTTTTTTTTTTTTTGCTTTCCATATTCTGTGGAGCCACAGCTTCCAGCAAAGTGTCTGAGTGTCTCTGAGCGCACTGTAAAGTCCTGACGAGCGGCAGGAAAACCAAAAACCACCGGTTCATCAGGTCATCAGGCCTCCGCTTAAATGAAATACTCCTTTGGGTTTTCACCGGAGACATTCTGGGAGTCAGTCTGGTTGTTGAAAGGGAAATCTTGGCTGTCCTCCTGTTTGACCCCCTTCGCTTCCTGGTTTCGATATGTCTCTTTCCTCCGGTAGAGGAATCTGGCAGTTATCGCCAGGCCAGTCACAATCACAAAGATCACCACGGCTATGACGCCTGCAAGGTAGAAGACATTTACTCGGACATATTCAGGCATTTTGGGATATATATTTGTGTGACTTCTTAGAGTTAGATTACTCTGTGAGTTTAGGAGAGGTAGCTCGGACCTGTTTAGCCTAGCTTAGGACAAATACTGCAGCAGCGGGAAAAGGCTAGCCAAAATCCATTTAAATCCACTAAAAGCTGTCACATTTGCAGGTTTTATCATGTGCATTTAACACGTGTAGAAATCAAGACATTGTGATTTAACAAGCAGTTAGCTTAGACTGTGAAGCTACCTCTTGATCAGCAGCAACTGGATGCAGTGACTGCATGCAGTCCCAAGTCCAGGTCCAAGTATTTTGCCCCACTCGCAGTCTTTTTGCTAAGCTTGGCTAAACGCGTCCTGCACCAATCTCTCTACTAAATGCACAGATACATACCACTGTTAAGCCACAAATACCTAGATAGCAATGAATTAAAAATATCAATTAACAGAGCCGCTGCACGGAAGATAAATGAAACATAAAAATTACGGCTTTCTTCGCTTTTACATGGTTTACCTACTATTAATCACATACTGAGAGCCACTGTTTACCCTATCATCTTAAGTGTTTTAATTTCACTATCTGCCTGAAAAATCATTGTTTTGTTGAAATCTGAGTTCAGTATGAGAATCAGTTTAATAAGACTTGATGCTCAACAGATCAGTAAGCGATCACAGTGTCTTCTTATAGTTTTTGTCAGATTACATGAAGGTGCTGTGGTAATGCCCTTCAAATCATTTTGAACTTACTGCTACTTTATCAGACAATAATAACATAGATTTGATAATAGTATGGTTTACCTGATTACTAATTTAAAAGCTCAGAAAGTAGAGTTTATATAGTGAAATGAAGTGAACCCTGAGGTTTGTGTGGAGGGTGGGAAAACATGTGAATATAAACATGAAAAACTGGAGCTTGGAAGGTAAATACTAAATACTGATGTGAACCTACAAATCTGTCTGAAACTAACTGCGCAGAGTCCATACTGTAACTCAGCTGTGATATTTTGATGTGTTTTCATCTCTCTGAACCCTGGAAAGCCTCGTCGCTTGCTGACTGACACGCTGACTTTCTGTGAAGTAAATCTGTCACCGCGGACTTTGGTCACAAGAGCTTTGTGAAACTCCTGTGAAGTCGCAACATGGCTGCTGCCCGTCTCTGCCTCCCCTGGGTATGCGGGTACTTTTGCCCCGCAGTCTGGCGGTTCTGCTAATCTAACTTCAACACACAGTGAGCATAATTTCACACATTTGGACACAGCTGGACTCCTCTGTTCAGCACATTTCATTATCCAGAGAAAGTTTCATCTAATTGGAATTCCAAAATACAGCTGAAATCAATTTTGCACTTTAGTTTGCATTTGAAGAGAGTTTGAAAGTTTCTCCATCAGCAAGTCATTTCAGCGGAGGTTTAATTACTTTAGCTGTCCTTTGTGCACTGAGACACAGAGTCAGAGATTTAATGGACACTTTTAAATGGCTTCCGACTCTCTCACTTTTTTTCTGTTCTCACGCTTATTAGAACCAATTCAATCAATCTTCACTTTGAATCAATCTGACCAAAAATAAAGAAATAAAACAACTTTAACTTTTGATGGAATTTTCCTGCCCATCACGTCACCTTTGCTGGCTTCCAGCAGAATATCCCTCATCTATGAAACACCTGAATGTAATCTCTGACTCTGACAGTGAGGAGAAGTCCAATACAAACATAATAAAACAAGGTGAAACAGGTGACAGTACCTCCAATCAGAGCCGAGTCAGTCCTGATGGCATTGACTAAAGGTTGACCTAAACCCACTGAACCAGACTGGTCTACAGCAGAGAAGGAGAGAGGTAGAAGAAATGAAAGGTAGGAAGACAGAAGAGAAAAGGGGAGGTGAAAATGAGGAAAAACCAAAGGGCACCAAGAAATACAAGAGGAGGTTTCGAGCAGAATAACAGAAAAGTGGAAAAGATGTAAAGGAGACGTGGAGACGAGAAAATACGATGAAAAACAAATGAATGGGTCAGAATAGAAAAGAGAGACAAGGAGAGAAATTCAGAGACAACATCACAATATCATCATTCAGAGCAGGAATAAAGCAGAGCTGCTGCTTTGGACTCTATAAAGGCAACATGAAGCTGCATGAAAACAAGACCAGAGGAAAGAAATGCAGGTGGAAACCTCCCTCTGTGTTCAAATGAACTGTCTCATCAAGCACATTGCCACAAGTCTCCTCAACAAGGTGTACATGCTGGAGGTAACGAGCCCATTATACGGTTCGAAATAGCAGCTCCTACTAAGAACAGATACACACACACACACACACAGAAACAAATGGCATACACACCTACATTTTCAGGGGCACAGTTCAATATCTCATTTTTGTCAGCCTTTTAGCCAACCTACTATTACACACTTAGCAAAGCACAATGACAAAAAAGGGTCAGAAATTATTGGGCATTTAGGAAAAAAGAGAAGGGCAGTAATATGAGAAGGCAAATGCATCCTCTGAATACCCTTTTTATTTGGGTTTCACACTTTACCCATGTCGTGTTGTCAAATTTTAATGCATGGGGATTCTTTCTATTATTTCATTCATTGGAATGCGGGGAAAAGAGTCGGGCTTCTTTTGAAGCGCCAACTTTGCAACCACAGCCTCCAAATTACAGTGACTGCACATGGCAGTTGGATTATACGCACAGAGACCCAGAGACAACCCAATGCTCTGTGCTGGAATGATTCCCTGGCTGCAGGTTTTCACTGTATTTTAAGTGGCTTCAATCAAAATGAAATGAAATGTGAAAGCGGTCGTTCGCAGTGATGAACCTAATGAGAGTTACCGCTTGGCTTTAGAGTGAGTTTCAGCTCATTGTTTAGCTGTATGGCCGGTCCACAACTCTACTGTATTGGTTCACTCTCACTGCTCTCATGGCGTCGTTTTCGGCAGCCTCAGGCAGCTGTTTTCAGTGGGGAAAAAAGTACTTCAATGTCCGCTTCAACAGTAGGACAACCGAACGCTAACTACAAACGTGATACATCACTTCACTGTTTTACATCATGTCACTCCGCCAATATTATTTATCAATATATATAATATATTACTCACTAACAATACACGTGAATGTGCACCCTATTGTATGTAGCTCCCGATCTAAACTAAAGAATGGAATTACCAGTTACCATTAATTAAATTAAGCAAATCTCTCAATAAACCTGAGAAGGTAATCTCCAAAATAAATCTTCACAAAACTAAATCTCAACTTACAATAACGTTGCTCCGTAACTGCTGGATGTGTAAATAAGCAACTGTTTGCTAACAAGTTCGCTGTATCAACTTGTTTCTGCTGCTGCCAAGTGGCCAAAAAAAAAAAACGTGTTATTGCCGGTTTAAGTTTGTGGTAATTTGAATAATCCCAATTGTATTTGGGAACGCAATAAAAACTGAAATAACTTTTGACATGGGGCACATTACTGGTTAATAGTGCAGAACCCACCGTAGTTGATGCTCTAGTTGGAATTAATTAAATGCCCAGAAACCAACAGACCCACTGTGAACCTGGGACTTGCGGGGCCCCTGGGTGTCTGCTGCCTCAGGGCAGTTGCCTGTTTATCCCGGCTGGTAAGCCAGCCTTGTTTATGGCCCGAAGGACGAGAACCCGTCGGCCTCGCACAGACAACAGTTCAAGAAACTGGCAACCAACACAAATCACTGCTCTGCAAAAACTAAAAATGAATGCATAGGAAAAGTCAGCCAGGTTGTGTACTCATGTGCTGTGGTGGAAGACTGAAAGAATCCCAGAACAGGAAATTGAACGTAGACAGTAAGAAAGTATCACCTTACAGTAAATCCCAAGAATGATTTTTTTACCACTTTCCCCAACGCACTAGTTGAAAATTATAGAACTCCAATCGCACCTGCAGACAGCTGAAGGATACATTTAATATTCCTTACAAACTAACCTGCAAACCTGACTCCTCCCGTCTTACCTGACAGGGGATGTGTGTTCTCTGCCGCGTAGGGATTGGCCGAAGCCGAGGAGCCGCAGTTGGACTGGACTAAAGGTCCGGTGATGACGACGGGGCTGGTGTCCGGGTGGAGCAGAGCAGCTTTCAGCGGGCTGATGGAGTTAAAGTGGACCACCGAGAGGCAGCCGGTAAAACCGAGAGACGCCAACCTGGCCAGGTCCGGATCCATGTCATCAGACTCTGGAGAGGGAAGAATGAGAGGAAGGCTTCGACCAATTTAACAGCGTTGCTTTTGTCTTGCATAGTTTAAAAATTGGTCTGATTCTTCAAATCAATCCAGGCCAGATAGTTTTCGCTCTTTACAACTGTGAAATCCACTTTTAGCTAAAAAATAGTAAAACATATTAATATTAAGACCAGTTACCTTGAAACAAGTTGAACAATCTAATGCAAATAAAATATTTATTATCCTTATTGATAAAAACATTTTAATCATCGTAAAATAGGATTTGATGCCTTTTTAAAAATTAATTTTTTTGCCATGTGTTCCAAGAGACAATACAAAAATGCTGTTGATTTCTAGAATTTTCTAGAATCATGTGACAATTTCAACCTTCTGGGAAACATGCTTATTCACTTTCTTGCCGAGAGGTGGCTGAGAAGATTGATACTGCTAAAGACTGAAAACAGGGGAAAACGGCTCGCCAGGTAACAAAGAGCGCCTACCAGCACCTCTGAAGCTCCCTAATTAACATGTTATATCTCATTTGTTTAATCCGTACAGAAACAAGTGAGATTTCATCCGATGGGCAGATTTTGCTTTAAGATTTTAATGCTGAATGAGCAATGAAGCCCTTTTTTAGGCTGGGTGTTTTCAGAGCACTAACTGGAACCCTTGAGTGTTAAAGAACAGAGCTCAGAAATAAAACTTTATTTATCGGTACCAGGGATTGAACTTTTAACCTTTTTTATTTCGAGCCTGAACTCTGTCGACCAGTTGGATGACTCGCCCAATAACCCACGACACACGCTGACAGGTTCATTGCCTCGGCTTCATATTTCCCTGTTATCAGAGCAGGACAATAGTGGCAGCACATTGGGTCCAATGATTAGCACACGCGCACACATTACAGGAGACAGACTGTCAATAACTCAGCCTCCAGTCTGCATCCATCACCCCACAAGACAGATGTGCACTCACGCCTCGATCTGTTTTGTTGACTTAAATCCCTTCGTCATTCACCTGCACTCCTTCACAGCAGTGTAAACAGCAGCTGCGAGGGCCGACATTACCGCTGTAAACAGCTGCATCAGTGTCTGTTCAGATGACTGAGAGGTGACTGTGGTTTTACCACAACGCATCTGCATGTTGATGAGAGCAGCAGGAAACATTACTGCAGCCTGTGAGCTCCTCTCAGCTGATACACTCTTCACTCCATCGCCTCTCTGTCTCTCTGTATTCCTTCCGGGTCCATTAGTAAGGCTGATGGATGACAGGGTTGGCAGGAAGCGACAGAAAATCCACTTTCCTGCTGCTTTTCTGATGCGGATCTTACTCTCGGCCGCCTCTGGTTTGACAGAGGGGAGGACCGGTCACCTGATGACACGACGGGATTCTGAGTCCCGACGCTTTACATCCAAAAAGACAAAAGATCTTGGAGAATTTGCATTAGGTGGCCCATAAGATATGTGGTGCGCATGTTCGCTTTGGCACATGGATTTTGCATTATAGGACATTTAGTAGCTTTGAATTATTTAACAACAGATATGAGAGTTTAAAGGCAGAAACCAACAACCAACCATTGTGAAATGAAGACGCCAATGACGATTCTGCTCTAAATATAGAAGATTTGTTATCATTTCCATGCCCCAAAATGCAAGTAATTACATTTTCTAGCACTGGCAGTGGAAATGAAAAAATAAAGAATACCCACACAACATGTATTCCTGCATGCATGTGGGCAATTCAATCAAAATCTTCTGAAACATAAATAAATAAAAGCTTTTATTCTTTACTTAGAATACCAGTGACACTAACACGCGGCGCTTTCTTTCACTGCACTTCTAGTGTCAAGGGCCACTTGAATAAAACAAAGTAAAATGCAAAAAAATACTTACAGAAATCATGAACAGAACACTTCTGGATATGTTTTGTATGTGTACAAAATCATTTTCTTAAGGTCATTATTTCGTATTACCTGCCTCTCATGAAAGCTATTTTTTGGCAGGCCCGTGTTTTAATAGCCCGTGTGTTTCCTTTTAAATTGACAGTGCAGTTTCTGTGTCTCGCATCCCCTAATGTTATTACCAGCTTATGTACATCTCCGTCTGTCTCTGATGACGGACTCTCTGACTCACAGAGAACATGAATAAGTCGCGACAGGGCCAAATAAGGTCTCACCCCAGCTCTGTTACGGGTCCCTGTCCAGGACTACACACAGGAGCTCAGGGAGGATGTGGTTTATTCTTACAGGCTTAAAATCAGGGCAGGTGCGTTACAGGAAAGAATAGTTCTGGTTTAACTTGACCCTGCACAAATTAAATGAGGCTAAAGTATGGCTATATACTTGCTCCTAGAAGCTGTCTAACACGTTTCTCTCCTTTTATCTCTCCTGGTTACGACAGAACGTGAAAGGCGCTACAAATGATATTCGCAACAAATGATCAATTATGCATCAAGCTCTTCTAGGTTTGTTTTGACAGCTAACTTGAAACCAGCACTGGTCCAGCATTACCGGAGCAAACTGCACAACGTTGGGGAATCAAACAAGCATTTTATAATGAGATTCTTATCTGGGTTTGCATTATTATTTCACGTTATTCATTTATATTATTTTCACCCTTATAAAAAATATTATCACTGACAAATTACCAGATTAATTTCAAGAAAAACTTGAAAACAATGTTATTATATAGTGTTTGTGAACACTATGGCAGATGCACTAACTGGGACTAACAGTTAAAAATGAAAGGATTCTGGACACAGCCTTTGCCACAAGTAGATATTTAACTTAAGGAAGACATGCTAACATGTCTTCTAACTGTGTGGTCTACTTTAGATTAAAGATACCAGACGTTCTTACATTTTGACTCACACGTCTTCAGATAACTTGAATAAATCCATTTGGAGCACACAGCCGAAACGGCATTTCTTTCTATGAATATTCCTAAACTGTGTGTCAGACGAGGCCAAACATCTTAAAGCCGTTATTCAAATGAGCCTGTGTCTGAGTGCTTTCTAACTATAAAAAGGACCTGTTCTCTGCTTTTACTGCCTCCTCACTTACCGTGCACTCTGCCCAACTCCAACGACTTGATGGCGTTGAATTCTCGGTCAGATGTCAGATTAAATGCTTCTTTGGTGTTTTGGTCGATCTGAAAGAGGAAAATTATTTCCTAAATTCATTTTGGGGATATTGTGTTTTCTAAGGTACAGGTGTGGCATTTGAAAGCGTCGAAGTTTGACGACTCCTAGCAGTAGACATCTTATATGCAAAGATGAAGTTTTGGCCTGAGAAAAGGGCTCATGGAGAGTCCAAGATGGGATGGGGTTAATTTGCGGGGAGCATAAATGTGCTCCAGAAACCTCCGGACTAAACTGTCACCATATGCCTTTAGCGCATGCTTCTACAGATATAATGATTCAACATGATGGAAACTGATACCATGAGATGCACCTCATATTTCACTGGAGCCTCACAACACGGTGAATCAGGACGCTGCACCCACGCAAGACGAGGTCACCTTGTATTTCATCTCGGGGTGTTGATAATTATACAGACATTCAGGCTGCTGGCTCCTGGTTAGATGAACTTAACCTCATATATCATCCGAGGCGGTTGTTAACAAGATAAGGCATTCAGTAGATCCAGGTACGATTGCAATGCTTCTTATTTCATCTGAATTTGTCTTCTAATGTGTAGTTTGTCCCTGCTGCCCTGCCGTAGCTGCATCCAGGACAGCAGCTGAGAGTAAAGTGCTGACTGGGGCTTTAGTTTATAGAGGAATATCACAATACTGTGCCACAGTGCACACAGGGCGTAGATGGGACTGCCTGTGTGCCAGTGTATTTGTCCTTGAGATCTGCGCCTCATTTGGCAAACACAGAAAAAGGTTATCAGCAACACAAAAGCAGCAGTTGCATTTTTGCTTTTGCACTTGCAGCCCAATACACAGTGTATGAACTTGCGTGCGTACGTCGACAGGAAACTTGAAGCCCATGTGGCAGCACTTTAAGTCCTACTTTTTAGCATTCATAAGCAGTACATAAACATTTAATAAATGGTTTATAACACACTATAAAGTACAGACATAAGTGTTTATTAATGTATGTGTCAACAAATAACTCCTCCTGTGGGTACCTATAAGTGGAGGCCGGTGTGTGAACAGATAATTAATGACAACATAGTGAAACAGAGTTGTAATAGTATAAAAGATGTCTTCGTAGGAGAAGTTATAATTGCTGACAAATAATGTAGTTTAATAAACACTTAAAATGCCCTTATATCTGCGTATATACAGCACTGTTTGTATACTGCTTATGACTGCTAAATAGGGGAACAAAGAGGTTTGAGGTCACATGACCTGTGAGTGAGTTGTGGGGCTGATATGCGGCTGGCGTAGGCAGATGTATTGATTAAAAGTGTCTGGCTTGCATCGGTCTGACAGATGCAAGCCAGACGTGACTGAAACATATCCTGTACTAACAAGGTTACGTTAGACCATTCTCATTCTAACAGGATACTTTTCTTATCCGACTGAAGGCCAACAAGAAGACAAATCTCTATAGTCCATCATAGAGGGGCTATGTAACAAATATTGTGCATTTCCTGTCCTTAAACCAGCATTAAGTAATATTTCTGACATTATAACTGAAATAATTGACAGTTGCTTATATAGTGCTGAAACCACTGAGAATTAACATCCAACTCTGCAGCTTTACAGAGATTAGAAGTGTCCTTTTGTCTTTACAGCACATTTAATGTGTGGTTGAGTGTCATGGTTCTCACCAAGCTCCATTCATAACACTGTAGCCGCCTGTTTCCTGCTAATTAGCTCACACAATCCGAGTTCACGCTGCCTGCCCAGCACCAAACAGCAGACAGACAAAGTTAGTGAGTAGCTGGTAAAGAAAGTGGAACGCGTTGAACTGCAGCTAAAAATGCTCCATGTTTTGTTGAGTTGGTGAAAAACCAAACCAAAGCAAAAAAAGGAGCGTAAATATTGGACTTATACTTTTTCAGATGGCCAGAAACAAGACTCCAAAGGGATTTTCATGTTGGTCTGTGTCTGTGTACGTAGGCAATTGTTTGCTAAGGTGTTAGCTACAAGAACGTGATGAAGGGATGAGGTCGGTTTTACCTGCACAGACACGGAGTCTGTCAGTCTCCTGATGGTAACAGCGTGGAGCTGTCCGTCGGCCAGGCTCCTCACTCCGCTCCTCAACACTTCAGCATCTCTGCCGCTGTCCAGCTTGTATCTCACCTCCAGTATATCTTCACACACACACACACACACACCACACCCACGGGGGGTTACATTTCATATCTCACAACAAAGGAAACAATCCTTCAGGGTTATACCTTCAGAGGGAGACATTTGCGCTTAAAACACCATCATCTTTTCAAACGTGATAAATTGATGTTTATCTTTTCCTGAAAATGGCTTAGTCATGTCCTATAGTCTTGGCAAACAGAGTAAACACATACTTAATCCTTTAAAGATACATCTGAATATTTTAAAGAGCTTGCTCTATTTATTAAGATTTCTATATTAAGAGGATAAGAGCTAATTCCCTATAAATAACAGAATGAATCTAATTAAATTTAATTGATTTTTCTAATATTCAGAACATTAAGTGCAGATTTAACAGGTTTTACAGCCTGCGCTATATTAATGTAAATAAACATAATCATTCATATATCAAAGCCTCAAAACTACAACTCACTACCTGTCTTTCCTATGAGGGAATGTGAAGGAATTATTAGTCATTGTAGGACGACTTCCAGCTACCTGCTGCTGCTCTGATAACAAATTGATTCCTGAAAAGACGCCTTAAGTAATGAGGTTGTGCTTGGGCTGAGGAGGTGTAACTGCGGTCGAGGGTAAAAAGAAACTAGCCATCTCAGGGCAAATAGGAGAAAGCTCTCTGGGATTTAATTGGACACTTCAATTTAAGTGCATCTACCTGACGACTCCACGGTCAGCATGAAACCTTAATGCCCTGCTGTCCATCAGCTTTCTCTGACTCATTAACACCAGAAAGAAAAAAAAAAATCCATTTACAGCT
This sequence comes from Coreoperca whiteheadi, assembly GCA_011952105.1. NCBI lineage: Eukaryota > Metazoa > Chordata > Actinopteri > Centrarchiformes > Sinipercidae > Coreoperca > Coreoperca whiteheadi. Next base: position 23,496,830 of record CM022487.1, on the reverse strand, counting down.
AATCTAGCAGCAAAGTGCTGATTTTATTAGACTCCTGGATGCCGAAAATGTCATTTCAAATTCAAAGTGCCTCTTACTACTCTTAAAAGCCAAGCTCACAACATGATTATTTCACCCTAAACTTTATTAAACACGTCAGCAAGTTTTCTGCTGTTTTATTCAGCAGCACACTGACCTGCCACCCATTAGCAGCCCACCAGACCTTTATTCCCTCAGCATCATTCATCAGGGCTCAGTGACCAGTGAACACTTCTTTTTTTAAATTTTTTTTTTAGCCTGAGACAAAACATAATAGTGGGCCTAGTTGGACAGATTAAAAGGCAGTAGAGGCTGACGGGGGGAATCCAGAGAGAGGAAAGGTCTGACAGATCCTGATAGATCTGGTAAAGTTGCAGAGAAAGAGAAAGAGGGGGAGGGGAGAGGAGGAAGGAAACGAGAAGAGGTCGAAATCAGGAGAAGATGACAAGAATGGGAGAGAGGATGTGAGGAGGAGGAGGAGGAGAGGTGAGAGGCTGGGAGGAGCTGAGGAACAGAGTTTAAGTAATTGAAAAAAAAGTTGAGGGAGGAAGACGAAGAGAGGCGAAAAGGAAACTCGTGAATAGACTCGTAATCTCTGAGATTTGATAACTGTGGATCGAAACAAAAGCAGAGAACAAAAACAAGACAAAAGAGAAAATGTGGCAAGGCAAAGGGGAGTAATTAGAGGGAAGAAGGAGAAAATACAAGATTTTAGGTATTGAATGTGAATGAAGGAGCAAGAAACTAGATAAAGAGGAGGAGACGGAACTTTAGCACAAACTTATCCTCAAGTTTGACCAATTTTGTTCGAAACTAACAAAAGGGGAACAAAAAGGAAGAAGAATGAAATGAAAACAAGACACCTCCACCTTAAACATCTGCCACATAAGCAAACTCCTTCAAAATAAAAGCGTCCTCACCGTGCTTGTTGATGAGCAGGGCCAGGTACTCTCTGTAGTAGGAGCTGACGTAGAACAGCACAGCCGGACTCTGGCTCGTCCTGAAGCTCAGGGAGACGTTCTCTCCTCTCAGCGTCATGTCAGAGTAGATGGCGGAGGGCAGAGCGCTGCTGTTCCTGCCCAACTCGTACGGCTCCTTGAAGGTGTAGCTGACGGACGTCCCCGACTTGAAGCTGGCTGACACCTCTGGGGGAAGGGAGAGAGTTGTTTTGAAAGAATATATCCGATTTATTGCTGATGTACGTGGATTTTAAGCTGTGTCGCTGATATACAGGTTGGTGTTGTGAAAGTCAAACATATGACCTCCTGATTGGGACAGTCACTCTAACAATAAGGTAAAATCCCAAACTATGAATACAGATTTTATCGGCAGTTTCAAAACACTATATCCACCTTGATGTATTATTCTCAACTTGTTAAACACATTCGTCGGAACATAAATTCACCATTAGGTCATTGCACACTTTAACATTAGCTTAAATCCATCCCAGTCCTAGTTTCTGCAAACAATATTTCCATTGCTCCCATCTATCTATTATCTATACTTGCTTACCCAGTACAGAGTCATGCTGGAATTATAGTTCTGCAAAAATACACATAAACATCTCACCAGATCTTGAAGGGTATTATGGGTAAGTGTAGATTATGGAGGCTCAGAGGAGCCAATGCGCACACATCCCAAATCTAAACAATGTGTTGTGTACGGCCCGGTGAGCTGAACCAGTGCCTTGGTTGTGATCCAACTTTCCGTCAGGAGGTGTGTTAAAAACAGAAAATGAAAAAAATCTATGTTTGTCCAAGCCACATGTATGTCTATGACTCAGTGGGACTCAGCACGATGGGTGCCAGGGTCTTCCCCTACACTGCACCCAAACTTTGGATCGCCCTTCACATGCACATACTGGACTCCATCACAGAACTCAAAACTGCTCTTAAAACACGTCTTTTTAAACTAGCCTAACCTCACTTTAACTGCATCTTATTTTATGCTACGATATCATTTCTTTCTAATTGCTGAGCTATGCTGTGTTGTTTAAGTGCATGTCTGTCAGAAGTGATGGCAAACAGAGAGCAGAGAAAAGGACCCTAACAGCTCTCGGGGGACGATGAGTGGAGTGTTTAACTGCCTTCCTGGCAGGCAGAACTCCAACATGAACAGGCAAACAGATCCAACACAGTACTGATGACAAACCGACCAAGAGCAAAGAAAAACACCGACTTAAATACAAACAGCTGGGGGAGACAACTAGACACAGGTGAACCAAATCAACACAGGTGCAAACAATCAGGCCACTTAAAGACAGGACGCACAACTGACAGACACAAGAGGGACTGGACAAATTACAAAATAAAACAGGAACTTACAGAACTTAAACCCAAAACCCTGACAATGTCTTACAGATGATTGCACTGATGTTTTCTTACTGGCGCTTGGTTGCTTATATGATGTAAGGTGACCTTGAGTGCCATGAAAGGCACCATTAAATAAAATGTAAGTCTCTTTGGATAAAAGCTTCTGCTAAATGACTAAGTGTAAATGTAAATGTAAAATGTATTATTATTATTATTATAATGAACAACACTCATGCGGTTAGCGTTGGTATATTGTAGTTAGGAGGACTCGGACTTCCAATCATAGATGGGTTTATTCACAGAAGGGAAACCACCATACCAACATACTACATAACCTAAACCAAACTAAAATCAGATGGGAAGTGAGTCCTATATAAAGGGAGTGCTAATGAGGGAGACCAGGTGCAGGGAATCTGGGGCGGTGGGAGTGATAATCACTGAGTGAGTTCAGGTGTGGGACTGGGAGGATCAAGGGAGACTAGAAAGGCGTGGACTGTGGCACATGCATGTGTGCTTATGTGCAGTACAAATAAGCACGTTCCAGCCTTCACTGGGGCTTAATGGTGTATTTGATAGCGGCACTGCACATTAATAAATATTGTTAACCAATAAAACACAATGGCCAAAAGGCTATTTGTCATCTGTAGTCCCTGGATTATAGTCATCCTACTGCCATTTTGCCAGTTGGCAATTGATCTAACGCTTGTTTTTTTAAATTACTCATGTGATCCTGGTCTACAAAATGTAAAAACTAATGAGTAGTAAGCAGGACTCAAAGTGATGGCTTTAAAGTTATCGTTTTGTCTGATAAACATTTCAAGAAACAGAAAAGCAGGACAATTCTCGCATTTGAGAAGGTTTACCAGCAAATGTATTATTTTATTACATTCAGTCACATCAACAATTATTTGGGCTTAAGTTTTATATCCTACATGGACACATTCTACTTTGAAAGCAAAGAAATATTTTTTTCTGCACTCCACAAGGTGCTAAATGTTACCAGCAAACGAATGATCACTTTCTAGGGGATAGTACAATACATATATTTAGACTATCTTTAAAGTTTCTAAACTTTAATTAACTTCTGAGGGAGGCATCGGAACAGCTTTGCATGTCTGATTAGTTAGCAAGAGCATACAAAAATGTTCTCAAAATATCTGCAGAGGGATGAAACTAATTACATAAAATAGCCGTTAGAACTGTTGAGTCCGCTTGAATTGAACAAGAAACAGAGACGAACTCTTAAAATATCACACACGGCTAGAGTGCGTCACTGTGACTCACAAAGGCATCAAAAACAAACTGTCTTTCTGACTCAGCACGATGATGCAGATAAGGAGGAACAGTAGATATCTATATTTCGTGGGAGGAGTGTTAAGAGAGTGCTTTTTCAAAAAGTCGCAATGGCTGAACTCACTTAAGTTACTGAACTCATGGAAGGCATAAAGGTCAACGTGATGACGCATTATCACGCAGTTCACATCAAACAAACAACTAAAACAGACTCCAACCCATCAGACAGACACTGTTTGAAATAACCTCTGATGTCATATGGTAGCTTGTTTCTTGAAGTGCAGTAAAAGGTTTTCTGAAATAATATAGATTTTAGACAGTAGATAAAAATCCACAAACATCTTCACTTGTACGACCATATGAGCTTTTTCAGCCTATTATAACTGCCTATATGCTCTAAAAGAAGCCATCTTTACTGAGACAGAGATTCAAGAGTCTGTCTAGCTGAGACTTTTAAACTTCAAACTCACATATACAATTATACCCACAAATTCAAGCTCTGCATTTAACCACTTCTGATTGGTGGAGGACCCGCTCCGTCACTGAGCCACCCCACAAGAGCATTAATTCCTGAAGCCTGTGAGATAAACCAGGACCACAATACCAGGAGTGGGGTTCGAACCCACGTGGGTATTTACCCATTGGATCTTAAGTCCAACGCCTTAACCACTCGGCCATCCGGGTTTTCTGGTAAAGGTAAAGCAGAGTGAGGGGATGAATGTATGACAGGACACTGCGCAGCATGTTATGAAGTGGTTAGCGGGGTCTACTAAAGGGGGGTCGAGGCAGGGGGCACCATTAAGGGTATGCTCCACCCACAATCCAACTTTTGAATATCAAATACTTTGACATCTTTAGGCTTTAAAAAGTCCCTTTGGTTGTACAAAGTTTGCATTTTTGTCTTTCACAAAGAACAGTTGTTGTGGTCAGCTTGGATTCATGGTTACAATGGATAGCGACTAGATTTCATAGCTGATAAAAGCTTTTAAATGTCCAAAGAGTCTTCTCAAACCACATCTGCACCATAATCCACTTCTCTGCTGTCCATCCTTAAGCTCAGTATGTCCACACGCATATTTCTGCCAAAATATGGCTAAATTCACTAGTGCATGGGAGCCAGTCGGAAAGAATTCAGACACAAAAATGACCCAGCAGTGTGTTAGCCATTGCGATAACATTGTTCAATATTGCGATGAGGATATGACTTGCGATAAATAAACAAATATTTAAGTGTGAATATTAGCTAAGTTGTACCTGTGTCAGCCTGGTTGTCTTTAAATTAAGAACATTGAATATTTTAAATATAACTAAATGTTGCTTCTAGAGCAGCAACAGCAAAGTTCACCACAACAAAGTCACTATATGAACTCAATAATATCTCACAGGAAACAAATCTATAAACAGTGATGGGCAGTAGCGGCGCTACAAATAGCGGCGTTACTAGTTCAACTACATTTCTCAGTAGCGTGGTGGTAGTGTCACTGTTTTCTGAATCAAACAGCTTTTCAGTAGCTTAGGTCTTTTATTGATGAAGTAGTGCGGTAGCTTCATTTAATGCAGAGTATCTGGTAGCTTAGCTGACTACACTTTCCAAGTAGCCTGCCCAACACTGTCCATAATGTCAATGAAATAAATCATATTCCAGACATCAAAATACTGAGGGAAGTTTAGAAAGACTGAAGAACACAGACATCAGTCAGCATCAGTCCTTCCTCCTGCCCTCTGTCCTCCTCCCTCTGCTGCTGCTGTGATTCACCTGCAGGTAAGTTACCGCTGGTAGAGAGAGGACGGGCTGGTTTGTCTCAGCCAGCAGCTAAGTTTACAAGACGTTGCCGGATTTTAAGATATGTGGGAAACTAAGCTAGACAGACAGCTTTTGTTTTAGATTGGTTGTAACAATTCACTATAGGCCGAGCTAGCGCGCTTGTGGTTGTGTAAAACACAGAGGGGGTGGATGAGAGACTGTGGACAGAGCAGATTAAAATATCTCTTTCTACATGATTACATTTTTAGCCCTGTTGAACATGTGTTGTTGTTGGTGCGTTTATCGGGCATGTTCATGTCGCGTTGACGATGAAAATAGAATTTACACAAACCAATATGGAATTTTGGTGACAGTATGAACATTTTGAGCACATGAAATGGGCAGTGGAGACGTGGGTTACGCTGTGGGAGTGGTTTGATATTTTTTTCCCATTAAGAAAACTTATCACCACTGAAATTCAACTTAATTATTAAAAAAAGTTATTTTGCAAACTAAGACTGCTATAAAAAACTACTAATCTGTATTTTTTTATATTTAAAATTATTCAAAATGTATTATATGAAATGATATCAGTACTCAGGAACCCACAGGAACAAACCCTGCAGCTCTACAGAGCTTTTAAGCCTCTTTTAACTTATTGTTTTGGTGTTACGGCACATTTACTGTTTGGTTCTGTCTCACTGTTTCCAGCAGCACTGATAAACTGACTGTATGCTAACTTCCCAGCACCAAACGGCGGCAGACAGACAATGCTAGCGACTATAGCTGGTGAAGAAAGTCAAGCGTCTGGCAACCCAAGAAACAGATATTGGAGTTGGTGGGGACAAAAACAGAGCTAAAAGGAGAGTGGATATTGGACTCACATTCATCAGGCGGACACAAGCACAGCTTCATATGAATGCTAATATTGCTCTGTGTATTTTAAAAGTGTGAATCAACAACTATTTTCTGAAATTCAATTCAATTCAATTTTATTTGTATAGCCCAATATCACAAATCACGATTTTGCCTCAAAGGACTTTACAATCTGTGACATACGACACCCTCTGTCCTTGGACCCTCGATTCGACTAAGGAAAAACTACCCAATGCCGTACGGTAGCCATAACAACTTTAAAAGGTGATAATATGTCAGGGCTATTTGTTTGTTAACTTCTTGGAGCTCTTCTGCCCTCAAGTGAAAAAAAAAAAAATGAATGCAGCTTTACTTATTAAAAAAATTATATTCAGCTATTCTACCAAAGTAGCTGGGAGAGTCACTAACTTCACCAGCCACAGGAAAACTTTACTTTGTTTTGGTACTGTGGCTTTATATGCGTGTACCTGTATGGCAGAAGACTCCAGTGTATGCTGACAGGCCACAGTCACAGTGGAAGCCGTTGGCCCTCTCCACACAGCGGCCCTGGTTCTGGCAGAACGAGCCGTAGCTGCTGCAGTGACCCGGGCAGCCGGGTCGAACCCCGGGTGTGATCCTCGCCCTCTCCTCCAGGTCCAGGGTGACGCCGTTCAGCTGCAGGGAGCGGATACAGCCCCGAAAGCCCTTCTGCCTGGACGCCGTGCCTCCTGAAAACATAAAAACATGTGCATGGCATTAGAATTACATTTTAGACATTCAGCTAATGTACCAACGAGGTGACAAACATTCCTGTCTTTAGCTAAGGATCTACTGCAACACACCAGCACACTCTTGTCTTCCTTGTCCCAGCCCTTCTCTCATTTCTTTGTGTGTTGACAAGTCTGTATGTTTTCTGTCTCTGCAGATTTTCTTTTCTCCTCCTCCTGTCATCTACAGCAGATCCACATGTCGCCTCTGCTCCTCCAGAAGCTCCAAACTGTCAACACTCTTCTTATGAAATGACACAACGATGAAACAGAAGTGAGGCAACAAGCTGTACGTGGAAAACAGTTTGGGGGACATAACTTTCATCAGCTGTCTGCCTAATGTCATGGTGGCTGCTTCCTGGATGAGTGGCTGATTGTCTGTCTCCCTGTCTAACAGGACACGCTGCATATGCTCGCTTTATTCCTCAAAACAAAAGATCAAGCTCTGTATTCGACATCGCACAGTCTCTCTGAGATGTAACACGGTAACCTATTGTTCGCGTAGTTCAAACTCGAAAACCTGCCATTTCTGCAAAGATCACAGATTGAAACTCTTATTGTGCCCAGAGCACAAACCTGGCAGCTCTTTGCTCTTCGAGTTTGAAGCTGACAACTTCCTATTGTTCAGCAGCAGCTTTTCACACCAATAAATCACGGAGCTCTGTAGGCCTCCTCTCTCCACTCTGATTTGACTCGAACGGGTTATTGAACCAACAGCTAAGCAACACAGGATGTGAAACTTGCCTCAACATATCCTCTGACACAACACAATGAAGAGTCATTTTATTCGTCCTTATTAAGTGTACTGAAAGTCATTGTTCAAAATGTAGGAATTAAGATTCAGGAAGCTGCAAAGGACTATAATACAGAAATGACAACTGGTCCTCCTTGGAATTGGTAATCTTTAAATAATAATTCATAGGGGTGAAACAGTGACTGCCCTCACATGCACACTAATAATATGACCTTACTCGATTAGGCTTTCACTTCTTATGTTAATGCATTTTGTACATCAATGATCATAATCACATACTGTTTCGTAACGACAGCAGGTGTAACCCAGTTATTACAACTAGTTTGCTACATAATAATTTTTAAAATTGTAAATGGAAGTCATCTGACACAGTTACCCGCAAATCACCACACTTTAAACCACGATAGCACTATTCCTGGAAACATTAGGCTATTGATGTCCATATAAAAACTTACTACCCCTTGCACATGTGCAGCTTCGCCAAGAAATCCGGTGTGAAAGCCAGAGATGATATTTTGGAAAAGTTGCTGCCCCCTCAAAACATCCTGGGAATTGTGCTTTGTGACGCTTGTGTGACGAAAAACCTTAAGATACCCAGATTATACACACTATCAACTATAACTCTGGAAGGGTGTATTTCAATCTCTGCCTGGCTTCTGACGAGCATAGATATTTGACCTGAAATTAAATTAAAGTAATAATAGTCAGAGAACACAAGAGCTCTTCATCTTCTACTTTTCAAAAACAAGTGACATCTTCATGCAGGTGTCTTAAAGGAAACATTTAGCCTCGACTATGGGACTGACATGTCATTTGAACAATTTTTTCTCAAAGTTTAAAGACACTAAGACATTAAAAGAGTTAATACCTCAAACACTGCCTCATTTTTGTCAAATTCATTCAAAATTGGAGAAATTGTCTATGTGGGTCATAGCTGAATTCTCTCCTTGGGTTGTTATGTGCAGGCTTGTGCCTTTGACAAATATATATTTTCTAGACATCAGATATCTGGATATAGTCCATCCTTTTTCTTGGTTATTCAACCGGGAGAGTTTCATCCCCATCCAAGCCTTGGAAGTGCACCAACTGCCAGTCACCTAACATTGTCTTTCCAGAAATGAAAAGGGACTTTTACTTACAGACCCCATGACACCCGAAAGAAGTCCTCCTTTGAAAATCTGTCGCAATAACAGAGGAAACATTTCGCATTGCTAGAAAGGTTAACATGGCATTATGTGTAAAGTTTTGATTCCAGCAGGGACCAGAGACAGATCCCTGAGGACCACCAACTCTGATTAAATCAACAACACGGAGGCAGGGAAAGGTTATTAGAGAACAAACCCTCCTAACAGGGAGGCCATCAGAGTGGCGAGGGTTTAACAACACATCCTGCTGTTCCTCAGCTCCAACATGGATTTCACTCTCTCCACATCACATGGAGACACTGCGTACCGGAAACACTTAAAAGAGCATAATCAGGGATTTATGACTCGGAGATCAAAGAAAACATCAAAGAATCCAAACGCAGATAAACTCCACCTCTGACCGAAGGAGCAAAGCTACCAGTGCGTCCCTCAAGAGCATTTCAACCTCATATCAAGCAGTACAACCTCTAGAGTGTGTGTACTAAAGCAAATGAGAACACATGAGGGTGGAAAACAATTAGTGAAATGGAGATTAAAGTAATCATCAAAGGTGATGCACACGCAAGCCTCAACATCAAGCTTGGAAAGTAAAATGTCGACAGAATGAACCCAAAACTCAGGAGCTGCATGGGATTCAACCACATATCTGACAGTACAGCCTCAGCTCGGAGACGAGAATTAAAGTCTCAACACGAAAGCAGGATATTCTCTGATAATGCAGATAAAACAGTATAGGAGGATCTGAGGTGTGAGAGTGCGATCAAACCAATCATCAAAGACAGTGTGTGTACAGTACGGTGGGGTTTGCTGATGCAGCACACAGGAAAAGAACATATCTGTGCATCAATCAGTACAAATAACATGGCAATTTCAGTAAACCCTCAACTATTTACACATGATGTCTATTTCACTGTGATATGAATGATTTGTGAAGTTGAAATCAAAAGATACCTTGAAGAAAGGATGCCTTTATTGGGTTTTCAAGAAAACTATGTATCTATACTGTTTTTTAAAGCTGGAGTTCTCAACCTTTTTTTTGCACCACAGACTGTTTTTATAGTGACAATGTGGTTGTGAAGCAGTGGTCATTTCTGAGCATAATTGTCCTCCATACCCCATCAGTACGCACAATGTAAGATGAAGTTAGACATGGGCACTCCCAATCTGTTTTGTAGGTTCACAAATCATGTAAGTTTTGGTTCAGATGTGATCTTACTCTATTTATCCTAACAAGATACAAATAAGCCTTGATACAAATTTGGAAATGGCAGAGAAATTGAGGAACATAGAGAGACACAGAGAAAGAAATTGGTGAGAATAAAAAAGAAACTAAACAGAAACCAAAAGTTTAATTAAGGTTACTTACTAAATTTAAAAGAATTCAGATAGACCTTTCAGCAACACTCAGGTATCGTCCGCACACAGATTTCGTGCACTGCTGAATGCAATAAGTTCAAGGTAATTAACCTGCAAATGAATTGGGCTGCAAATGTTCCGAGGGCCGGTCCCGGTCCAAGGGTTGAAAACCTCTGTTGTTGACAACATAGTGATTGTTGCTTGTTTCCATTTGATGTCACTTCCACTGTCATATGAAGCATATGTGATGTTGAAATCAAACGATACCGCGGCAGGTTTTCAAATAAACTATGTAAGTGAACTGTGTTCCGTGCCACTGTAAAGAGGACTAGAAGAAAACACAAAAGAACATCAGTCAGCATAGATTACCAGCTAACGTTGACTTGCACTACATCACCACAGGATGATCTGACATCGACACTGCTCGATTTGAGGGATATGTGAAGCGAAGTTCAAAGGAATCCTAGGACTCCTCGTACACGAGGGTACTTCTTCTACACACTGCGGCAGAGAGGGAGACGCTCTGCGTCGAGCACATCAGTTAGTCGACAGCAATGCAGCAGAAACACACAACGGTTTAACTATCCAAACAGTACAAAATAATTAATTATACATCTTCACAAAGGAAGTGATTTCTGCATTCATTGCTGAGCTCACTGAAAATTGCTGCGTGTGGATTTTTAGCCCCTGCATTACAAACAGCTACAAAGGAATTGGAAAATGAACAATGCCGTGGATTATAAATCCATGCAAGGCAATAACACGGTTTATTAATCAAAACGATGGAATTCACTGCCATATAAAGCAAGGGAGGATTATGGCTCGTAAATACAGTGTACATTGAAATATGGCTTATGAATTTATACAAACTAACACGGCGGCTTATAATTCAAACAATGGAACAGCTTGCTTTACAAATCAAGACTCATATATACAGTATACACGATGCATGTGGTAAAATGGTTTACAAATTCAAACAAGCCATTGCCGAGGCTCGTAAATCCAAATGTGCATATAATCCTCCAGAGCCAACAGTCACACAACAAGCCCCAAACACAGAAATTAAAACATTTCCTTAAGCACACTCCACCAGTTTGACACATCAAGATATTTTACTAGTCATGAAGATGCTACTCAGCCTGTGAAAACAGTTAATAATAGCTTTTGTGGCTCTGGAGGGAGTTTCGTCAAGTTTGAGAAAATTACCTGGGTGACATCACCCATGCCAGGTAACCCATCTTGGGTTTAGAAACTACCGATTTGTGAAAGAAAGTCGGTGTTACAAACTGGGGGAGCTGAGTTTGAAAGACATTAGTGTTAACTTGTAAGGGAGGGCCTCTTCAAAGTCTGTTCAGACTGCATGACTTGCTGTTGAGTCTTGAAGTCGTTGTGGTGTTCACACTACATGATGATACGTACATTTTCCGCAACAGGGAGTCACACCCTACACAAACTGACAACAACTCTGTCACTCAACGACTCTACCCAGCCCCCAAACCACGTTTTGTCACGAAAACAGTCGCGAGAAGTCGAACGGGAAATAACGCTACGCGCGAAACAGGAGTTGTTTTGAAAATGGACGTTGAAACAAAATTAGCGGTGGAAGTGGTTTGCGCAATGATCTGTTCCGAACCCCAAAAAAGAAAAGAAAATGGGTGAAAGCCATGTTGCTGCTGCTGCGGCTGTTGTTTGTCCGTCTGCTGCTTCAGATGACCTCGACTCATGCCTTGCTCTCATTGGCTGTAGTTCTTCGCGACATGTGACACCAGACCAAAGTCAGTAGGATTCATCCTCTGGGGACCTTGAATGTCTGAACAAAATGGCATGACAATCTATCCAATAGTGGTTGTTTAAAGATAACTAAGATAGTATGTAAATATTGAGAGGCCTGATTTAATTAATTAAATTACAAATCCAACTATTCAAGTAAAACCAGGGTTGATGGCGCTTCTTAACTACTCTTGTGTAACGGTGGCTTATTTTCAGATTTCAAATATTTAGATGATGCTCAGCAGGTGCATTAAGTCTTTTACTCGAGGACACTATAACAGAACAAAGTGCTGCTGAGGGACATGTTAGCAGTTGCGGGACTCAAACCTGCGACTACCTTTTGCTTTCTCCAAACAGCCAGACCTCGTCTGGTCACGGCTCCTCTCAATACAAGAGGACAGTCAAGTCAGAACATTGTACAACAAACATCCATTACCAAACCAATCTGGGGATAAATACCAGCTCATTTCCATTCAAACACATAAATCCTTTAGACTTATTCCCGTGTACTGTACTGATAATTCAGAGGTAAACATATATAGTTTAGGCTGATGGTGGTGACCTCAAAGCGGATTATTGGCTAAACACATTCAGCACAATCAATATTCACCTCGATGTATCTGCTGCTGCAGCTGCCTTCATCCAATCTCATCAATGTTTGTTTGTTGGTTTTCCCTCCAGAGTCTGTGTTTACTGGTATGAAGTGACATACATAATATTTGCAGAATGATAAAACCTGATAATGAATGATGGATTTTCTTTTCTTTTTTTTTGACCTGTAGGTCTACAGATGGATGAATTATATAATTTAACTGATGAAGTTAAGATAAACAGGGCTGCAGTATTGATTGTGTTTAAGTTTGTATTAAAGATGGTTAATTACATGACTGATTAATGAATAAATTACAGATTCAACTTCATTTACAGATTATTTAAAGACCCTCACTGCAAGAAATCACATCACAAACTTCAATATAATTTACTGCTCCCTGATGCATGCTTATTTATTAAATGTGATTATTGGTCAGAAACCTTTGCCTCAGCACTTTCATATCCAATAGGGCTGAGCAGCTGATGGCATTTGGCCAACAGCACTTTGTTATAAAATATTTCTTTCCTTTTTACAGTATGTAGGACTCTGTCGGAGGAGGTCAGACCTGGTAACCACACTGTGGGGCTGTGGAAGGGGCAGTAGAAGTCCTATTGAATAGATGTGCACACTCAGCACCTTTTACATCCAATACTGCTGATCAAACAACAGGATTTAGTCCATTGCCAAACTCCGTATTGACAAATGTGTCAAATTGGCATCATTCCATATTTAGCACCACTTGGTGGCATTTAGTCAATGACAGCTTAGCATGTGTGAAACAGGTGTGATTTTCAAAGCAGAGGAGAAGTAATAAACTAAAAATGATTATTGTCTTCACCTGAAATTACCATACAGAAGTGTAACTAAAGAGTATACCCAGTAGCAGCCTCCAGAGGTAGAATTTTCTTTGCTGGTATTAAATCTAAAACTAGTTAGGACTCTTTACATATATAAAACACAAATAATTGAAATAAAACTTACAGTACAGCACAGTTTGGTAAAACATCTATCTGGCTCACATCTAGCAGCTGTAAAAACTCACTAATACATTTCCTTCATTTCTTGGTGGGGAAGTTTTCTGGACAGTGGGATCTATTGAATATTATTATGTCTTGTAATGTCATCCTGTGCACATCTTTTAAAGAAATCTATATATGTATTAAAATATTATGTATGTATTCTTTTTTTGATTCCTGTAACTTAAATTATTGGAGGGTCGTGTTGTAAGTTTTTTCAGGATGTAATACATTTTTGCCTCTATACTTTTGGGCCATTATTGAAGCAGAACTATTTAAAAATGTGAGTGGCGAGTTGTGGAACTGTATCTCAATCTGTGTGTGTGTGTAATAAAATTAAAAAATATGTAAAAATAAACAAAAATAAAACAAAAAAGATCACAGATCGCTTTAACAGATTTGTCTACACATTGAACCAATCTCAATACACTTGCAAATCTGAATACAGATTTGGAGATCCCACAACGTATTTAGAGATTATTTTACACATTTACAAATCTGATTACGCACACACGGATTCCGATACAGTTGTAAATAGTTCCGCTACAATAATGGCCCTGTAATATATAGTATACATTGTCCTTTGTCATCTTGGCCATTTGTCTGATGAACACTCCATGTCGGGTCTGCCTAATTATTGCACGCACACACAGGCAAGGTTATATGGCCTGTCCACATGTCATTGGGTGAGTTATACCAACACAAAATATAGTATGATGTTTATCTTAAGTTGCAACATCTGTTCAGCAGGCTCAGTCTCGTGACTGCCACAGCCTGGTTCCTACAGCTTCCACTCCCTGGGTGAATCAGACGGCAACGTCTATATTTTCGAGCAAAACAACATTCTGTACATACAATAGTATCTGGTTAACTGCAACACTCCGTAAGATCGAAACGTTAAAGTTTTGCAGGCTTTAATCCAGTGTGTCTGTCCCGTATCTGTTATCCTCCGCCTGGCCCGAAGGATAGGACAGGACGTGCACACAACGGCCTTCCTGCAAAAACTCATAAGAACAAACGGTGACCGTCAGAGCTCTATTAAAGCTGACACATACTGCTAGTTGGTGTTCAACTTAACATGACCTCATTGTTATGCACAAAACGGAGTGTTGATGCCTGAATTGCTGGTGCATCAATCAGAAATACAGAAATAATGAAGACATATGCCAAACAATGGCAAATTGCAAAAGGTAAAGGTAAAGGAACATCTGTCGCAACTGGACACTTACCAACAAACCCTTAACACAATAAATAGGAGAAATGGCGAACAAAGAAGATATTGAATGAGAAGATATAAATATATATATACCTGTAAATGTGCACCAAAGAAGTGCCTGTGTATGTGGGAGAGATATTGAGACATATGCTCCAGTCAAATAAAGGAAGAAAGCCCACAGTACTGCTACTAATGAGGGAACTGTTCACTGTAAATGCGTCTCAACCTCACCTATGAACAGCTGGCTGTTGAGCTGCAGGTGGAAGTGTCCGTCAGCAGGAGCCTCCTGTGTGGCGGCGGGGAGTCCGTCCAATCGAAGCGACGCCTCCTTGACGTTCCGCTCGGCTCGGACTCGATGCCACCGGTTGTCGTTCAGCGGCACGCTCGACTCCACGCGAACCTCCAGCGGCCCGTTACCCACGTCGAAGGAGAAAACCACCTGAGTGGAGGCTGACGGGAGGCAGAAGAAAAGGTGACAGATGAGTCCGAGCTAAAACGTATGATTTATGGACGGCAACAAAGGGGAAAAAACTAATAAAAAACAGAATTATGGTGTGAGTCAGGATTAAATGAGTAAAGCATCAGGCCAGTAGACTATTAGTAGACTACCGTTTTTAACATAATTAAAACTAATCAATTAAACAACACACAGCGATACATGTCACACCTCGAGATTCAGAGTGACACACTGTTCCAAGCTAATTGATTAATCACTCAGTATTTTTCAGCTTAATCTTAATTATCACCCTGACAATAATTGGTTAAAGCTGCGCATTTTATTGCAGTGAGTCTGTGCGTTAAGCTAGTATTGATATATATTGTGAAATAGTACATTTCCTGGAAATGAATAAATTACGCTGATGAAAACACAATAAACATTCTGACAATTCTGGCCAGATACTAGATGGTCCTTCCAATATTTCAAATAGAGAGTTGAAGTCATGACATAACTTCCTGTCTAGCCTCTGTTCCACTAGCTTCTGTAACTCAATACAATCTCTCATTCAGCATTTCCTGTTCCTGAGGTTTACTCTCCATATTCCAAGACAAATTGGCATCCCATCCACTACAACAGTTGCTATAAGAAATTGAAACCTTTGTGATTTTAACAAAGTATAGAAAAAAACCACAGCTCCCGGTGCGGCAGCGTGGGGACCTACGCCATCGTAACTTGGTTTCGTCTTATCCATGAAATTCACCAGCACGCTCTTCTAAAGTCAGTTTTCCAACTTTCAAGCAGTAATCTCTGCTGTCTAAACACATGTGAAACCTTCGGTCCTCTCTGTCCTGCTGTTATTACAAGTCTGAGCAAACCACGACTCGCCCATGGACCCGCTTCTTTAGAGTGAGCTGTGACATTTAGCCCGTGAACGTCTAGGGCTTATGGGAAATGGTGTTTGTTAAAGGCAGGTTCCAAGGCTGGATTTTTAGTCATTTGCTTTGTTACAACTGTCAAGGAGATTTTGAAAGAGGTTTTTTTTTTTTTTTACTTCTGGATCAGAACCTGATAGTTTCGGTTTCACTGCCGCTCTCTGGTCCAAGCGGTCTGCTCGGCTCACAAAAATGCTGTTATGTTCACTCCAACAAAAGGAGTCGAAAGGAGGCGTTTCATCCCTCATCCTTCATGTTTTGGAAGCAGAAGATGTATCACTCGGTGAGCACAGAACAAGATGAAACAATATCCCAGCATCATACGGTAACTTCATTTAGAAATTGTTCTCAGACTCAGCCTCGGTGTTACAGAGCGATCTGCGGAAGCCGGCAACAGAGCAGCAGTATTCAGAGCCACTCTGACAATGATTTCCCTGAGGAGAGAGGCTGTTGGTGCAGCACTGTCCCTGTATTAGATTCTGTGTTTGTGTCGCCTCAAATTTCTATGAAAATGCAAAATGCAGCACAATACAAAAACTGGAAAAACACCTACCAGGCCACGATGTTGTTGTAGCCATGAAGCAAAAAAACACCCTCTTGGTTATTCCTGTCATATTCTAAATGATATACACAGTGGGATATAGCTAGAAAGCCAAGCAGAAAACGGAGAGCTGAAACTGAAAATATTGTCCAAGCAATGAAAACAGAAACCTAAAGTGAAGCAAAGAAGAGCTGATCTTGCTCTTATTCTCAGCAAAAAGCACACTTGAAGTAAAGAAAATTAAACTTCTCTTGACAGTGCAGGCATTTCAGATTTGCTTTAACTTCTTAGGAGATATGGCTCGTTCATAATGATACTTCAGACTTTGCAGTGTTTTCAATTTGGACAGAGCCAGGCTAGTTGTTTCCCTTGCTATCAGTCTTTATGCTAAGCTAGTGTAGCCAGCAGTAAAAATGTCCCCCCTGGGCCACCGACATACATCATCATCACGGTGTTTCTGTCCACCTGATGAAGTCGAATACTCGTCTTTTAGCTCTGTTTTTGGTGTGTCTGTCTGCTGTTTGGTACTGAACAGGTAGGGTACACTGTGAGTTTTTAGAGCTTTTTTGCTGAGAACCGCTGCCTGCTGCAACCCGAAAAACGACGCTATGAGAGCGGCGAGGAATGAACTGAAACAGCAAACGGGACGGAGAGCTAAACAATGAGCTGAAACTTGCTATAAAGCTCCAGATTCGGGTGATACGTCTCTGTAGGTTCGCCACTATGAGCAACCCCTTTTTATATTGTCACATTGTTTAAGGTTAAGGTTGCAGTTTAATCGTGTCATTAACCTCAGTATCTGAATGTTTTACATACACTATATAGCCAATCTTAAAGGCTCTAAAAGCCTATTTTCTCAAACAGCTTCTTACTATGAATGATACTTCAGATTTACTGGAAAACCAAGTTTTCAGAGGCTTTAATGCTATAGTATACAATGATATTTTAAACAACAGTGTGTTTCCAACTTTAATGCAGTTAATGCAGTCAAGTATGAGACTAAGCTGTTAAAGACCGGACAGGAAGGTCAGTACAGCGGACTTCAACCTAAAATAAACAATATTTTCCCTCCAGGATAGTTTCATAGAGATTAAGTCTGTAACCTCAGGGTTTTGCACAGATCCAGATTAAAACGTTGACTTCCAGGTTTCACTGACACATTATTTTAATCCGGATTATACCTTCACCCTCCAGCTCCTACTCACAGCTCAGTTCGATCCGGATAAAGTCTTTGATGCCCAGGTTTTCCAGGAACACACCAGAGGAGGCCGTCGTTTTAAACAGGAATGCGATATCTGCACTCAGCTCTCCGTGGAAGGTGGGGAAGTGGAGGTACGACGTCTCCTTGTCGAAAAACGCAGCGTTCCAGAAGTTCTCTGAGAAAGACAATGAAGACCTAGCACTCAAGATCGAAATGGAAATCGCCTAGCGAACAAATGAGGCAGCTAATGAGCTTACACAAGGCTACGATTTCTGTTATGTGGCCTTGTTTGATTAATCATGCCAAACATTTATATATCCATCTACTCGGATAGATATAGAACGGCTCTAATTCCGAATAATGGAAAGAAGGAAAACAGCGTGCTACTTTGATTTACTTTGTCATGCATTCAATGAGACAAAAGCAACAGAGTGTGAACATTTAAAAGGAAATATGCATTAGCTAAAGTTCTGTTAATGATATTTAGCTTCTAGATGTTGAGGTACTGTACCAAGATGAATTCATTTATCACATAATTGGCACGTGGAATGAAATGTTAAACACCTAATCCTGCATTTCCATATCAATATAGGCCTGAGAGGAATCAAATAATGATGTTCAGTTTGCTGCGTGATTAAAAAACACGGTTGAATGTGGATTGACCCGTTTCAAACAAAAACCTTTTCTTGTTTGTCAGTCTGAGTCGACATAACAGTTAAGAGGTGACAGTGTTTTCCATAACAGGAAGATTTCTGTCATCATGTGTAACCAGGCAACCAGAGCTGTACTTACTGTCTCCATGACAACGGAGCGGTCCCACCCTGTAGGCGGCCTCTGACCCCGGCCTCTGGATGTCACCCAGCACCAGAGACCGCACGGGGAGGCTCTCCTTATGGGTGAGCAGGCCAGAGTCTTCAGCCCTGCAGGAGGAGGAAGAGGAGGAGGAGGAGGACAGATATGTAGAACAAAAAGGAGGAGAAGGAATAGGAGGAGGATGGAGGGGTGGAAAAGGAAGAAGTAACAGAAAGAAATAGCAGACGAAGAAGAAGGAAGAGCAAAAAGGAAAGAAAAGGAAGAGAAGAACAATAAGGAGAAGGAGGGGAAGAGATGAAAAAGGGGGGGGGGGGGTGAGGAGGATAAAGGTGAATAATGGATACTGAAAAAGAAGACTAGCGTTTTAAAATGCAAACCACTTTAAATCAAATAGGTTTCTTCGGATCTCATCTGGTCACAGCCAAATCTCTACTTTGCTGTGTTGTGTTGACAGGTGTCCGTTTGTGCTGGACGTCCTGTGTGTTCTGTTAACCAATTAACTTGATAACTTATTGTCACAAGCATTACCAGAGTATGCCAAAGTTATCAACAACAAATTAAAAGTTTCACATAGATAAACTCTATAGCAAAGCTGTTATATTGGATCGCATTATAATGTAAAGGAGGTTTTCACTTGAGTGCATCATACTTGAATGGTTTGAGCCGACCTGTCAACCCAAATAAAGACAGAAACAAGAGTGAATTAGCTCTAATCTTTGTTTCTAAAGTAATGACACGCATGTCTGTATATTTCTAAAGTTCTGTACCAGTCCACGCGGTCGGCGTCACAGTTGCAGTAGTGCTGAGGGTCCACGCAGTCGCCCTGCAGGCCGCACGCACACTGCCGGCTGCCCGGCTGAGCTCCGCCCCAGTAAGCCTGCAGACGACCGGGACCGGGACCACCGAGCCACCAGCTGAACGGCGAGCCCTCTGAAAACACACGAGCAAACGCAACCTTAACATCCCTGAACACGTCCACCAACATTCTCTTGTTACCTCTTATTCAGTCTCCTTCAGCCGTTGGCAACAACACTGTCCGTCACGAGACGCCCTACCGTCGCCCACAGTGCTGTAGCCAAAAAACCTCACCCATACGTGGATGGTCGCTATTTATGGATGATCAAATTTCGCTGTTTTCCTGACTGATGGGATTTTGCTTCACCAGCAGATGTTCTTCTTGAGAAAATATATTACAGCCATAAAAGCTTCCCAATTTTCCCCGCAAAGTTTTTTTCACAAAGATTTAAGCCTCAAAAATGAAGCTTGGAGAACGGCTCCATTAATTGTTGGTCTTACCAGCACCCTTTGAAGCCATTGCATTGAGAGATTGTGTTAACTTTCTGGTAACGATTGCAATCTCATGAATGCACACTGGCTAGCTTCATTTAAAACTATATGAGGCTATAAAAAGGTAAAACCAACACAAATCTATCTGAGGGATGCAGCTTATTTTCACCGGTCAAAACTTTGTGAGACCACCACTTTACAAAACTGCACAGGACTGCAGCCTCTTGTCCCCAGTCCATAATGAACCAAAAGATGCTTGCAGGACGCAAACGTTACACAGTACATACTGTAAGCCGTATTGTGTCCTAAAATGAACTGGGTTGTAAGAAAAGTGCTGTAAGGAAAGAGGCCCCATCTCTCAGCCTCCCAGGATGAATCCAGTGTTTGAAGCACAGGGATGTTCGCCAGCTCCTACCCCAAACACTGAATATATTGTTTTTGGATGGAGGGCGATGATGGTATACAGTGAAAAATGTATTTCACACTGTGAGTGTGTAGGTGGAGAGGAGTGAGAGAAGGTGATTCGAAAGGTCTCTGTTGAGTCAGCGCTTCTTTATTTTCCCAGAGAGCAGCAGGGAGTTTATAATGGAACTTCTATTTCTCGACCCATTCTTCCTTTTCTACCACTTTCATTATTCATCCATCATAATATTACTCGCCTCCAAAAAAAGTTGCTTCCCCACTCAAAGTTCTCTCTTATATAGTCTTTCTAGTTTTGAGGACTGAAGAGAGTAGACAGGAGTACAGGGAGATGCAGCGTAAGGTGAAGGTAGAGGTGGCAAAGGCCAAACAAAGAGCATATGAGGACTTGTATGCTAGGTTGGACACTAAAGAGGGAGAGGTGGATTTGTACAGGTTGGCCAGACAAAGAGATAGAGATGGGAAGGATGTGCAGCAGGTTAGGGTGATTAAAGATAAGGATGGAAATGTATTGACAGGTGCCAGGAGTGTGATGGGAAGATGGAAGGAGTACTTTGAAGAGTTGATGAATGAGGAAAATGAAAGGGAACGAAGAGTAGAAGAGGTGACTGGTGTGGAGCAGGAAGTAGCAAAGATTAGCAAGAGTGAAGTGAGGAGGGCGTTGAAGAGGATGAAGAGTGGAAAGGCAGTTGGTCCTGATGACATACCTGTGGAGGTATGGAAGTGTCTAGGAGAGGTGGCAGTAGAGTTTCTGACTAGTTTGTTTAACAAGATCTTGGAGAGTGAGAGGATGCCCGAGGAATGGAGGAGAAGTGTACTGGTGCCAATTTTCAAGAACAAGGGAGATGTGCAGAGCTGTGGCAACTACAGAGGAATAAAGCTGATGAGCCATACAATGAAGTTGTGGGAAAGAGTAGTGGAAGCTAGGCTAAGGGCAGAGGTGAGCATTTGTGAGCAGCAATATGGTTTCATGCCTAGAAAGAGCACAACAGATGCAGTGTTTGCTTTGAGGATGCTGATGGAGAAGTACAGAGAAGGTCATAAGGAGTTGCATTGTGTCTTTGTAGATTTAGAGAAAGCGTATGACAGGGTGCCGAGAGAGGAGCTGTGGTATTGCATGAGGAAGTCTGGAGTGGCAGAGAAGTATGTTAGAATGGTGCAGGACATGTATGAGAGCTGTAAGACCGTGGTGAGGTGTGCTGTAGGTGTGACAGAGGAGTTCAAGGTGGAGGTGGGTCTGCATCAAGGATCGGCTCTGAGCCCCTTCTTGTTTGCTCTGGTGATGGACAGGCTGACGGATGAGGTTAGACAGGAATCTCCATGGACTATGATGTTTGCGGATGACATTGTGATTTGTAGTGAGAGCAGGGAGCAGGTGGAGGAGAATCTAGAGAGATGGAGGTCTGCTTTGGAAAACAGAGGAATGAAGCTTAGCCGCAGTAAGACAGAATACATGTGTGTCAATGAGAGGGACCCAGGTGGAACGGTGAGGTTACAGGGAGCAGAGGTGAAGAAGGTGCAGGACTTTAAGTACTTAGGGTCAACGGTTCAGAGCAACGGAGACTGTGGAAAAGAGGTGAAGAGGCGAGTGCAAGCAGGTTGGAACGGGTGGAGAAAAGTGTCAGGTGTGTTGTGTGATAAAAGAGTATCAGCAAGAATGAAAGGAAAGGTGTTCAAGACGGTGGTGAGACCAGCGATGTTGTACAGCTTAGAGACAGTGGCACTGAAGAAAAGACAAGAGGCAGAGCTGGAGGTGGCAGAGCTTAAGATGTTGAGGTTCTCTTTGGGAGTGACGAGGGCGGACAGGATCAGGAACGAGTACATCAGAGGGACAGCTCATGTTAGATGTTTCGGAGATAAAGCCAGAGAGGCCAGATTGAGGTGGTTTGGACACGTTCAGAGGAGAGACTGTGAATATATTGGTAGAAGGATGCTGAGGTTGGAGCTGCCAGGCAGGAGGTCTAGAGGAAGACCAAAGAGGAGATTTATGGATGTAGTGAGAGAGGACATGAAGTTAATTGGTGTGAGTGAAGAGGATGCAGAGGACAGGGTTAGATGGAGGCGCATGATTCGCTGTGGCGACCCCTGAAAGGGAACAGCCGAAAGGAAAAGAAGAAGATAGTCTTTCTAGTTTTGTAGGACTGTTACAATAACTACTTTTGTTGGACAATATATTGTCCCAGAAATAACTGCGATAAATGATATTATTGTCATTTTAAGCCCATTTAATGCCACTGATATGTTGATAAGCATAATAATGCAAGTAGAGCTTTTTAAGTTACTTAAAAATCTTAAGTATATTCAGACATTGGAATTGGAATGTGATAAAATATTAAAAAATCCTACAGAAAAAATATCATTAAAATCAAACAACCAATAAAATGGACTCTCGAACTCTCTTAACAAAAATTGCACTTAAATAAACGTTAAACATTTGGCACAGGGGTAGGCTATAGGGTCATTCATTCCTTAACAGGCAATATCGTAACGGCAGGGAAAACCCTGCTGTTTATTCTGGCATCATGTCGGCTAAAATGTTGGTGACATTCTTATGTAAAAATAAAAAACACACATGTAAACACAATGGGCAATAATGAGGTCAGCAAAAATGATCGATGTCATGTCCATACACGATAAGTGGATATCATGACAGGCGATAAATACATATGGGATATATCGTACAATAAATCAATAACATAATTATTATGACAGGCCTATTTGTAGTTCCGGAGGTGAGATGAACTCTTGCGATCAATAGTTTTATGGATGTCCATCGGATAACTGGCAATCAAAAGAAAGCTTGATAAATGACTTAAAATGACTCCAAATTGTGGTTGATTCATTTTCTCTCTCCGCTGACTAATCATTGTTTCGGCACTATTTTCTGCTCAAATACACGTATTAACAAGACATAAGGCACAGCGGTGCTTTGAGACCAAAGCATTCAACAACAACAGTATTCTGACCTGATGATGGAGCTAGAGGAAAAGGTCAGTGGATCTCCAAAGTAATCAGATTCCATCCTGAGGGGGGCATGGATGTCTGAGCCAAATTTCATGGCGATCCATCAAATAGTTCAGATATTTCGAAGGGGTGGAGTGACCGACAAACCTAGAGCCATACTGCTAGCGTGGCTAAAAACCGGATGTTTTTAAATGTACGTATGTCCCTGATGTAGCCAGCAGTGACCATACCGAATGATGCTCTGTTGGTGTAAGTTGTTCCATTAACTGCTACCAAGACAAACTAAATGGAACATAGTGTTCAAAGTTATTCTCCCTCTTTTTCTAATACTCAACACCCCTGAGTCAATACAAGCACAAGAAAACACATGACTTAAGAAAGAAAACACCAATCTAACTCAATACTCATTCCAAAAGGAGGAGGTATTAAACTAATCCTGAACAATCGATGTGTCCGAGGCATTTGTGAAAGAGAAGAAAATCCCTGAAACCCAAATAAGTTTGCGGAAGAGAGCGCAATGATTTTGTTCTTTCTGGTCGCGAAAGAGAGAAGAATGTGCAGAGTCCCAGCTGAGGACAGCCTGCTTCGCCAAGCTTTCATTAACCTTTATTTAACCAAACAAGTCAATTAAGAACAAGTCCTTGTTTACAGTCTTTTCTTATTGAAATGTGCACTTGAGGGGTATTGAGGGAAAAGGGAGGAAATAAAATGCCTGAGTGCTCTCCCCGAGATAAGATGAAATAAGATTAAAAGGATTAAGATTAGACAAGATTTTTCAAAAGTGAGACCTGCTTTTGGAAAAATGAAAGTATAATCACAAACACCGAAAGCAATAAAATCAAATGTGGCCCCAGCAGAGTACACGATTCAAGTTATTGAAAGGTAAAAGTTGTAAGAAATTAAGAATCCTCTAAATTTTGTCAGAGAGAGTCACTGACAAAATTTGTCAAGATATAAATAAAACAGCACAATGTGAAATCAGGAAACAGGGAGAAACAGCTAGCCTGGCTCTGTCCAACAGTAACAAAATCCACTGATCAGCAGCACCACTACAGCTCACTAATTAACACGTTATATTAACATGAATTGTGAAAATTACATTTCGCCATTTTAGGAGCGGGGTGGGGGGGGTAAATGCAATTTTGCTTCAGTTTTTGTACTGTTTTCGTCTAACTCTCAGACAAAAGGCAAATACCAGTGAGAGCTGTCGAACTATTCCTTTAACATTACTAGTAATGAACACCTGGAAAGTGAGTGATCCTTCTCCAACTGCTTAACCTGCCCTGTTCACTTGTGCCGGGCTCCCAGCTGTTCCAGGTGAGCAGCTCTATGTCTGACAGCATAGGACTAGTTGTACCTGGGAATCCCCACATAACAGAGAAAACACATGAGGATATATCCGGCACACGCTTCCTGAACAGGCTTTACCTGGAGTGTTGAGAAGGCGGGACATCCTGCACTGGTAGGACAGTTCCTGTTCGCAGTGCTCTGATTGGCTGATGGCGGCCAATAGCTGCTCCTCTTCAGACGAGTAGTCAAAGTGGACTAAATGCTGGTTTACCCCTGGAGACGGTCGGACTCTTGTGAGCTCTGTGTTGTTGTGCTGGATCACCATCCATGTGCTCTCCTCTGGTGGGGGATAGATAGATGGTTATTGATTACTGATTATCGTTGCTCATTACTGATTAATTACTGCTATTGATTCATTTGTATTTGTTAATTATACGTTCTTGTTTTCCTTTGCAACGACGGCAAAGGTAAGATACATCTGCAGAGCCCTTATTGGAAAATCACCATCTTATATCTCATCTTTTCACTCAGACTTAAAGCAATAATTTGCCATTTTGGCACGTAGCCAGTTAGCTTAGCAAAAAGACTGGAAGCAGAGGCCAAAAATACACCCACCAGAACCTTAAAAACACACTAATTAACACATTGCACAAAAACTGAAATGTTTCTCATATCTCATATCACTTTCTCTTATTTGGTGAACCAACATGAAAAGTGGTACCAATCTTCTCGTCTAACTCTCGGGAAGAAAGTGAAAAAGCCTACATTGTTTTCCAAAATGCCAAACTATTCCTTTAACCAGCTCCAGTGATTGGCCGATGCTTCAGAACGGATCTGGGAAAAACTGCTTCTACCGTTCTGATGAATAATCTGAAATGTAACCTAACCACCACAACATTTATATGTTCAGTAATCTTCATTTACCTGCCTGTTAACGGTTTTAATTGGGCCTTACACTCTCTTGTTTATTGTCTGTTATTCTGTAATTTCAATGACATTGTCTGTTATTGCTATTTTATTTACCAGTGTAACTATTAACAGGGCTGTAAATGTATACATACATACCCTGTATAAATAAGATTAAATAAATTAAGCGTCTTTGAAGTTGAACTTAGGAGAAAGAGAAACAGAGTGACAGTTACAGAGAGAAAACAAAAAAACAGAGAATATGGGGGAAAAAGAATATCATCACTATTAAAATGCATACACTTATACAAAATATATGAAGCAGTGAGACAGAAAAAGAGGAACCATGTCATCATTATTCATTATCTATATGATTAAACAAGTGACACGGCACAGAAGAAAAAAAGTGGATCAGAGTGTGATGAGAGGAGCATCATCTTTTACAATTATGTAAATGTTAATCATAGAAAAGGCTGAGTGACGATACGAGAATGAGGGGAGTGTGTGTGTGTGTGTGTGTGTGTGTGTGTGTGTGTGTCACCTGTCATGTTGCAGTAGACCAGCTGCGGTTTGATTGGTCCGCTGCCGTCCACGTCGATATAAAAATGTCCCGACGTGTTGCCGTAGTGTTTGTACGCCTCGCAGGACTGTTCGTACACAGCTGGGAGGAAAATAATGAGTTCAGCTCCGGCACGAATCACATCCACATCAACACATCAGCTGGCAGACACGCACACGGGAGCCGAGAGGGCCTGAGGATCACACGCTGTGGAGGGTTATGGGTGCTGCTTCATTCCCATGTATCCCCACTGAACCGCTGTCTCGTAACCCGAGCGAAGAAAATCATCTGAGGTTTCATTTCTGCAGCAGCGCCCCATAAAGCAAAGACGACTCCAACCGGAGAGGACAGTAACGACTGATGGGAGTACAAAGACTCAATAAATAAAACTTTAGACCTTTATCAGCTCTGCCTCTTCCTCTCTATCTCCATACGTCTTCCTCGCTCCTCTCTCTGTCTGACACACCCACCAGTCGTTCCCCTGCAGTCAAAGAATCGAGCCCTTCGAGTCAAATCCACATCTAGAGGTTCCCACACTCCGCTCACCTGTTTCTCTCTCTCCTTCTCCACAGCCAAAGGCCTTTTATTCATCACATTCCCTCAGTGTGCTTGGAAAAAAGTTTTCACAGAAACATCAGCAGTAAAAACGAGACCAGATATGAACTGTGTGGGAGAACTCTCCTCTTTTGGTTTTTCGAGGATTTGATCTGCTGCGGTTTCATTTATTTATTCGGCACTTGGCAGTTTAGTCACAGCTACAGTGTCATTAACTTCCATCATATCAATCATATAAAAACAGATTTTATAACCTCCTGTAACCTCCTCCACTGGAAACAAAGGATGTGCAGACATCAAACGTAGCTCACGGGGGGGGGGGTCTACTTAAAGCCTCGTTCTAGTTTCTGTACCTCAGCATCTCCATTTCTATTTGTTATGTTGACGTGGCACTATCCAAAGTAAACGCTGAGATCTGGGGAAAAGGCGACGTCGCTAAAACAAAATCCAATACAGCAAGAAACGCAAGTGGTCAGATGATCAGACAGGGGAGCTGGCCTGTCAGACAGTTTGCCTTCGTTTTCTTCTTCAAATAAGTTTGGTTCCCCAAACTGGTTGCCTTGTTTAAAACATGTCCGATAGTCTGAGTGCTCTTCTTTTTTTCGCCCCGTCGGATTTGGTTTTAGTGGCGTTTTGCTGCGTTCTCAGATTTAAGTAATTAACTAGTTGAGTATGGTATTTTTTATTGCCAATAGAAATAATGGCCATAACTACAAAAAATAAGATCCTGGCTGTAAAGAATTTGAATTATGCCTTAAGAAACGTGCACAGGCTGCAATGTAAACAAATAATCAAGAAACACACACTGAAAATGCCAGTAATGTCGTACCGTAAACATTCATTATAATAATAATTATAATTATATGTCCTTCATTCTTTTAAACAAATGACAGGCATGGTCAGTGCCTTTGTTAAAGATTTGAATGTTTTCTGTGAGTCCTGTTTAATGCTTTTATTGCATTATGTATGAAGCATTTTGAATTGATAATTAAACATGTGCAATATAAATAAACTTGAATTGTATTATATTTGCTTAATGGGTATAATGTGTTAATATGTTTTAGTGAGTTTGAACCACAGGACGGTCCATCTGATTGGAAGATCTTTCTCTGTTTGCGATGCCTCTGAGCTGAAATTACGCAGGAGGGGCAGGGAAAAAACAAAAACCTTCATTATTCTGTCTGTCACACGGCCTCATTCCTAATTTCTATTTCATCTGTCCACTCTCACCTCTCTCCCTGTCTATCAGTCTCTGTCTTTCTTCATTTGGTTTGGTGGCCGTGTGCTGATGTTGTTGACTGTCAGGTGACTTACAGCTGTGGCAGGTCGCTCCGCTGTAGCCGCCGTCCGAGCAGTTACAGTGGAAGACGGTCCAGGACTGACTGCAGCGGCCGCCGTGTTCACAGCGACTGGGAGAGCACCTGAGAGAGAGAGAGATACACATTTTTACACTTCTTTTTAAGACTAAGAGTTCATTTAAGATTAAGCAGGTTGATTTGTTTGCTTGTTATGGCAGCTTAAAATCTTGCCATCTGCTGCCAAATGAAACAGAAAACAAAAGAACGCAGTTGACACCAAACACTCCCTTTATCTTTTGTTGCCGGGAGGAGTAAGCATTTTACATAAAGTCATCATTTATATTTTAGCTGATTCACTTTCAACTTACTGTACAGCGTTTTGTTCAAGGGCTCTCCAACAGGACACACTTGAATACCCAAATGAAAGATTTTGTCATAAAGCCCAATCACAAAACTTCCAGCTGTGATTTGGGTTGAGTTATAAAACATCCACAGTTTTAATTTGGAAGTGTTATACCAACATCAGGGAGGGCATCCTTGCATAAGTATGATTAAAGCATTTGCATGGTTCATAGAATCATATGGACACTAGAGTACCAAAAAGGCAGTAGCTAATATGGAAAAGGAATAGACTGTAACAGTAAAATGACTGTTTCACCTATTGATCAATTTACAGAGCATTTCAACACAGCTTCTTTATGTTCTTGCTACAGTGCTCACACATTAAGCAACACAATTTCAAACTAGTGTAATTGACTTTGGGTATCTTCTAGTAACAACACTTGTAATTACTTAAAGTACATATTGGGCATTTAACATCAAGCCCATAGTCACATTTAGTAGTAAGTCTCAATGAGAGCCAGGCCTTTAATATAACCAGGATGGCGGAGTAGTTACGGTGTCGCGCTCACGATGCAACGGATGTATGTCCACATGGGTTCAAATCCCCCTCCTGGTATTAAACGATTCTTTTCCTGGACAGTAAGCCTGCCATGTAGGGGAAGAGGAACAAGGATCCACAAAGGCAGCATTCCCTGTGATGCGACCACTAGCAGTCACAGTATACATAAGCACACAAATGACAAAGCGTAGTGTGTTGGGTCATACAGTACATAACGTGTGCTTTGAGATCTATGCAGAGGGCAAAACAGCAAAAGACTTGAAACTGGCCTTCACACATGAACGTGTCACAAAGTACGTTTTCAAATGTACCTTGAAGCATCAATATTTGAGGAAGTAAGTGTATTTTAAGGTTTGCACATCATTACGCAGGTATACAATCACATT
The DNA here is from genome assembly GCA_011952105.1 of Coreoperca whiteheadi. Taxonomy (NCBI): domain Eukaryota; kingdom Metazoa; phylum Chordata; class Actinopteri; order Centrarchiformes; family Sinipercidae; genus Coreoperca; species Coreoperca whiteheadi. The sequence continues at coordinate 23,467,500 of CM022487.1, read as the reverse complement.
TTGGGGCATAAGTTGACACTCGCAAGTAACAATGAGTAACTGTCGGTCAGTCATTTTCTTCCGCTTGTTCCCGTTGGGGGTCGCGGGTGACTGGAGCCTATCCCAGTGACTTCGGGCCTTAGGCGGGGTACACCCTGGACAGTGGCCAACTCGTCGCCGGGCTGACACATAGACAGACAACCATTCACTCTCACAATCATCCACTAGGGGCAATTTTTATAGAAATGAGTAACTGAGTAATCACCATTTCCCAAAATACTTCAGGGGCAAAAGACAGTGACCAGTTCAGAGTATTGCATCTCAGTCACCAGGATGGCCGAGTGGTTAAGGTGTTGGACTTAAGATCCAATGGGCAAATACCCACGTGGGTTCGAACCCCACTCCTGGTACTATCTATGTACGACATGAGGTGCTCGTTTACATTTATTAACTTCTTATACTCTAAACTCATCCCTGAAAAAGGACATCATAAACCACTGATCAGAGTGGCTTGTCTCTTGGTGGAGAACAGTTTGTAGTGTGATAATACAGTGATAAAACACTTGCATGATATCAGACAGAAATGTCTACTCGTTACACTCTATTTCCATCCAGAAGAATTAGTCAACTTGGTGGAGTGGGCGGATTCCAAAGGTCTGGACCCAGGCAAGTAAAACATCCATTTCTTAACACAGTGCATCAGTGTCTCGATTGGCCGAACAAACACATCCGCTCGGTCAAAGCTGAACGAAGGTAAACTCTGACCTGTGAATCCGCCGGAGCCAGCTGAGTCTACAGGATAAATACACTGACAAAAACTATGCCACATACTCTACTTCAACTACTTTAAAAGATTAATGAGTAACCCAGACAAGTTCATAGATCCTTACTAAAAACGTTGTATAAAGCCTTTAGCGAGGGAGCTGTGTGAAGGCTGATAAATAGCCTCAAGTGATGTCACTTGAGGCAGCGTCAGTTGGGGCTGAAGACAAAATCTGGAGGTGTAAATATCACACTAGTCGAGCAAGGGAAGCAGGAACACGGAAGTAGGAGTGTTTTAATGAGCAACAAACTGTGATAAAGGCTTGCAGCTTGGAAAGGCAGGCAAGGGTCGAAACCCTGAGAGCAGTCCAACATAGGCAAACAAATCCGACAGGGAGCAGGCAGAAATCCAAAGTCCACATAACATGCAAAGTCCAAGAAACACGAGCAAAGGTCTGGAAAGCTTGACACATGAGCGAAGACGATTTGACAAAGAGACATGGGAGACACACAGACTTTATACACTCAGGAAGGGGACTCAACGAGACAAAGGTGAAAACACTGTCAAGGCAATCAAGGAAGGGACGCAAAAACTACCAGAAACTCGAGGGACGGAGAGAATACCAAAATAAAACAGGAAAGCATAGAACGCAAACCCAAAACCATGACAGTAAAACTAGAAAGAAGTGACCTCCGTCGCCTGCTCATCATCTCTGCATTAACCGCTACTAGCATACCACACCCAACTCTCCGACCAAGCTGTAGGGCGGCCCGAGTTGCATCGTGGGTAATGTAGGCGCCAGGTTTTGACAAGGAAGAAAAATGCATGGAATAAAAAAGAAGATTGATTGATTTTGATCTCTTTTTTTTTGTTTGTCTTACTGTCCATCATGAGTCCGACAACGTTACAGGAGACTAGTGCTAAATCTGTGGCACTCGTACAACGTTACAGTGGTTCTAATGAACGCATTAGACAGGGGGTAGCCTGGTGGCTCAGTCGGTAGAGCGGGCGCCCCGGGCTCGAGTCTGACCCGTGGGGATCTCTGCATGTCTACCCTTCTCTATCTCCCGCACGTCCTGTGTCTCTCTCTGTCACTATCAAATAAAGGCAAAAATGTCCAAAAAAGGATTTAATGGTGAGCATTTAAAAGCACTGGGGTTACAGATCATCTCTTTCTAACCATCATCAGCCCATCCCGCTTCATCTTTATAGGAATACAGATAATTGAGGGAACCATGCTTTCAAACTCCCACTGCCTTTCAAAGAGAGAAAACTACTTAATTAAACTGAATGGCCCTCTTATGAAATGCAGCTCCCATTTTATGGAGGGAAAAACCTTATAGCCGAAGCCCTCCAAGGTTATTTATTTGATGGCCATCAGTAGGCCTAAATAACGGCCAAATGACGCTAATTAGCAGTGTAGGAGGAATAAAACATCAAATAGAACATCTTTAATTTTTTAAAATCGGTTTGTATTTAGGCAAAGTTGTGGGAGGTTGTCGGTTTGAAAAAGAAACACTTCCTAATGTTGAATGGAAAGATGACTTCCGGAGAAAATTTAATTGAAACACCTTTCTCCTTTCCTAAGAGAGATCAAAATAATTATTTCATTACTTCACAGAGTTTTCTTCTTTCATTTTATATAAAAAGGAAATGTCTTATGCTGAATAGAAAATATCCTTTCACTTCTTCAACGGCAGCAGATCTTCTCTGATTGAACCGAGCTGCTCTTCTAAAGTGCCGCCAGACTGTTTGAAGAAAGCTCTTTAAATGAATGCAGCTCCCAGGAAACTTCACTGAAACTCTGCGTGTTATCTATAACATGATGGCGGGCAGCATTGATGGTGATGATCCATTTATTTGACGTGAAAATGAAATTGTGACGTTAGAATAGGGAAAGACAAAAAAGCATTGCACTGTTTTTCTTTCTCTGCATATAAATGCTCTAAAGTACACTGGATGTGGAAGCGGTTTAGAAGCTACCGAGGTAGTTCAGAAAATGTCTATGAAATGAAAAACAATGGGAGAAAATGTATTCATATTTACAAGCATCCATCTTTCTATTTCATGGTGCTCACACATTTTTTATTGACCTGTCAACACACACACACACACACACACACACACACACACACACACACACACACACACACGTGTAAACGTGACTCCTATCTCCTGAGGGCCACTGTACGTAATTTATGAAATCAAATGATTGGGTCATTTTTTAAAATAAAAAGTGAGTGGTTTATTGATAGAGAGCAAATACGTATGTAGCAGGCAGCAGTAGAAATATTGGTCCATTCACAGTCAGCAGTGGATGAACATGCCAACTGCATACAAACCGTATTGTGTCTTCCTGAAGCTTGGAAAACTGTGCAGAACAAAAAAATGAACTGGGAGGAAACTGCAGTCTAGGCTCTTATTCAGCTGTTTCTTCGTGTGCGAGTTTATGATGTTTCGGTAGGGTTATGGGACCTGGACTCGGTGTATGTATCTAACCTGCAGCAGGATGCCAGGATAACAACATACTGTTCAGTGAACCAGTACTTGTGGGTCCGGATTCTCTTCTAACTGAGCTGTGTGCATCTCAACAAATAAAACACAAAAATGCAACTAGGCAGATTTACACAAACCCTTAATAAAAAATACTTTGAAAGAACTAAATTGCTAACACTGCTTCAAAGGTGGGTCATATTAAATTAGTAACCACTCTATATCTCTGTCTATACACTATACACAGTACTGTCTATCAATCTTATCTCTGTTGTTTAGTTGGTTATTGCTCTATTTGACTTCTAGTTTCCCCCTTGACATAAAGGTTTTTTGACCATTACACTTGCATTGTAGGCACACATTGTTTCGACTTGTAAGGTATCTCATGTTGCTTTGTAAACTCACATGTTTCCTATTACGTTTTATCTGTAAGGGTAGACTAAATACTACTAAATCGTCCCAGTATATACACAATGCAATTCAACAGCACCCTGGCCATAAAGTGGAATCATCTAAATCTAAAAACAGTTCCAACAAAGACTACTTTACACTGCTCTACTTTTAGCTATAGGTGTAACAAACAAGCAAGTTAACCTGTTCACATGAGTGAGGTAAGTGAGATAATATGTGAAACGGACACTTTGAAATAACACAGCTCAGCCTCTGATGTACTCTCTCCCTGGTAAGATACCTCAAGACATTATGTGACCTCATTCTGTTGAGAAAAAGACAGACAGCGAGAGGACGACAGGAGACGGTGAGTAACAGTGTTTTTATCCACACTGGTTGCTTTCCATCTGTTCCAAGACCGGCTGGCACCTCCAGGAGGTTTGACACAAACACTGACGCACACACACACACACACACGCGCACACACACACGCACAATTTTGCATCACTGTTTTTTTGCGAAGCTTGGCTGTATGTGTATGTTGTGTCTTTATATTCATAAATACATGTTAAACTGTCACATGCATTAACAAGTGTTTACTTATGTAAATGTATGTGACGGCGTTTGAGTGTGTGTATGCCAAAAACCCAGGCAGGAGTATTGAAGAGAAAACAGATTACTGTAGAGAATCTGCAGCCTCCCTTTTATTTAGATAAAAGCCCTGACTCAGCCACCTGTCAGCCTGCTATAGTGTGATTTTCTACCTCCATTTATCTCTATACTGCTTTAATGTAAGAGTAAGCTGGAGCCTTGCAGATAAAGCACTTAGCTTTCACTTTAAATTCACATTACCACACTGCTTGGTCCTTTTATTTTATATATTTAGTGTTTGTGTGACTGTGGCAGGGTGTCACGAGTGTTGATGTACAGTAATCAAACTAAGTCTGGCAGTAGTGACATCTGATCTCTTTTACATATATGGACAGGTTTCAATGGCATCTTTCTGACTGTTGACGCGTTTCACAGTTGGTTCAGTCTGTCCGTTTTGCCTAAATGAGAAGTCGATTGTTCTGACAAGAGCAAGAAAAGTACAATAGACTTAACAGAGTCCATGTTAGTACATAAACACAAGCAACAAGGACGTTTGTACCTACTCAAACTGGGGATTTAAGTTTATCTAAATGTGAACACCTGAATCCTTAAGGGAGGGATAGAGCAAGATACAGCATGAAAAAAACAGCTTCTTTCTGTTGTTGTTACAGTGCTCACACATTAAGGAACACAATTTCAAACTAGTGTAACTTTGTGTGACTTTGAAGTACATATTGGGCCTTTAACATCAATCCTATAATCACAAGAAGAACAAGGTTCGCAAAGGCAGCATGCCCTGGGATGTACATTGTCAAATGTACCGGAAGCATCAATATTTGAGTAAGTAAGTATATTTTAAGCTTTGTACATCATTACGCAGGTATACAAGAACATTTTGGGACATAAGTTGACACTCGTAAGTAACAATGACTGAGTAATTTCCAAGAATGCTTCTGGGTTATAACCTGTCACCAGGATGGCCGAGTGGTTAAGGCGTTGGACTTAAGATCCAATGGGAAAATGCCCACGTGGGTTCGAACCCCACTCCTGGTATTGTGTGACAGGAGGTGTTGATTTGCAGGTATTCCATTCAATGCTGCCCTTCCCCATGCTCACATTTAATGTCTAAATTTGCCAAAAACAAGACCTCAAGAGTAATACATGGGATGACATGATGTCTTATGTGTGCAAGTGACACACTTTGCACCTCCGACTCTTTCCCTCCCAACATTATCAAACTACTCCCACCACCTGTGGTTGTGGAGATATTGACTTCCACAGTCATTATTTGCACAACCATTAAGAGGTCACTTATTAAATGTAACGTTTAAATATAGGCTCGTATGGTTCGTGTTTCAACTGCTCAAGATTTCATATCACCAGGATGGCTGATCATTAATCCATTAACTGTTCGCTTGGATTGTAACACTACAATGTAAGAGAGGAAAAGCATAGGTACAGGTACAGCGACTACAAATATAACAGGAAGGAGTTCCCATTTATAATGACATCAGCTTGGTTGATCAAGTCACTATATCCTGAGTCACTGTAGGTGAAGTTGTTGTTCTGCAGCTTTTGACTGGGTATGATGTATTTTCTGCTGTTTGGCGTTTTCTTTCAAATTGTTCCATTTATTTAGTTGGATGACACAGTTTTCTTCTGTAGCAAGTGCTAGGAGCTATTGGATGAAAACAAAAAAACAAACAAGTTTAGGTGTCCCTTGTGTTATCTGGGCCATTAAGAACATCCTGTGTGATTAATAGGCTTGATTTCTCCACTTTTGAGCTTACAATCCACTCAATGATTTTCAGAGGAAACATGCAGAGAACTGGAAACCTTTGAATGGCTGAGATGGTCGTCGTTACCCTCGTTTCCCCCTGGTTGTTCAACTCAAAAAGAAATGGTTGGACTTGTGTTGACTGTTTGGTCATGTTGCTTGCAATGTGAACCCGGGTTAGAACTGAAGAAAATTAGATCTGAGTGTTGTTTCAGTTCCAGCCCTGCTACAAGACTGATGGGTCAAGTCTATTAAATGCATGGCTGCTTTTACGGTGTACTCATTGCATGGGGTTGCACTGCTATTAAGTCTGCACAGAGACACACCAATACAGCTGTAACACCGTGCTCTGTGGTAAGAGAAGCGTATGGAACTTGTATTTGTAACTCAATTTTCCTTTAAACTTTATATCCCATGGAGCCCAAATTTAATCAACGAAGTTACAGTGAGGGAAAGTACAGTGGGAGCCATCGTTTTTCTCTTGTTCTTTTCCAGTGAGCAGTCAGATCTGTGCAGGAAGTGAATGCTGCTGAATAATAATGTAATAAATATAGAAACAGGAAGATATTTAATTAAACCCACTGGAGCAGATTCTCCTTCCTCTGGTAAGGATGTGGCTGGTGTGTGTAGCTGTATTCATATACTTATATTGGTATGTATTTGAGTCCGTGTCTGCTGTTTGTTGCCTAGAAGAGAGTTTATAATTGTTATAATTGTTCCTTTAATTGTACGGTGTTTTCACTGTGACGCTGAGACAGCAGACAATTGGTTATGCTTCACTTGACTTACTCTCTTGATCAGAGATAACTATAAATGACTCTTGCAGAGTTGAAAAAACCCCAATGATGAACCCCTCTCTTGTTCTGCATGGCTTTCTGCATCTCTTTATCGTATGTAGAAGTGAAAATTTGCTATAATCTTTTCTAATAACGTCTTGTGTTTTTAGCCATGCCAACAATATGGCTCTAGAGGTGGCTGTCAGTCGGTCGGACCATCACTTTGGTCCAAACTGAAACATCTCAACTATTGGATAGATTGACTTTACAGACATTCATGGTCCCCAGAGGATGAAGCCTACCGACCGTGGTGACGCTCTGGCTTTTCCTCTAGCGCCACCATGTGGTTGACATTTTATGTTTTAATTGTAATGTCTCAACAACCATTGGATGGATTTCCATGGCATTTGGTTAAGACATTCATGTTCCACTCAGGATGAATTGTAATAACTTAAACTGACATGAAACTGTCGAAAACTTTGGTTTGTAACAAAGTCTCTGCTAAACATCAGCATGATGGCATGCTGACGTTAGCATTTAGCTTAAGTACAGCGTCACAGAGCTGCTAGCATGGCTGTAGACTCTTAGTCTTGTGAGATTATGTTTTACACTCCCTCCATGTATTACATTCTGCATTATGAAGCAATACCTTTTAGGGAAGTGATATAGAACTATGGTTTATAATCATTATTATTATATTCAAGAAAACTGACAAGTAATATTGAAAGGTAGGTGGTCTTTCACTCTTTCTATTGGGCATAAAGTATCTCTCTCCTTCTCTGCAGCTAAGGTAAGAATAAAACCAGAATGAAAATCCCAGACATCATTACCAGAGAATGGAAAGTAATAAATTGGAAGATTGCTGCTTTAACATTGGTATTCACAATGAAAGTGACTTTACCGATATCATTCAGCATGGTGCTAATTGAAACAGGCTCGGAAACAGATGAGAGAAAAAAGCAGGCAGAAATGTTGATGTTTGAGGGCTAATGAATGATTTAGCCTTTTTTGCTTGGCTCCAAGCACAGAAAAAAAGATTTTGATCCGTATCTTCACAGAATAGAATGTTTTGATGTGTCAGCCTCGTTTGGAACAAGGAGGGTGTTGCATTCAAGGTGCAATAACAAACCAAATGGTTAAGGTGTTGCAGTCAAGATGCAAAGGATGTTTGTCCGCTTCTAAAATCCTTCAGATTTTAGAGGAGACACCCCTTTATAATCAACATACTGTTGGTTTACATATCGCTATAAAACTATAGTATTTCAGTTCTCATGAGTAAATGCCCAGGTGGGTTCTGGTAGATATATATGCAGTTTCATGTATGTCTCTGACATAACTGTCTAGGACTGATAACCGCCTTACAAGCTGAAGATGTGTGTGGGGGTCACACAAAGCGATAACATGAGACATCATTTGAAATGAACATGCTGTTTACATATCGCTTAAAAGTATAGTATTTAACATCTCTTAATTATCTTAATTCAAAAACAGTAAAATAACAGGGTGGCCAACTTGTGGACCCCAAAATGCAATGGACACGGGTCTTTCCCCAAGTCCTTCAATTGCTCTTTGCAGATTAATTGTACTGTAGTAGTTGCACTCAAGATGCAATAAATTCATGTCCTTGTAGGTCCAAATCCAACTCCTGGTATTCAATCTCTTTCAGATGAACTTCTGGTATGACCAGGATGGCCGAGTGGTTAAGGCGTTGGACTTAGGGTTGATAACAGCCTTTAAAGTTTATGATGCTTTAAATGATGAGACGCTCTCTGAAAATAAACATGTTGTGTACACGGCGCTGAAAACTGTAGTATTTCAACTATACCAGTACCAGGATGGCCGAGTGGTTAAGGCGTTGGACTTAAGATCCAATGGGCAAATGTCCACGTGGGTTCAAGCCCCACTCCTGGTATTGTGTTCAGGAATTGATGCTTCTGTGTGCTGTATTCATCTCATCTCCACTAGGAGCCCTTCTAATAAAAGTTACTAAGAGATAGAGTTCACAAAGCTGCTGAGAGCAAACTTTAGGGAGGGAGAGAAGGTTGTGTCAGCCCTTTTCTGTGGCTGATGTGTTACATGAGTGAAGTTCCTCACTACATCCATTGATTGGCGTTTGATAGGTGACTGGTCTGTGAATGTGAAATAAAATATTATTCAAAACATAGGAGCATGAGGAACCGATTGAGGAGATTGAATCCTTATTATATGGACACCATCGGAAAAGGTATTAAAAAGTTCATTATCGTTCTATTTACAGTTTTTCTCAATTGCTTAAACATTTTGGTCCACTCTGACACCACATTTTCAAACCAGTTAACACACAGGCTAAAACTGAAGCTTAAGGGCCAAAATGACTAAGTTTGTATGCAAAATGCTGTAACACTCTCAAAACTCTTAAACACATGCAACATAAGCAAATATTTCCATCAAACACAACAACTTGTGGTCAAATTAATTTATTCTTTCAATCAATCATTACACAATGGACAAACGTATGGGTGGAAATATATAAAAAATAAATAAATAAAAGTTTAAATACTCAGAACTTCACATTTAGTCCATTCGTTCTTGACGATTATGCCACTGGTTCTCATCAACAGCTCCTGGCATGGCGTATCCATCCCTGGCAGTCCTCTGAACCTATTGCCAGGCAGCCAGGATTCATTGCCTCCAGGAGGGACATCTGCTCACATGGCCGCTGATCATACACCTTCCATCTCCAAGCAGAGAAGAACTCCTCTATTGGGTTCAGAAAAGGCGAGTATGCAGGGAGGAATTGCATCATCATACAAGGCTGTGCTAAAAACCATTCACTTACAAGTTGAGAGTGGTGGAAGGCAATATTGTCCCAGATGATGACATACAGAGTCATGGCAGGCCTCAACAGCCTTCTCTCTTTGGGTGGAACCAGTCTTTCATTCAGTGCATCAGGAAATGGGATGAGGCGTTCTGTATTGTATGGGCCGATAGTTGGTAAATGGTAAAGGACACCATCATTGGAGATGGCAGCACACATGGTGATATTGGAGCCCCTCTGACCTGGCACTGTAACAGTCGCTCTCTGCCCAATGATGTTCCTCCCGCGTCGGCTCACTTTACAGGGGTTGATTCCGGCTTCATCCACATGAAGAAATTTGTGATGTGAAGTTTTGAAATTTCATCAGAAACGTGAGCTCTATTTCGTCCTTTTGCCGCAGCACCAACACCACACATGCAAGCGCCTCTGTCATGGCCTCTTACTCTCCTTCCCTGCCTTTGGGCTCTTTGGTTCATGCTTGCAAGTAGCAACATATCAGTTGCATCTTTTGCAAGGATGGATGAGGACTGACTGCTGATTGAAGAGTTGTGCAAACGGGTTTCACACAGGTGCATTAGAGATGAAAAATTCAAGGACTTCGAAATACTATAGTTTTAAGATTCACTGGATTCAGTGAATCCAATAGAGTTTGGGGTCTTTCAATGAGATCTGTGGTAACTGTTTTGACAAAGGGTGTGAAAAATGTGTGAAACAAATGATAGTGTTCAGACATTTGATGAAGATCAAGTGGATCCCAGTTTCATTAAGTGTGTCTTAGCAAATGAGAAAAACTGTAATACGCTCTTTAGAGACCTATATTTCAACTATAGTGTTTTGACGATCTTGATTATCTTGTTGGACTGAAAAGAACATTTTAGTACATTGATGGTTGGTTAAGGCGTTACACTGAAGATGCAATGGACAAGAGTCAAAATCCCACTTATTGGTAGGAGAGTGTTGATCACTGGATGTAAAGAGATGATGTCTACGGTCATAAGTTACATAAGTTAAATAGCACTGTGAAGCTTGAATGAGGTCTACAACAAAGGGCATAAAAGGCTTGTATTCACTGGGGTACAACAAATATTATAAAAGCAAAACAGCTGTGCCTACTACAGTGGTCAACAAACATTAAAAGTTGAAATTGCACATGACTGTGTAGTGTGTATCTAAGGAAGACAGTGGCAGGTGTATCTGCATTGGTGCCTCAGTGTCTCAGTAATGGCAGCGAGGGTAGAATTGTGGTTCAATGGTAGACCAGTGAGATGGCTTTTGGTGGTTCTGACCTGTCAGTGATGCCACACATGTCGATCTGCAGGTGGCTGTAATTTCCCAGCAGTCTTTGGTGCACCATAATCAGGTCCACCGGCTGGTTCTCCACGCTGAGGAGACGCATGCAGCCCTGAAAGATGTTGAAGGGATTTTGACATTCCTGACCGTCCTCTTCAGCAGGACAACCTGGACGGAAAAGTAAAGAAAAGTTATAACCAATAGAAAAACAGAGAGTGACATGACAGCAGTGTGCACTATTTCACAAGGGGTAAAACCAATTGTGATTTACTAAAGAGTAATATTAAGGGAAACTGTGGTAAATGTGTTCTACCACACAGAGAGTTGAGCTGTGTTTTTTGGTGGGGTTGTGTATTTTCAAGTGGCTGGAATAATGCAAATATAAGCCAAGCCCTGATCAAAGGAAGATGGGACATTTTCTTAGAAGTCCATTTAATGTGGAAAAGGAGATAGTGAGTGTGCACATGTGCAAATGTGTGAGTGTGTGTGTGTGAGCGAGATGATAAACAGCCCAAGGCAGTTAAAGAACATGCCCGGACTGCAATATTTCTGAGCAAAGAGAGGACAAAAGGGATGAGCTTTAAGAAAAAGAGAAAGTGAGGAAGCCAGTGGAGAATGACACAGAAGTAGAGAAAAAGACTAAAGAGAAGGCTGAGAGGACAGAAAACAGGAAGAGAAAGAGGAGAGAGAAAGGAAGGGAGGGCATCATGATAGAAGGGCAGAGTAAAGACAGAAATGGGAGGAGGAAGACAGAGAGGGAAAGATAAAGCAGACTTATAACTTTCATTATAAAATAGCCACAAGCTAAATTTGGCTCAGTGCACACACAACTGCAGAGGTCGGTACTGGCGACACCAACTGCACAGTACAATATATATTAAATGTCAACAACTCTCAAATATTAATACACATCTTTCATGGCAAATATGACTCAAATCATGTTTCAAGTTCATCTAAACCATAGTGAAGCAGAAAGAGACAGTCAGTCTAGATGATTACTAATAAACTGTATTTACTGTAAACTATAGTTTAAAGGTGTAGTCAGAAAAGGTGGTAGCTTCTTTGTATATTTACATTTAGTAGACGCTTTTATCCAAAGCGACTTACATGGAACATTCAGAAATCGAAGGCGCAGCTTCGGGAGCATTATGGGGTTCAGTATCTTGCTCAAGGATACTTCGACGCATGGCTGGGGGATCGAACCGCCGACCTTCCGATTGGCAGGCGACCGTTCTGCCACCAAGCCACAGCCGCCCCAGTATATGAAAATGTATAATCATTTTAACTAAATTTACTGTAAAAAAAGCAGTAATTCTACCCCTTGGCAGACATCAGGATCCAGATTAATCCAGATTAAATCCAGACATAAAAAGGCAGGAATCGAGAAATTCATAAATGAGGGAAATTAAATTAATCATTTACGTAAATATGCCTAAAAATGAATGAACAATTGCATTTAAATTTGAAACATAGCTTAACCACCACAGACCTTCAGGAAAATGTAGCAAAACTACTGACTTGATTACTGATTTATGCTCTACCCAGATTTTCTGCTGTTTGAATATCCAATGAATATTAATTCAAAATATTATCGAGGCATGTCCAGTATAATGATGTTAAAGATTTGCCTGCTTGCTTTTCACTTTAGTGCACTATAACAGCCCAGTAATTGGGACCTATTGCAGCTTGATAAAAGACTTTGAGATTATATGTTTCACCCTTACCACCAAAGAAGAGTTGACTTCCTATGTTGAAGGAGGAGCTGGCATGAGCGACACCTCCTTCCTCTTTATCTACAGCGATGGTCAGACGACCTCGTCTGGAGCTCAGCTCCACTGAATGCCACTGACCGTCATTAAGAGCAGAGCCTGGGAAAACATTTAATAGTAATCATAATTATATCGCATAGAATTATATCATATTGATTTATGTTGCATTTTAAAAACAGTATTACAAAGTTTACAAAAAGAAAAAAACCTTTCAACCTCATTAAAAATATATTGATTAGGGGTGATGGGTGACAAGTGGGGGGTTAAGGGTTACAGTAAAGATTAGGGATTAGGCGTTATAAAGGTATACGTAAGTAGGGTGTTTATCTATAAAAGCTAAAATATACCTTTTAGGCAGTGGTGAGAAGAGGTAAGGGGTTACAAATGATTTTGAAAGGCTGTTAAACGGACCTGCACTGAGCTCCAGCAGCGCCCTGCCAGCTTTATGGATCTGTAGCCGGAGCCTGGCCTCGCTCAGGTGCAGCCAGACCACGCCCCCTTCCTGAGGCAGGTCAAAAGTGAGCAGAAGCCCCGCCTCGTTCCACGTCCTGAACTGGAATCCCACGGACACGCTCCCCGAGGAGGGAGCTGTCGCCCCCGGCAACTGGAGGAAGCTCTGGGGGCCGGGGAACGTCACGGCGACGGAAACTGGCTCAGCACAAGAAAAGGTCACATTGCCCTGAGACAGAAACATGCAGAGTGGAGAGAGAGGAGGTGGGACAGAAAAAATGATTACTGGAGAGATAAACCAACATAAAACATGAATATTAATCAGTTGCAGAGGGCGCGTCGATGTGACCTCAGGTCATCATCATCTCATCAGGATGGCCGAGTGGTTAAGGCGTTGGACTTAAGATCCAATGGGCAAGTGCCCACGTGGGTTCGAACCCCACTCCTGGTATTGTATTGGTGCACTTCACATTTGCAATTACTTCCTTCCTTGCTGTTGACTAAGCTTTCAGAGACTGAAGTTTGAAGCACTGGGAGTTTTAGCGAGGAACAAAGAGAACTCCTAAGCTAAAATAAGGGAGAAGATCATCATGTTTCATGGAGGAAGCTGTGGGGGCCGGGGAACGTCACGGCGACGGAAACTGGCTTCGACACAAGAAAAGGTCAAATTGCCCTGAGACAGAAACACGCGGTGGAGTGGAGTGGAGAGAGAGGAGGTGGGTCAGAAGAGATGATTACTAGCGAGATAAACAAACATAAAACATGAATATGAATCAGTTGCAGAGCAGAGGGTGTGTCGATGTGACCTCATGTCATGATCTCATCAGCAAGTCTCCTTGAGAATAAAAGCTACGAATGCAAACTGAAAATACCGAAGTCACTCAGCAGAGAGGTGTGGAGGGAGGTGGGTATGTATGTGAACAGTACTATATAGACATTTCCGTCGCAGTCCATTGTTTTGAGTTGTGGTAATGACACCAGTTCCATTGCTAAGGCTGCAGCAGTAATATATTACAGTCCCGGCTCTCTGCTGGGAATATCAATCTGCTATCTTTATAATGCTCCGGAAACACAGATGACATCTAAAAGCCCTTTGTAGAGCTGTTAAAGTGATATATGAAAGTACATTGTGGAGGATGCGGCACCACTGCAAAATATAAAGTAAAAAGTGAGCTATAAAATCCCCCAAAAGCCGTTCACTAACACACAGGCACACCGCAAATCCCCCTCAAACACCTACACACACATACATCATTGAAGGCTCTACTTCATTTTGCCTTTAAGAATGGCCAAAAGTGCACTCTATATTAAAAAGGACTATAACTAATAGCCTCTATTACATCTTCAGCCATGCATGTGAATCTCTGAACCTTTTTTTTACCAAGAATTTTTACTTCTCTGCTCTCTGGTGCTTTACTGTAATGAGTGACCATTTATTAGAAATGCTTCGGTTGCTCTCCACTGAGTTCGGTCCACTTATTGTCATTGTAGAAACATCTAAAAGGTCCTAATGAAAAAGAAAAGGAAGCGTTACTGGGAGTCTAAGGATCGTCACTCGCCTCTGTCCTCTCATTATTCATCTGCCCTCATTATGTGCTCATTAGCTCATTAGCAGTGGCAACAGCATCCAGATGATTTCCCACACCTGCATGTAGACATACACAACCTCAAAGTCGGTAAGGTGGTACTGGTTGTGTTTAGTTACTTACGATCACTGGTAAATACCTTGCCTCAATTTCAATTTTATTTATATAGCACCAGTTCGTAACAGAACTTATCTCATTGCACCTTTCCTGAAGAGCAGGCCGAGACCGTGCTCTTTATAATATTGGCCAGTGCTTGAACTTACGCTTGGCCAGTTAACCATTAAAGTAACCGGGTGTTCATAGCAAATTGTACTTACCACTACAGTGACTTGGTGGTCATTGTGTTTAGCTAGTTCTATCAGGTTGAGGCCATTGTACAGCAGGTTTTCCAGGCAGCCATGAAAGTTCCTCTTGGAGATGACTGGTTTCTGAGAGCGGCGGTCCTGGACTGCCCCTACACTCAGCTGTATGGGGGACAAAAGCACACACAAAATGGCAAAAAATGAAATATATTTGCTGTGTAAATGTATGTGCATATGTGTTTGTTTTGACGTGATGTTTATGTAGGCGTGTTTTTGTGTCAGAGCGGTGTGTTCCCTCCCACCTGCTCGATGTCCCAGTGGCTGAACTCTGCAGGGATCTGAACCCTCTCGGTGTGTTTGTCCACAGTGAGGTTGAGGTGAGAGCGGTGCCGCTCCACTGCTAAATGGTGCCAATGCTGATCGTCTAACAGGCTGCCAAGAGAAGCAAGACGCAGGGGTTCGGAGGATGAAGTCCTACCTGGAAGAGATGTTGGTAAGGAGAAGGAGGAGGAAAAGAAGGGTGGGGTGGATGGGAGGTAAGGTGAGGAATCGAGGAAGAGGAGCAAGAGAAAGGAGCAGGTGAGGAGGAAGCAAAGACAATAAGTAAGAGGAAGGGAAGGAGGTGTATGGAGGGGAGGATAATGAGGTAGAAGGTGAGGGGGAGGGAAGGGGTCAAGCAAAAGGAGGAAGTTAAAAAGATGAAAAAACTGGAAGGGGAGGCAGGAGAGGATAAAGCAGTCAGCGACGAACAGACCGTTATTGAAGACCAATCACACAGTGACAAATGGAAATGACAGAAGCAGTCTTTCAACACATCACCACTGTGTAATTTAAAAGTCCGACATCCACATTAAAAAAGATTTTTTTTAAAACCTTGTGCATGAAACAAGACAAGATCAAACGAAACTTCATCGGTTTACTTCAAGTTATTTGCCTGCTGAGTGTGTTTTTTCAGTTTTCAGTGACCCGCAGCTTCGCGTCTTTCTGACAACCTGACCCGGTGTCGGGGGAACGCATGCCCGAGTGACAGCTACAACACACCAGCCTCCATACTGTGTCCAAACTTTTCCCTTTTCTCAGTATCCCACAGAGAGGATCACACCGAGGTCACCCACTCTCTCATCTCATTAGGGACTACAGGATATCTGCATACTTACACTGAGAACTGAAGCTAAATATGTGATAATGCCCAACTTGAAAAGCTGCAGAGGAAACAAAGCAAGACAGCATTAATGATAGATGAGCACCAGCCGGTCCAAATAAGTGGATCCATCCCCCCAAAGTACTGGAAGAGAAACTTTGTATTTCTGCTGAGAGAAGGAACTGTAGAACGAGCTAAATACAGGCAACCATTAAAAATGTATTAGATATTCTTTAGGGAGAAACAATTCCAACTTCAAAGAGAGAAACAAAGACAGTTTGGAAGATGATGGACAAATTGATATTTCAGCCCATTTTGTGAGAGGGTATGTTTGACAGCAGCTCGGATGAGGAAAACAACTTCATTCAGAGAGAGAAAGTTAGGATGTGGACCTCATGAAACAGGAGAAGTCTGTCCCGTCAACACATTTATCGCGGGTGAGTTATTTGATTACGGTCTGGACGAGTGCAAAGAGAGTGCAATCAATATGAGAGGAACGATGGCAAGACTTAAAACAAATCAGATGTCTTTAATGGCATTGATAAATTATTATGTTGGAGGAGGTAGAGAAGAGAGAAGGAGGACCTTATGATGAAGTGTTGCATAGGATGGATGATTTGATTACTGTGTGAATGACTGGAAAGAGTACACAGGAATCAATGTGAGAGGACAAACCTCTCATATTAATATACTGTATAGAACCACCTCTATCGCTCTTCATCTATCGGTCTCTATTTTCTTTTGCAGTTCTGTCTCTTTTTGGCGGTGAAATCATCGTCAGACAGGGAGGAAACCTTTGCAGTGGAAGGACTTTGAGATTGTCAGCCCTTTTCGTCATTACTGGCCTTTGTTAGATACAGTTAGTTTATGAGTGAGTGGGTCAGCTAGTTAATTTTATTTTCATGTCGTGCCAAACATTTAGCCCATCCCACATGGGATTACAAGAAACTGCTGTATGTCATCTAAAGATATAACAGTCACATATGCAAAACCAAAAGAAACATAAAATCGTAACATTACACATAAATGTTTATGTGCAAAATTTTAAATAAGCAAGCTGCGCATTTGGCCAACTCTAAAATGACATACGTCTCGAGCAAATTCATCCCACGGCTCGCTAGACAACAATGAGATGAGAGAAAGTTTCTGTTATTAGCTTTCGTTATCGTGACCGAGACAGTAAACTGTTGATAGAGCTGAACAATTGCGAACAGGCACAGACTGTGGTTTTACAGGTTTGGTTGTGCAGGGAAGCAGGTGGCAGGAGAGCAAACACGTTCAGAATAAAGCTTTGGACGACGTTTAAAAAACAGCTTCAAAATGCTAACGCGTTCAGCATTTTCCCCTCATGTCAAGGAGGATCGGACTGGATGTGCTTGTCTCAACATCATAGTCTGTTGTGACCTTTATTTTACTTTATCATTCCACCCATGTCCTTTAAGACAGTATCCCCTCATTGTGTCCTCTTGTCTGCTCTTCTATTACGGTTGCTTGTGATTATGGCGGAAGACGCTGACAGCTGTTATCAGAAAACAGGCTGGTACAATTATTTCAGCAATTGAATCTCATAAAGCACCATGTCTGTCACATAATCAGCCAAAATAAAAGTAAAGTAACTGAAAGTATGAGGATCACAGGGAGATACTGACTTGGATAATGTAAACTAGCATTACATACAAGTGTTAATTCCACTAAATCTACCTGCTTATTGTTCTACTATAAAGCCAAATATGTCACAACCTGCTTCAGCTAAATAGTAACAGCTGCCAAGTGTCTGGTTTCTCTGGTTTCCCCGAGCCGATGCAAGTTTTTCCACATCAGTATTTCTTTGTTTTTCAATCGAAATCATTTTGTTGAAGATGTTCGGAGATTTTTCCAGCGTACCATGAAAATGGACGTGAACATATATCAACAACAGCTGGCACCAATTAACCTAGATAGGCATGGCCGGAATAGATAGACACTGAAAAGGAGGGTAACAAGACCAAAAAACAAAACAAAAAAGAAAGGTGCAGAAAATATATAATAAACAATAAAATATGAAAACATAAAATAAAATCATCCCTCCCCAGTCACTGCCAGTGTATTAGACAAAGTATACGCTCACTGTCACAGCAAGAGCCTGCACTAGGAATGGGTAGAGAGTGTACAGCATGCTAGAACCGGACCTAAAAGTAAAGTCATTACAGGGTCTGAAATGCATTTAGGAAAGGACCCCCCACTTTCTAAAATTTTCCATTTGATTGTTGAAGTGAATATCTAATTTTCTCCAATTTTAAGCAGGACATGATGTCCTCCAGCCACTGTGCGAGGGTGCGAGGGGAGGCATCCCTCCTTAAATCAGTACTTTAAATTGGTACATTAAATGACTCAAATTGTACTGTGATTGTGTGGGGTGATCTGATATGTGGCGCAGGATTTCCTGACAGGTTTATCTACCAACGCAGTGTCGACTGATTATTACCCTGCAGTGCGGCAAAGTAGGTGACTGGGACTTTCGAGACGTGTGCTACTTGGTGGCTACGAGGCAACCATTGTTTCACTCAGTGGATTGTAAGTAAAAATTGTTTTCTTGAAGCACTGAAACTTTCCATGCAGGGAATTGTTCAAAATGGGCTAATTTTAGTAATACAAACACATACTATGATCTGAGTGGAGGTGAATAGTTGCCTTTCTTGCCTATCTGCTCCAGTATCAAGTCTAATGTCACTACTTGATGTTCTGAAATACGTTAATCAAAAGTTATGGTGTTCAAATGAAATACTGACAAAACATCACAACTCAGCAAGCTGAGCAAGTTACAAAATATTCCCCATGTAGGGGAAGAAGATGTCTTCATATGGAGAGTGGAAGTAGTGGTTGTAGTGTAATTTACTTACACTCTAATGGCCGAACACAAACTAAACTGAACAGAAGTTTCGCTTTGTCCGTGCCATCAGGTTTCCAACTATCAGTGTTTTGTTTCAGCTGTTATCCAGGACAGAGTTGCAGTTTCTGTTCAGGGCTGTAGCGCAGAGGTGCCTCATAAAGTGAACTGCATCTGCTGCGCCGGAAACCCGGATGTGTTAACAAAGCAGAGCTCGGGGTCAATGCACACAGCAGATGACCTAAATTACACTATCTGTAACCTACAAAACTCATACAGAGAGAGAGAGAGAGAGAGAGAGAGAGAGAGAGAGAGAGAGTAGGAAATATGAGACAGAAAGTTGAAGGACACAGAACTGAAAAAAGGCTTATAGCCACAGAAAAATTGAGAAAAAATAGGCAAAGAGTTGTGCTGGAATATCCAAAAGTGATAACGAATAAAGAGGAAAACTGAAAAGATGGTTAAGGGGATTATCAAAAGGGTGTGTGTGTGTGTGTGTGTGTTTGTGTGTGTGTGTGTGTGTGCAGTTGTACAGCCATCTTTGTCAGGACCAATTTGTTTAGACCTTGGGAGTGAGGACATTTTAGTCGGCCTTCACTTTTCAAGAGACCTTCAAAGGGCTGTTTGAGGGTTAAGACTTGGTTTTAGGGAAAATGTTACAATTAGGTAAGGGTAAGGGTTAGGGTTAGGGATTTAGTTGTGATGGTTAAGGTTAGGGTAAGAGGCTGGGGAATGCATTATGTCAATGAGAGTCCTCACAAGTGTGTGTCAGGGACAAGAGAGATAGGAAAAGAAAGGAGACAAAAATGAAGAGTGTACAGATGAAAAAGGCAAATGGCCTCTTCTGATGTGGAAAAATATAGCAATGGGAGATCAGTGGCGACCGACAAAGACAAACAACAGTAATTACAACAGAAAAGGGGGGGGGGGGGGGGGGGACCGAAAAAAACAAGCCACGAAAAAGGGGGGGGGGAGGGGGGAAAAAAAAAAAGAAAAAAACAGAGGAGAAAGAG